>OY821764.1:13283872-13853872 GCA_963682095.1 Potentilla sterilis
TTTCTCTTTTAATTCGGCAACAAGTAATGCACCAAGCTTCAATTAAGTCCAAGTTCATCCCAAGCTTTTCTCCTTTCTTCTTTTCCTAGCCGAAAATCTCTTTTGTTTTTCTTCTCTTTGGCCGGCCTTCAAGAGTCCAAATCCATCTCTTTTTCTTTTCTTTAGCCGTGTATTATCCAAGGAAAACACAAAGCAAAAATCGGAAATTAATTCCATAAAAATTGCTAAGTATTTGTACGGCACAAAGAAACCAAATCCGAATTGGATTCCTCTTCTTCTCTTTCACGGCAAGGAAATTCTTTTCTTGCCGAAAATTCCCTCCAATTCTTCCATTAATCTTCTCTTTGATTCCTGAAAAATAAGAATAAGAAATAAATCAAAAAGAAGATAAAAAGATGTAGCACAATTGTCATGAGTAAGAGTCCTAGATAGATAAGGAATCCTAGTCCAACAAGGAGTTGTATTTTCAATGAAATTCTTTCGACATTTCAAAAACGTCGAGCATTTATAGACTCCTTGTTCGACTAAAACTCTTCAATTTGTAGACTTCAATTAGGACTCAAACTCGTAGAATCCTTATTCAACTGGGATTCCTACTTTAGTAAGGATTCCTTTTCCAACTAGAGTTCTAATTGAAAAAGGAGTCCTAGTTACAATCAAACTTTTATTAGGAATCCTAGTTCAATAAGGACTCCGCCATAATTATGCATTTTTAACATTTCATAGCACAAACCGACTCCACACAAGTATTAGAAACGACAAACAATGAAAATTCCATTTCGACAAGTTTCCTAGTCAAAACAGGTTTCCTAGTCCAAACAGAATTCCTAGTACAACAAGGAGTCCTACTCAAACTAAAACTCTTCAAAATTCGACATTTCTGCATTTTTAGCTCAATTTATACACCAACACTTGCCAACGACTCCAACATGACTCAATGACTCTATATTACAACAATAAGGGATAAGAAATGCATAAATGGGGGTAAAAACATATTAAGAACGTCGCATTTTATGCTCCTATCATCCGGCCACCAATCGAGGCGTGCGACCTGTCAAAGTGTTCATCTCGACGCCCTCTTCAGTTTGAGACAAGGATCAGAATCAGAGGATCACGGAGGACGGAGCGGCGGCGCCTCGACGGACTGCCACCGTGCACGGCGGCGCTACAGGCGATGCCCGGTGATAGGAGCATTATATGCGATGTTCTTAATATGTTTTTACCCCCATTTATGCAATGCTTAACCCTTATTATTGTAATTTAGAGTCGTTTAGTCGAGTCAGGAGTCTTTGGTAGAGTCGGTTTGTGAAATGAGCTAAAACGTCTAAAAATGCTGAATTTGTGAAGAGTTTGATTTGAACTAGGATTCTTAAGTTAAGAGTTTGATACAAAGTAGGACTCCTTATGCAAATAAGAGTCTTAATCAGTTTAGGAGTGTACAATGTCTCGATGTTTCTGAAAACGTCAAAGGTTTTAAGAGTTTCAGTGAAAGTAGGACTCCTTGTTAAACCAGGAAACCTAAATGGAATCGAACTCTTACTCTAATTGAATTCGGCATACATAATATTATTTCCCTAACATATATTTATTTTCTTAATTATTTTGAGGGAATTAAAAGAAGAGAAATTAGATTAAATGAAGAGCATGCCGACCACATGCCAATGAAGCTTGTCGATCAAGAAAGAAGGAATGCATGCCGTGCACATGCAATGCAAGAGAAAAATTCTGATCAAAGAAGGAAAGCTTGTTTATGAAATTAAAAGAAGAAAACCTAAATGAATCTAGACTTGATTCCATGCAAGTTCATTTAGGTTTTATGCTGAATTAAATCAAGGATAAATGAAAGAGATATTGTAAGATTATTCAGCTATTATCCAAGGGATATTCAACAACAAACTCAAGAGAAAAGGAAGGGATAATTCAGAAAAAGAGGAAGAAAAATCGCAACAAATCTTGATTAAAATTCGGCAGAATTTCTGTGTACTTCATCCAACTTCAACGGACTCTCCTAGACAGTTCACTTTGAACCAGATGGCGTGCCACATATGGATGGAAAGCTACGGGAGTCTAGTTTCCAAATCAGTTGGAATCACCTCAATAGCTATTTTCTAGAGGAAGATATTCCATAATCTTTACACGAAGGTCAAATCTGCCAGCAGGATAAGTTTGGGAAAAACTAGATTTTGTAAACCCTAGTTGCTGCCGAATTCTTTTACCTTTGCCTCTATATAAAGAACGGTTTTGACACATAAAAACCGTCTTTTTCTCTCACAAAAATACTACCCAAAACTCTACCAAAGTGCCTCCACAAATCCTATACAGAAACTGTAGTGCCGAACCATCTTCACCTACACAATTCGCACCATCCTTTCATCTTCGAATTCATCCTTTGCTGAAGCATCTTCAAGGTTCTTCTAAAGTGTGATTCGACTAAACTCATGGCTTCTTTAATTTTCTGTATGAATTACAATATCATGTTGTCTGATTTGTTGGATTATAACTTTTGGTTTGTATACTTTATTAAGGATTTCCGAATTTTATTAAGGATTCATATATTACTTGCGAATTTGATTCATGGTTTATATGTGATTGCTGAATTTGATTTAGGGTTCTTATGATATTTTGTATATAATTTCACATGTTGATTTCGTAATTAATAGGTTTAGGGCAGTAGGTTTTAATATATGTTCTTGATGATATTTGATTAATTTTCATGAGTTCGTGCATCACAAATTGTGTGCTTAAGGGCTGACTTTGTGGCTTCTCCTTAGGTGCCGATTTTATATACCAAAACAACTTAGATTGCTTCATACGCTGAGTGGCTGTGATTTTGGTGGTTTATTAGGGCGTGTATAACCATGAAAATTTATATGTTATAGCAAGGTAAGGTGACGCCATACTTGTTGCATGTCTCTGATTCGACTTATTGTGCTTATGTGTTAATCGTGTTTAATTTCTACGCTGAGTGTCTTTAAACTGATTAATACTACGTTTAGGGTTATACGCTGAGTTAACTCTAGATAATTAAGAAGTCTTAACGATTAGATGAACCACTAAGGGCTCTAATTAGAATTGGAATTAAATTTGTCTAAGTGCTATGTGAAATATTGCTGCCTTGAATCTCTTCTTTTGGATTAATGCATGTGTAAGTGTTTTTGTGTTATGTGTTCTTGTGGAGAAGATGATCATATGTAAATAATAATTTTAGGTTTAATTTTCGTTACATATAGATGTTTAGATACACTTTCCAAACTCCCCCATATTTATTTATAATGCTTTATGAGAATTAAATGCCCTTGATTTCTCCGGATAGAACGATCCCTACTTGTCAATACTGCACTAGACACAAGAAGGGTAATATATATGTATGAGATTATTTTACAGGTACAAATTGTGCTCGTAATTTGGTCCCATCACCCGGGTGTGCGCCACCCACTGTTCGGTTGGGTTTCTCCTTGCGTGCCTCCATGTGTAGGTGGATCGAGCCATTTCAAGCCGAATCGCACAGATCGAATGGATTTCTCCTCGACCCGTTTCAGCCGTTCGACCCGACCCGGTTCAGACCCGAGCCGACCCTCTTCAGACCCGACCTGACCTGCGTTGACCGTTGACCCGTGTTGACCCAACGTTGACCGTTGACCCGATCCCGGAACTGCTGCGATTCGATCTGACCCGATCCTGCAGCGATCCGACTCTACCATAAACGAATATTTACCATTTCTGATAAATTAAGGTGAGTAAACCTCAATGTATTCGTATTAAATACGAGTTGATTACGAGTTAATTATAGTATATGGATCGTTATATGCAAAATGGTTTTATGGAAATGATATTTGTTTTAAATTGAATGAACTTGATTGACTACGGTTCATTGGTAAGTAAAATGATTTTAATATAAAAATGATTTTCAAAGGGTTTTACGATCAATGACTATAGTTGGTATTAGTGGACTATTCCTGAGTGGATGTCTACGTATATATATATTTACGTGAAATATATAATGTGAGTGTACAATTGCGTGAATGTATTCTGTTATGAATTTATCATATATGTGATTATGTGAGTGGTGTGATGTGTGGTTGTGTTGGTATGGAAACCAACGGTTAAAGTAAGATCTCACCAATAGTGGTGAAAGATCTTACACGTGTGGGGAGAGGATCTCGCCTAAGTGGTGAAAGGGATCCTTATGGCAATTATGTCGGGACCAAGCCTTTGGCCGGGTGATTGGTTACGATCAGTTAGAGCTCTAGTCTGTCTGCCTTGTGAGATTTGTAGGGGAATGACGATGGTCAGTGAGCCCCTAATCTTACTCTTTTGGTTGATTGTGCATCGTGAATTTTATAATGCACGAGTCGTGGTTGGTTGGGAGTGTTTTATTTTGTTGTTTTAATTATTTTATCTTGCACTTGTTTGTTTTACTCACACGAGCTTTGAAAGCTTACCGGGTTTGTTGTTTACAACCCGGTGCACCAATTGATGGTGTAGGGGTTAGACCTGCAGGTGAGGACCAGCAGCCAGGGAGCGGCATCTGAGTCGCACGGCTAGTAGGTGTGGGCCTTGGTCTAGCTTGTAATTATTTTTTGGGTTAGAGAGTAACAGCGAGAGACTCTTTTCTTACATCTATGTTTTTGATGATGTAATTTTTTGAATGTATCGAGCCACGCACTTAAACTCTGATGTTTTACTTGGTTATTGTATGATAACTTTTAAGTGATGTAGTTTATTTGTAAATTTTAACATTGTCGAATTTGAATTTTATTATTCAAAATTCGGGGTGTTACATTATGTATGCACATGCCTAGCACATGTTTATTCATGTCTCCACACTCCTAGCACACGCCCAAGCATGTCTTGCACATGCTTTGCACGCATAGAATATTCCTGAAAATAGGATATAAAATTAATATTAGTTTTGGCAAGGATTTATACAAAATAAAACACACTAGCAATCCTAATCCAATAAGGATTCCTAATTCAATTATGACTCTTGCCGAAACTTCACATTTTCTTCCTTTTAAGCTCATTTTCACAAATTCTCTACCAAAAACTCAAGACTCGATCTAATGACTCAATTCTACAACAATAAGGGCTAAGCAAAGCACAAATGGAGGTAAAAACATATTAAAAATGTCGCATTTTATGCTCTTATCAATTTAGTGGAGTTAAAGAACTTCAAATCTCGTATGATCCTAAACTATTTTTTAAAAATTAGAGAAAAATGGAACAAAAAATAAGGGAAAATTGAAGCAATGAGTTAAAATATCACTCTTGTTGGTATTAGCAGGTCTCTAGAATAACAAAAAGTTGGGTTTTCGTGGATTTGGAGAACCTCATATCTTGGCCGATTCTAAATTACTTGTTAAAATTCAAAGAAAATTGAGGTTAAATTGAAGCAATAAGAACAAAAAAAAAGGGTTTGGGTGGATTTAAAGATCCTCAAGTCTCATGTTATCCTTCACTATTGGTTAAAAAGTAGAGAAAAATACAAAAACAAAATGAGGGAAAATTGAAGCACATGAGTTAAAAGATCACTGTTGTTGGTATTAGGAGGTCCCTAAAAGAACAAAAACTTAAGTTTTGGAGGATTTCAAGAACCTCAAGTCTCGGCTGATCCTTAGTTACTTGTTAAAGTTCAAAGAATAATGAGGTTAAATTGAACCAATGAGTTAAACATCTCTGCCGATCCTTTATTACTCGCTAAAGTTCAAAGAAAAATGAGGTTTGAAGCAATGAGTTAAAGATCACTCTCGTAGGTATTTGGAGATACATAGAACAGGAAAAAAAGTTGGGTTTCAGTGGATTAGGAGAACCTCAAATTTCGCCTGATTCTAAATTTCTTTTTAAAATTCAAAGAAAATGAGGTTCAATTGAAACAATGAGTTAATAGATCACTCTTGTAGGTATTTGGAGTTCCCTAGAAGAACAAAAAAGTTGGGATTTAGTGAATTTAAAGAACCTCAAATCTCGTACGATACTAAATACTAGTTAAAAATAAGAGAGAAATAGAAAGAAAAATGTGGGAAAATTGAAGCGATGAGTTAAAATATCACTCTTGTTGGTATTAGAAGGTCACGAGAACAACGAAAAGTTGGGTTTTCGTGGATTTGAAGAACCTCAAATCTTGGCCGATTCTTAAATACTTGTAAAAATTGAAAGAAAAATGAGGTTAAAGTGAAGCAATGAGTTAACATATCACTAGTTCCCTAGTAGAACAAAACAGTTGGAAGTTGGTGGATTTAAAGAACCTTCAATCTCGTACGATCCTAAATACGTGTTAAAAATTAGCGACAAATACAAAGAAAAATGAGATAAAATTGATGCAATAAGTTAAAAGATCACTTTAGTTGGTATTAAGAGATCCCTAGAAGAACAAAAAGTTGGGTTTTCATGGATTTAGAGAAGCTCAAATCTCATCTGATTCGTAATTACTTGTAAAAATTTTAAGAAAAATAAGATTAAATTGAAGCAATGAGTTAATATATCACTGTTGTATGTACTCGGAGGTCCCTAGAAGAAAAACAGTTGGAAGTTGGTGGATTTAAAGAACCTTAAATCTCGTACGACCCTAAATACGTGTTAAAAATTAGCGACAAATACAAAGAAAAATCAGTGAAAATTGATGCAATGAATTAAAAGATCACTTTTGTTGGTATTAAGAGGTTCCTAGAAGAACAAAAAGTTGGGTTTTCGTGGATTTGGAGAAGCTCAAATCTTGGCCGATTAATAATTACTTGTTAAAATTCAAAGAAAAATACCGGTAAATTGACGCAATGAGTTACAAGATCACTCTTCTACTTATTGGGAGGTCCCAAGAATAAAAAAGTTGGAAAATTTGTGGAATTAAAGATTCTTAGTTACTTGTTAAAAATTAGAGAAAAATACAAAGAAAAATGAGGGAAAATTGATGATATATCATAAAAGTTCACTCTCGTTGGAATTAGGAGTTCCCTAGAAGAATAAAAAGTTGGGTTTTTGTGGATTTCGAGAATGTCAAATCTCGACCGAGAATCTATTATTTGTTAAGATTCCAACAAAAATGAGGTGAAATTGAAGAATAAAAAAACATGATTATTTGTTAAAATTCCAAAAAAATGAGATGAAATTGAAGCAATGAGTTAAAAGATCATTCTTGTAGGTTTTTTTGAGGTCCCTAGAAGAACAAAAAAGTTGAGTTTTGGTGGATTTAGAGAAGCTCAAATCTCGGCCGATTCCTAATTATCTGTTAAAAATTAGAGATAAATACAAAGAAAAATGAGAGAAAATTGAAGCAATGGATTTAAAAGGTCACTCTTAGTTGTATTAAGAGGTCCCAGAAAGAACAAAAAGTTGAGTTTTGGGGGATTTGGAGAAGCTCAAATCTCGGCCGATTCATAATTACTTGTCAAAATTCAAAGGAAAATAAGGTTAAATTGAAGCAATGAGTTAAAAGATCACTCTTGTAAGTATTTGGAGGTTCCGAGAAGAAAGTTGGAAATTTGTGGAATTAAAGAACCTTAAATCTCGTACAATCCTATATATGTGTTAAAAACTACAGACAAATACAAAAAAAAATGAGAGAAAATAGATGCAATGAGTTAAAAGATCACTCTCGTTGGTATAAAGAGGTCCCTAGAAGAACAAAAAGTTGGGTTTTGGTGAATTTGTAGAAGCTCAAATCTCGGCCGATTCATAATTACTTGTTAAAATTCAAAGAAAAATAAGGTTAAATTGACACAATGAGTTATAAGATCACTCTTCTACGTATTGGGAGGTCCCAAGAAAAATAAAAAAGTTGGAAAATTTGTGGAATTAAAAAACCGTAAATCTCGTACGGTCCTAAACGACTTGTTAAAAATTAAAGAAAATGGGGAAAAATTGATGATATGTTATAAAAGTTCACTCCCGTTGGAATTAGGAGGTCCCTAGATGCATAAAAAATTGGGTTTTGATAGATTTCGAGAACGTCAAATCTCGACATAAACATGATTATTTGTAAAATTCCAAAAAAAAAGTGAGGTGAAACTGATAGGAGCGCAAAGTGGCACGATATTAATAAGTATATATCCCATTTTAGTCTTGTTTTTCCCTTTGTTTTGTGTTTTTTAGTCATTGAGTTATTTTGAGAGTCTTGTAGAGTGTCTGGTGTGAAATAAGAAGAAAATGCAAAATTCATGAAGAATACTAGTTAGATCAGGTATATTGAGATGGATTTGGGCCTAGACCCATGGATCGATGTGGGCTTTAAGAGAGAATTTGAGGGAATATTAATCTGAAATTTAATCGTTTAATTCTCTTTATTTTCTCTAAATAAATTCTGATTTTCTCCTTCTTGTTTGTAGGAAAATATGAAGAGTTTATGTACATTATGAATTTTGACTAAGCAATGAAGACATGAAATAAAAGAGAGACATAAAGGAATTGAAGGAGGCTCATAAGTGATACAATTCAGTTATGAAATTTAAAGGAGCTAACCATTATGAGAAATTGAGGCCATAAGTGACACCATTATGGGAAAATTAAAAGCCATGCAATCTCATCCGTCCAAATGGTGAAGGGCATGATCGACAAAAGCCAACATTTGCTACTCTATAAATAGGAAATGTCCACAACAGAATTTGACTTCACTTCTTGACCAAAAACTGATGGAGACATTATCCAAGCACAAAGTACCTGCAAAACAACTTCATACACATAATACCCTTCTTTTGTCAATTGTAGTTAGGACAAGTAGGGATCGTTCTATCCGGGGAAATCAAGGGCTTTCAATAACACAAAGTGTTGCACATAAGGGGGTTGTCGATTTTTATGTCTAATTACCTACTGATTTTTACAAAAATTAAAACCTAAATTATTATTTACAATTGATCAACATCTTCCACACAATCACAAAACACAAAACTCATTACACATGCAACGAAATTAAAACAAGTAATAGGGGCAGCAAGCTAAAATCGAATTCAAGATCAACTAAGTTCCAATTTAATTAGAGCCTTCGCGGTATATCTAATTATTCAAAACATCACAAGTATTTAGAATTAACTTCGCGTATAATCCTAAACATGGTACTAATCGGTTTAACAACACTTCGCGTAGAAATTAAACACAAATAGCACATAAGCACAATATGTCGAATTGGAACATGTTAGCAGGTATGGCGTCACTCATCCCACATCGACATGTAAATTTCCAGAATTACTCTAGCCCTTAGATAAATACACATTAAAACCAACTTCGCGTATGATCCAACATGTATTAAATCGGCAAGTGAATTCAACATCTAGACAACACTCATGGCCTTTCGAATGCATCTAGACATCTCCTTCGGTTGCACACGAATTAAGGAAATAAACCTAATTAAATCAAGAAAACATGCAAAAGCCTACTGCCCATCATACCATATTCAATTAAATCACAAGCATAATTCGGTAATTAAACACAAGAAAACCAAACAATATAACAAGAATTCGGAAATCCCATGAATAAATAACAAAACCAAAAATCAGAACCATGAATCCATACATAATTCATAGACAAATTAATGTATAAATACAAAGAAACTAAAGCCATCGAAAATTACAATCCAAGTGACAACCTTTGTTGAAGAATTCGGCAAGTGGATTGGTGTTGATGATTGTAATGATTTTTTTGAAAGGTGGTGGAGATGGTTCGGCTATGTTCTTGGTGAGAATTCAAGGAAGCAATTCGGCAGAGTTTTGGTAAGCTTTTTTGTGAGGAAGAGAAGATGATTTTCTGAATTTATGTTGTGGTATTTATAGAGGAGAGGAGGCACTAGGGTTCGGCAAGAATGTTCTCCAAGAAAACCGAAATCCCTTCACAACTTGGTTTCGGCAAAGTCTTTTTCTTTTCATGCAATTGCTGCCGAATTATCCCTTGAACAAAAGCTGAATTGTTGCAACAAAATCTCTTTAATTTTCTCTTTTAATTCGGCAACAAGTAATTGCACAAGGCTTCAATTCAGTCCACATTCATCCCTTGTTGTTGTTACCCTTTTCTTCTTTTCCGAAAATCCAAAGATAATTGCTGAATAAGTCTTCAAATTATCTCTTGAATTAATCAACAAATAATTCAGCAATTATCAATGAATCTTGCTTGAGATGTTGTCCACATTCGGCAAAAGAATTCTTCATTATCTCCAAATAGTTGCCGGCCTTGAAGTCTCCTCCAAAAGTTCTTCCTCTTTTCTCTCAAGTTTTTCCGAAAATTCTATGTGAAAATAGAATTAAATCCTCCTTTTATTTCTTCTCTTGGCCGGCTATGAGGAGTCCAAATCCATCTCTACTTCATTGAAGGCTCACGGCAACAAGCTCTCCTTTTTCCGAAATAACTCCACCAATTACCATAGCAAATCGGTAATAATTCCCTCAAGATATTATCTCCTCCTTTATCTCCAAATAAAATCTGAAAATAAAGAAAAGAAATACAGAATTAATCCATGCATTAAACTTGTCCTAATCTAGACAAATGATGTCTTAAAAAGACATATATGTAATAGATAAGATTATTAGATTAGGAAAGTTTCCAAATCCAAATTGGATTCTTATTCTTGATCTTCTCGGCAAAGCATCTTCATTTTTGCCGAAATAATTCCTCCATTTCACTTCAATTATCTTCTCATAAATTCCTGAAAATAAGATTAAGAAATAAATCACAAAGATGATAAAAATATGTAGCACAATTATCATGAGTAAGAGTCCTAAATAGATAAGGAATCTCAGTCCAACAAGGAGTTGTATTTTCAATGAAGCTCTTTCGACTTTTCAAAACGTCGAGCATATGTAGACTCCTTGTCCGACTAAAACTCCTATTTTCATAGACTTCAATTAGGACTCAAACTTGTAGAATCCTTATCCAACTGGGATTCCTACTTTAGTAAGGATTCCTTTTCCAACTAGAACTCTAGTTGAAAAAGGAGTCCTAGTTACAATCAAACTCTTATTAGGAATCCTAGTTCAATAAGGACTCCACCATAATTGTGCATTTTAACAATTTCTAGCACAAACCGATTCCACACATATATTAGAAACGACGAAAAATAAAGAAATCAATTCCGACAAGTTTCCTAGTCAAAACAGGTTTCCTAGTCCAAACAGGATTCCTAGTACAATAAGGAATCCTACTCAAACTAAAACTCTTCAAAATTCGACATTTCTGCATTTTAGCTCAATTTATACACCAACTCTTGCTAAAGACTCCAACATGACTCAATGACTATATATTACAACAATAAGGGATAAGAATTGCATAAATGGGGGTAAAAACATATTAAGAACATCGCATTTTATGCTCCTATCAAAAACCATTCCAAAACTCTGCCCAATTCACTCCTCAAATCTCCATCACCTACAAGGCTGCAACAACCATCCATCCACCAATCTTCAAGGTTCTTAGGCGCTACGTGATAGGAGCATAAAATGCGACGTTCTTAATATGTTTTTATCCCCACTTATGCATTTCTTATCCCTTATTGTTGTATTATAGAGTCATTGAGTCATGTCAGAGTCGTTGGCAAGTGTTGGTGAACAAATTGAGCTAAAAATGCAGAAATGTCGAATTTTGAAGAGTTTTAGTTTAAGTAGGACTCCTTGTTGTACTAGGAATCCTGTTTGGACTAGGAAACCTGTTTTGACTAGGAAACTTGTCGAAATGGAATTTTCATCATTTGTCGTTTCTAATACTTGTGTGGTTGCGGTTTGTGCTATAAATTGATAAAAATGCATAATTATGATGGAGGCCTTATTGAACTAGGATTCCTAATAAGAGTTTGATTTGAATAGGACTCCTTTTTCAAGTAGAACTCTATTTGGAAAAGGAATCCTTACTAAAGTAGGAATCCCAGTTGAATAAGGATTCTACAAGTTTGAGTCCTAATTGAAGTCTACGAGTGAAGAGTTTTAGTCGAACAAGGAGTCCACAAACGCTCGACGTTTTTGTAATGTCGAAAGAATTTCATTGAAAATACAACTCCTTGTTGGACTAGGATTCCTTATCTATCTAGGACTCTTACTCATGATAATTGTGCTACATCTTTTTATTTTCTTTTTAATTTAATTCTTATTCTTATTTACAGGAATTAAAGAGAAGATTAATGGAGGAATATTGAGAGAATTTTCGGTGGAAAAGAAATGATGCTTGCCGGCCAAGATAAGAGAAGGAGGAAACCAAATTGGATTTGGTTTCCTTGTAACATTTTGCAAGGGACTCTTTGCCGAATTAAAGGAGAACTTATTGAAGATAAATCAAAGAGGCCGGCCAAGATAAGAGAAGGAGGAAGAATTAATTCTATTTTACATAGAATTTTCGGAAAAGAAAAGAAAGGAGAAAAGTGTGGAATGCATGTGGACTGAATTGTGGCTTTGTGCAATAACTTGGTGCTGAATTAAAAGAAGAGTTTTCACTTGAAGAAAATTGAAGATTAAATTCAGAAATTGCATGAAGAGAAGACTTAGGCCGAATTAAGATAAATCAAGAAAAGATTTCGGTTTACTTGGAATAAAAGTTTGCCGAAACCCAATCCAAGTTGGTTTCGGTTTTGTTGGTGTAATTCCTGCCGAACCCTAGCTCCCCCTTTTCTCTATAAATACCACACTTGGTATTCAGAAAATGATCATCTCTCCCTCCACAAAAAAGCTGCCGAATCCCTGCCAAATTATTACCTCAAATTTCATACCAAGGAGCATAGCCGAAACCACCACCCCTCACAACAATTCGATCAACATCTCACCAATCCTTGCCGAATCTTAACCAAGGTTGTAATATGGATTGTATTTTATTGGTTTTTGTTTCTTTGTATTTAAACATAACTTTGTCTATGAAGTATGTTTTGGTTTTTGGTTTTAATTTCGGTATTGAATATCATATATGGGATCTTTGGATCTTTGTTATAATTGTTTGGATATTTTGTATGTGATTGCCGAATTATGCATGTGTTTAATTGAATATGGTATGTTGGACAGCAAGCTTTAGCATGTTTCTTGATTTTAATTAGGTTTATTTCCTTTATTCGTGTGGAACCGAAGGAGATGTCTAGATGCATTCGCAGGCCATGAATGTTATCTAGATGTTGAATTCATATGCCGATTTAATACATGTTGATTCACACGCGTTGTTGGTTTTGATATGTATTAATCTAAGGGTTAGAGTAATTCTGGAAATTTACATGTCGATGTGAGATGAGTGACGTCATACTTGCTAACATGTTCCAATTCGACAATATGTGCTTTTTGTGTTTAATTTACATGCGTTGTGTTATTAAACCGATTAGTACCATGTTTAGGATTGCGCGCGTTTCGGATTCTAAATACTTGTGATGTCTTGAATAATTAGGATAAGCTGCGTTGGCCCTAATTAAATTGGAGCTTAATTAATCTTGAAATCGTTTTATGCTTGCTGCCCTATTACTTGTTTTAATTTTGTTGCATGTGTAATGAGATTTGTGTTTGGTGATTGTGTGAAAGGTGATGATCAATTGTATATAATAATTTAGGTTTTAGAATTTGTAAAAATCAGTAGGTATTTTAGTTTAAAAATCGATACCCCCTTTTGTGCAATACTTTATGTAATTGAAAGCCCTTGATTTCTCCGGATAGAACGATCCCTACTTGTCAATACTACACTCGACACAAGAAGGGTATTATGTGTATGAAGTTGTTTTGCAGGTACTTTGTGCTTGGATTACACTTCCATCACTACGTCAAGGACACTCCACCACCATCGTAGAGACGAGTTCATACCTTGTGTCAATACGCTACAGAAGACGCATCAAAGTGTAACAATGACTCTACTTTTGATTAATGTTTCAGCCTTGTGTGTAAAAACATGTAAATTGTTTTGTGATTTACTTGTTTGGATTTGTGAGTTGAGTACAAGATATCTCTACCTTTGTCCTATGGATTTAGTAGAGCATGATACATTGTGTAGGGGTGACGATGAAAGACAAGTGTGGGGTGAAAAAGAAAATGTCGAAAAAAAATGATGAAAATGAAAAAATTCGAAAAAGAAAGAAAAGCGGCAAAAGAAAAATATTAAAAAGAAAATTCTTGGGAAATTGTTGAAGTTTGGATTTGGAGTTTCATATATGTTGAAGGCCCAAAGTTGAAAATCAGGCCTTTGTCCATTTCCATGTTGGTTGAAGATTGGGCCCAAAACAATAATAATTGGCCCGTAAAAATGGTGAGATAAGGAGGTTCATATATGCTCTACTAGGTCTTTAGGACATCTTTGTGATTCCTTACCATTCTTTTCGTTAACCCCCTACCCTAGCCCCATTACAATCCGTTTCAGAGTCCTTACTTGATCCTTGAGATGGGCAGCCTTTGGTTAGTGGAGTCAGTTACAAAGTCGAGCTTATGGTTTGGGTCCATTTGTGCACTTAGTCATTTCTTGAGGAAATTATCCACAAAATGCTTTTATGGATGAAATATGCAAGCTATTTGTTGCCTTACAATTTGTTCTCTTGCATATACTTGATTGTGAAGCTTTTAAACACAGCCATTTATGAGTGAAAAATCGAGAGTATGCCTTATGAGATTGGATGAGACTTGTTCGAAACATGCTATCATTCATTGTATAATCTTAAGTTCTTCCTATCTTAGTCATATGAGTGTCACATGTTTATTAACCTTAGAAATATCTTGTGATTTTGATTAAGTGTTTAATTAACGTGAAAACCATGAGTTTGAAGTCTCTGAGACAACAGTTAGGGGCAGTAGAGTTATTTACTTGCTTTTTGTTGAGTCTTTGTTTATTTTTGTATTTTTGTTTTGCTACGGGACTAGCAAAAGCTAAGTGTGAGGTATTTGATAGGAGCGCAAAGTGCGACGATATTAATGAGTATATATATCCCATTTTAGTCTTGTTTTTTTCCTTTGTTTTGTGTTTTTTAGTCATTGAGTTATTTTGAGAGTCTTGTAGAGTGTCTGGTGTGAAATAAGAAGAAAATGCAAACTTCATGAAGAATACTAGTTAGATCAGGTATATTGAGATGGATTTGGGCCTAGACCCATGGATCGATGTGGGCTTTAAGAGAGAATTTGAGGGAATATTAATCTGAAATTTAATTGTTTAATTCTCTTTATTTTCTCTAAATAAATTCTGATTTTCTCCTTCTTGTTTGTAGGAAAATATGAAGAGTTTATGTACATTATGAATTTTGACTAAGCAATGAAGACATGAAATAAAAGAGAGACATAAAGGAATTGAAGGAGGCTCATAAGTGTACATTTCAGTTATGAAATTTGAATGAGCTAACCATTATGAAAAATGAAGGCCATAAGTGACACAATTATGGGAAAATTAAAAGCCATGCAATCTCATCCGTCCAAATGGTGAAGGGCATGATCGACAAAAGCCAACATTTGTTCCTCTATAAATAAGAAGCATCCACAACATAATTTGCATCACTTCCTGACAAAAAACCATTCCAAAACACTGCCCAATTCACTCCTTAAATCTCCATCACCTACAAGGCTGCAACAACCATCCATCCACCAATCTTCAAGGTCTTAGGCGCTAAGTCAATGACACTCCACCACCATCGTAGAGACGAGTTCACACCTTGTGTCAATACGCTACGGAAGACGCATCAAAGTATAACCATGACTCTACTTTTGATTTATGTTTCAGCCTTGTGTGGAAGCACATATAAATTATTTTGTGATTTACTTGTTTGGATTTGTGAGTTCTGTAATTGGAGACATGAAATTTTCAGAATATTTTTATTAATGTTTATGATATTTTCACTTTATTATTAAGTTTAAATTTTGAGAATTCTTTGATGACGCATGTTACAATCTTGTGCCCTTTTATGTGTTTAGGTAATTTACAGAATTAGGTTAATAAGTTTGCATACTAGAATTACGCTAAGTTTTCCTGTGTGTTTGCTTAATTTGCCAAGAATAATTGTTACTTGTTAGACGTTAAGTAAACAAGTAATAGTTAGTTCTAAGAGTGATAAAAATCATGCTTCATTGATTGAATGGTTCTGGAGATTACGTGTCAATTTCTATGTTTAATGGTTAAATTACACGTGTTAGTTTTATTCTATAATGGAACAATACTATTGAATTAGAAAAACTACGCTAAGTGTTTTATGAAATTAGTAGTATATATTGGGCTTGGTAAGGGCTTTTCCGATCTAAGCCAAATGGATTCAACCTCTAAGGCTTTCCATTTGAACTCTTATCTTTACATTTAATATGGGCACATTTTTGTAGCATGTTGAAATGAATTTTCTGTTTTTATACTTTGTGATTTTCGAGTGGTATTGGTATTGGTTAGGGAAGTCGATCATTGTAGATATTTTTCTTTGTTTTGTTTTTATTTTTAATAGATTAGGAACCAAATTTCAAAACCCCCCATTTTGTTACCTTAATAGTTTAGGGTACCCAACAATCCCCGGACTGAACGATCCTTACTTGCCTATACTAACGATGACATTTTTGTAGGGTTAATTGTGAGGCTAATTTCAGCCGTATCATAAATTGAAGAAATGAGTTAAAAGATCATTCTTGTAGGTTTTGGGAGTTCCCTAGAAGAACAAAAAAGTTGGGTTTTAGTGGATTTAAAGAATCTCAATTCCTAACGATCCTTAACGACTTGCTAAAAATTAAAGAAAAATACAAAGAAAAATGAGGGAAATTGATGATATGGTGTAAAAGTTCACTGCCGTTGGTATTAGCAGGTCCCTAGAAGAATAAAAAGTTGGGTTTTGGTGGATTTCGAGAAAGTCAAATCTCGACCAAAACTTTATTATTTGTTAAAATTCTAAGAAAAATGAGGTGAAATTGAAGCAATGAGTTCAAAGATCATTCTTGAAGGTTTTGGGAGGTCCCTAGAAGGACAAAAAAATTGGGTTTTGGTGGATTTAAAGAACCTCAATTCAAATACAATCCTTAACGACTTGTTAAAAATTAGAGAAAAATGCAAAAAAAATGAGGGAAATCGATGATATGGCATAAAAGTTCACTCCCGTTGGTATTACGAGGTCCCTAGAAGAATAAAAATTTGGGTTTTGGTGGATTTCGAGAATATCAAATATCGACTTAAACATGATTATTTGTTAAAATTCCTTAAAAAATGAGGTGAAATTGAAGCAATTAGTTAAAAGATCATTCTTGTAGGTTTTAAGAGGTCCCTAGAAGAACAAAAAAGTTGGACTTTGGTGGATTTAAAGAACCTCAATTTACTTACGATTCTTAACGACTTGTTAAAAATTACAGAAAAATGCAAAAAAAATGAGGAAAAATTGATGATATGAAATAAAAGTTCACTCCCGTTGTTCGCAGGTCCCCAGAAGAATAAAAAGTTGGGTTTCAGTGGATTTCGAGAACTTCGAATCTCGACTAAAACATGAGTATTTGTTAAAATTCCTTTAAAATGAGGTGAAATTGAAGCAATGAGTTAAAAGATCATTCTTGTAGGTTTTGGGAGGTCCCTAGAAGAACAAAAAAGTTGGGTTTCGGTGGATTTAAAGAACCTCAATTAACTAACGATCCTTAACGACTGATAAGAGCATAAAATGCGACATTCTTAATATGTTTTTACCTCCATTTGTGCTTTGCTTAGCCCTTATTGTTGTAGAATTGAGTCATTAGATCGATTCTTGAGTTTTTGGTTGAGAATTTGTGAAAATGAGCTTAAAAGGATGAAAATGTGAAAGTTTCGGCAAGAGTCATAATTGAATTAGGAATCCTTATTGGATTAGGATTGCTAGTGTGTTTTATTTTGTATAAATCCTTGCCAAAACTAATATTAATTTTATCTCCTATTTTCAGAATATTCTATGCGTGCAAAGCATGTGCAAGACATGCTTGGGCATGTGCTAGGAGTGTGGAGACATGGATAAAACGTGTGCTAGGCATGTGCATACATAAGGAAAGCACGGAATGGAAGGAGGCTGCCAAATCCTAAATGGAAAAGGAAAGAATTGAAGAGATATAAAACCCTGATTAAATTCGGGTAAATTCCTGTGCAGGTCATCCAAATTCCACGGATTCTCCAAGACAGCTCACTTTGAATCAAAATTGGAGCCATATATGGATAGAATGCTATGGGACTCTAGTTTGGAAATCAATTGGAATTACTTCAATCTATTTTCTAGAGAGAGATATGTTGTAATCATCACACAAAGGTCATTCTGCCGAATTAAAAGAGAAAGAGGAGAAGAAGGAAGCATTGATCGAAATCTAGAAGGAAATGGACTCCATAAGGAAAGCACGGATTGAATTGGCTACCAAAACCAACAATGAAAGGAAAAGCTTGGAAATGAAGGAGTTCTAGAGCTACAAGGGAACAAGGCCGAATTAAGAAGGAAAAGGAGGAGTTTTGTATGGCAAGTTTTCCAACCAAATAAGGGAAGCATTCAGCCGAATTAAGAAGGATGTGTAGGAGTTTTATTCAGCAATTAATCTTTATTATAGGATTAATTCGGCAACAAAGGTTGGAAATGAAGGAATTTCAAAACTTACAAGGGAAGAAACATACGGCAAAGACAAGGAATTCTTAAGTTATTGCTGAAACTTACAAAGGAAGGTCAAGGTTGAATGTGGACTGAATTTCCCTCTACATTCAAGATAATTTTGCTGAATTAAATCAAGAATAAATGGAAGAATTATTTGAGGATGTATTCAGTAATTATTCAAAGAGATTTCGGCAACAACTTGGAAGGAAATTCAAGACTTGCCTTATAAGAAAGGAGAAGAGAGTTTCGGCAATAACTGTTGGTTGCATCACCTAACTAATATTATGTGCAAATTTGTGATGCTTCCTACTCCCAAGAATAGGAGGTCAAGTTTTAGTATAAGGGGAATAAGTAAGAGTATCGTACCCAAGGGATTGGGGGAAACTCTATCCTAACTAGATTACCGAAAAATAAAACCTAGAAAACACATGCAATCTACTTTTTACAACTCACAACTTTAGCCCTTTGGAAGCTAAGGTAATGATGATGGTATTAACAAGAGGTGGAGAATCGGCTTGATTGATTTGAGATTTAAAATAAAGTCTTACGTAAAAGTAATCTATGATAATTAAATTGTAGAGACTAAATTAACATGAAGAGTAGAGACTTAGGCATCACACCTACCCTAACTCATACACAAATGTAATTTAAAAGTTGATGTGAAACATGCTTGACAAACATCCCCCTAGTGCTTTGGTGAAGCTACCAAGAAACTAACTAATCATGCAATTTAACAAAGTCTTTTGGAGCCAAGTTAAATCACACAACCTTAATCCCAATTATATTACCTTATAATACAAGTGGGCTATGTACCACAAGCCTAACACCCCCTTAGAGCAATTAGACTCAAGGCACAAGCATTAAGACCAAAGTAAGAAATTCAAGCAACTTAGTACTTCCCTTAAGAAATACTAAGCCACCACCTAAAGGCTACTCATGCTCATGGATTCAAGAAGTTGTCAAATTCAAGTTTCCAATTCATTAGTTATCTAAACATGTTTCCTAGGTGACAAAGCTAGTTAACACATTTAGTAAGCATAAAGTGTAGAAGCCATAGATTCAAACATGCATCAACATCAAACTTAAAGGAAAATTACATTGTTTGCACAAGTTTGGCTAGGGGCAGCCCTAGCCTCAAATCCAACTACTCACTACTCATTACATACAACAAAGCCATGAACTTGAAATACATCAAAGTAAAAAGAGAAGAAGAGCAAGAAGAAAGAGGGAGATTACCAAGGGTTTGGTACCAAAATACCAAACCTTACCAGGATGTAAGACAAGAGAGTGCTTCTATGTATGGTACTAATGGGTCCTAACAAAGAAAGAACTCCATCACCACCATACACAATCCACACAATCTAATATGAATAAAGAACAAGGCTTGAGGATGAATAAGAGTGAGTGATGGGACCAAAATGCGTGCACAATTTGTACCTGCAAAATAATCTCATACAAATAATACCCTTCTTGTGTCGATTGTAGTATTGATAAGTTGGGATCGTTCTATCCGGGAAAATCAAGGGCATTTAATTTCATAAAGCATCACATAATAATATGGGAGGATTGGAAATTGTATCTAATATCTACTGAAAATTACGAAAATAAATCCTAAATTATTATTTACAAATGATCATCACCTTTCACACAATCACAAAACACAAAACTCATTACACATGCAACGAAATTAAAACAAGTAATAGGGGCAGCAAGCTAAAATCGGATTCTAGAATCAATTAAGTTCCAATTTAATTAGAGCCAACGCGGTATATCTAATTATTCAAAACATCACAAGTATTTAGAATCAACTACGCGTGTAATCCTAAACATGGTACTAATCGGTTTAACAACACTACGCGTAGAAATTAAACACAAATAGTACATAAGCACAATATGTCGAATTGGAACATGTTAGCAGGTATGGCGTCACTCATCCCACATCGACATGTAAATTTCAAGAATTACTCTAGCCCTTAGATAAATACACATTAAAACCAACTACGCGTATGATCCAACATTTATTCAATCGGCAAGTGAATTCAACATCTAGATAACACTTCATGGCCTTTCGAATGCATCTAGACATCTCCTTCGGTTGCACACGAATTAAGGAAATAAACCTAATTAAATCAAGAAAACATGCAAAAGCCTACTGCCCATCATACCATATTCAATTAAATCACATGCATAATTCGGTAATTAAACACAAGAAAACCAAACAATATAACAAGAATTCGGAAATCCTATGAATAAATAACAAAACCAAAATCGGAACCAAGAATCCATACATAATTCATAGACAAATTAATGTATAAATACAAAGAAACTAAAGCCATCGAAAATTACAATCCAAGTGACAACCTCTGTTGAAGAATTCGGCAAGTGGATTGGTGTTGATGATTGGAATGATTTTTATGAAAGGTGGTGGAGATGGTTCGGCTATGTTCTTGGTGAGGATTCAAGGAAGCAATTCGGCAGAGTTTTGGTAAGCTTTTTGTGAGGAAGAGAAGATCCTTTTTTCTGAAAATATGGTGTGGTATTTATAGAGAGCAAGGGATGCTAGGGTTTCGGCAAAGGAATCGTTGAGAGCCGAAAGTCCTTCTCCTATCTTCTTGTTCAGCAAGTCAAACCTTCCTTCTAGGTTGTTGCCGAAATAACTCAAGGATAAATGCTGAATTGTTTTCAAAATATTCCTTAAATTATCCTTGAATTAATTCAGCAAAATTACCTTGAATGTAGAGAGAAAATCAGTCCACATTCGTCCTTAATTTTGTTTCCTTTCCAAGCTTTGTTGCCGAATTAATCCATACAAAGCTCCACCTTTTCTTTCTTAATTCAGTCTTGTTTCCTTGTAGCTCTAGAACTCCTTTAAATGGCTGAATGCTTCCCTTATTTTGTTTGAAAACTTGCCATATAAATTTCGGCAACAATTCATGCATTCCTTTCTTGGTCGAAGCATTTAAATCTTTCCATGTCCTTGTTGCATTTGAATTCTTTTCCTTTCCGATTTCTTCATTTAATTTACTTCCAAAATTCTTCATTTATCTCCTCTTTAATTCCTGAGAATAATAAAGAAAAATATATTAATAAAAGAAGAAAAATTGTAGCACAATATCTTAAGAACAAGTCCTGATTCGATAGGGATTTCTGCTTTCATTAGGATTCTTCAAGAATTGCACACTTTTCACGTTTTAAGTTCTTTTCATCAACAACTCTACCAAAGACTCTATACTTAACTAAATGACTCTATATTACAATAATAAGGGTTAAGCAATTGCATAAATGAGGATAAAACACATTAAGAATGTCGCATATTATGCTCTTATCAGTGAGAGAAGAAAGAAAAGGGTAAGAAAATGCTTCCAAGAATGGTATTAATGGGATCTAAGATGGGAAGAACACCATTAACATGATAGGAGCATAAAATGCGACGTTCTTAATATGTTTTTATCCCCATTTATGCATTTCTTATCCCTTATTGTTGTATTATAGAGTCATTGAGTCATGTTAGAGTCGTTGGCAAGTGTTGGTGAATAAATTGAGCTAAAAATGCAGAAATGTCGAATTTTGAAGAGTTTTAGTTTAAGTAGGACTCCTTGTTGTACTAGGAATCCTGTTTGGACTAGGAAACCTGTTTTGACTAGGAAACTTGTCGAAATGGAATTTTCATCATTTGTCGTTTCTAATACTTGTGTGGTTGTGGTTTGTGCTTTAAATTGATAAAAATGCATAATTATGGTGGAATCCTTATTGAACTAGGATTCCTAATAAGAGTTTGATTGCAACTAGGACTCCTTTTTCAAGTAGAATTCTATTTGGAAAAGGAATCCTTACTAAAGTAGGAATCCCAGTTGGATAAGGATTCTACGAGTTTGAGTCCTAATTGAATTCTACGAATCTAGGAATTTTAGTTGAACAAGGAGTCTACAAATGCTCGACGTTTTTGAATCGTCGAAAGAATTTCATTGAAAATACAACTCCTTGTTGGACTAGGATTCCTTATCTATCTAGGACTCTTACTCATGATAATTGTGCTACATCTTTTTATCTTCTTTTTGATTTATTTCATAATCATATTTTCAGGAATCAAAGAGAAGATATATGGAAGAAATTTGGAGGGAATTTTCGGCAAGAAATGAGATCCCTTGCCGTGTGGAATAAGAAATAGAAATCCAAATTGGATTTGGAAACTTTCCTAATCTAATAATCTTATCTATTACATATATGTCTTTTTAAGACATCATTTGTCTAGATTAGGACAAGTTTAATACATGGATTAATTGTGTATTTCTTTTCTTTATTTTCAGATTTACTTGGAGATAAAGGAGGAAATATTATCTTTAAATCAAGATAATTTTCGGCAAAAAGGAGGATTTGTTGCCGTGTACTAAAAGAAAGAAAAGAAGGATGAAACCAATTCGGTTTTGGTCTCCTTATGCCGTGCTTCAATTCAGAAATCCTAAAGGATTTAATTCCGATTTTGCTTGATTTATATCTTGGATAATGCATGGATTAGAGATTAAAATGGAGGAAGACTTTCGGCAGAATTAAATGAGAGGAACACAAGGGACGAACTTGGACATAATCAAAGCCATATGCATTTGCTTGATGCCGAATCAAAGAAAGATTAAGTGAAGAAAATACAAAGGGATATTCGGCTGAATTAAGAGATAAAATTCGGTGGAATTGCATGAAGACTTGAAGACTTGTTGCCGAATCCATCACCTTGAGGGTTTCGGTTTGCTTGTGCTTCACCCTTGCCGAACCCTAGCTTCCCCTTTGCCTCTATAAATACCACACTTGGTATTCAGAAAATGATCATCTCTCTCTCCACAAAAAGCTGCCGAATCCCTGCCAAATTCATTCCACAAATTTCATACCAAGGAGCAAAGCCGAATCCACCACCTTTCCATCATTCGATCACCATCTCACGAATCCTTGCCGAATCTTAACCAAGGTTGTAATATGGATTGTATTATTTTGGTTTTTGTTTCTTTGTATTTAAACATAACTTTGTCTATGAAGTATGTTTTGGTTTTTGGTTTTAATTTCGGTATTGATAATCATATATGGGATCTTCGGATCTTTGTTATAATTGTTTGGATATTTTATATGTGATTGCCGAATTATATATGTGATGTGATTAAATTTGTATTATGGGCAGTAGCTTTAGCATGTTTCTTGATTTTAATTAGGTTTATTTCCTTAATTCGTGTGGAACCGAAGGAGATGTCTAGATGCATTCGCAGGCCATGAGTGTTATCTAGATGTTGAATTCATATGCCGATTTAATACATGTTGATTCACACGCGTTGTTGGTTTTAATATGTGTTAATCTAAGGGTTAGAGTAATTATGGAAATTTACATGTCGATGTGAGATGGGTGACGCCATACTTGCTAACATGTTCCAATTCGACAATATGTGCTTATGTGCTTGTTGTGTTTAATTTACATGCGTTGTGTTATTAAACCGATTAGTACCATGTTTAGGATTGCGCGCGTTTCGGATTCTAAATACTTATGATGTCTTGAATAATTAGGATAAGCTGCGTTGGCCCTAATTAAATTGGAGTTTAATTAATCTTGAAAGCGTTTTATGCTTGCTGCCCTATTACTTGTTTTAATTTTATTGCATGTGTAATGAGATCCGTGTTTTGTGATTGTGTGAAAGGTGATGATCAATTGTATATAATAATTTAGGTTTTAAAATTTGTAAAAATTCAGTAGGTAATTAATTAAAAATTTCGACAACCCCCTTTAATACAATGCTTTGTGTGATTGAAAGCCCTTGATTTCCCCGGATAGAACGATCCCTACTTGTCCTAACTACAATTGACAAAAGAAGGGTATTATGTGTATGAAGTTGTTTTGCATGTATTTTATGCTTGGATAACACCTCCATCATAACACCATGCTAATCCACAAAATCTTGAAGAAACAATCTTGTAGTATAAAATATGAGTAGAGGATGAAGAGAAATGAAGTGGGTGTGGTTTTGGTGAAACCCCCAAGCTATCACAACTCTTTCTTACACCAAAACTAAAACTACAAGCTTGCAAAATGAGAGAGAGGAATAGTCAATTCGTCCAAAATGAGAGAGGGAGGTATAAATAGGCCTAAATTGATGAATGAAGGGTGGAGATGCAAGGAAATGAAGGGCTAGATGTGGTGGACAAAGAGGGAAGCACAAATTGTAGATCTAGTCTTTATTAAATAACCAAAAACCTCAAAGATATTTTGGTGGAGAAGGAAAAGGTAAGGGCACTCTTGATATTTGGCCATAAGGACAAAGGGACAAGGTCAACATCAAAGGGACAAAGCCAAAGATGTCCCTTTCACTTGTCTTCTTCTCATTTGAATTTGAATTAACAAGTCTTCTTCCCTCCAATGCTCTTTCATTTGTTGAATATCAGCCATCACCATATTCCGGCCGCCGGAGTTTGCCCGGAGTTCTGCCCGTTGACCGGCGTTGACCGGTCAAATTCGTCTTTTAGTGAAATTTCCGGTTTTGCTCCTTTGACTTCAATTCTTCACCCGGTTTCTTCAATATGTGCTAGATCCACCTTTTTGACTTGTTTCCCATCCGAAGCTCTATTTCCTAGCATGAATAGGAAACGTAATAAGAAATAGATAAAATACGAAAAGATATAGCAAAAGAATAAGAATAAGACAACAATTATTAGGTAATTATTGACCTAACAAACTACCTCACACTTAATCTTTGCTTGTCCTCAAGCAAAACACAAATCTAACTAACAACAAGTAAAACTTAAAGGCTCGCTTGCAACCTTGCGGAGTTTAACCATTTTCCCTCAGAGAACCATGACTAGTGGATCAACTTCAATTAAGCAAGTTTAGAAACCAAATTTTCAAAATGCAAAGCTAATAGGTGGTGTTGGAGAGTCCTGCTCAACAATGTATATGCATATGCCATGTATGCACCTTAAAAGAATTCATATAGGATTAAAATGAACCACTTTTGTCTAACCATCAAACTCGCATGGATATCACTCATTATTTTCACTCAAGTGTTTAATGACTAGTGTTTACACTCATGCAATTCAATTGACATGTTTTCCATAGGCTTGCTCTTCAATCTTTTCTCCACATGATCATTGCACAAGTTCTCTTGGATCACAAGGTCTTTTATTAAGGTTATAACGGGACTGAAGGCGGGGGGTTTAAGAAATGAAGGGAAAGGAAATCACAAATTCTAAGCCTCCTAGTAAGTAATTCTCTTGTTGATATCCTATAAGACTCTTTTGCTATAAGTGCTTTATAATTCTCTCTTTTCTTTTCCACAAACCCATCTAGCTACTAAACAAAAAAA
Source organism: Potentilla sterilis (assembly GCA_963682095.1). NCBI lineage: Eukaryota > Viridiplantae > Streptophyta > Magnoliopsida > Rosales > Rosaceae > Potentilla > Potentilla sterilis. The sequence goes on from OY821764.1 coordinate 13,309,661, forward strand.
ATATTTATTCTCCTCACTCTTTTTGTATTTTTTTTTCTTTTTTTTTTCTCTTTTTTTTGTTTCTTTTCTTTTCTTGGCCACACACAAAAATATTTTACCCACCTCAAACTTATTCTTTTACTCCGCAAACCCATTTACAAGCACCAAACTAATAATATGACTCACATTGCTTACCACTTGGCTTAGAAAGGGTAGGAAAAAGTGTTTAGGCATAAAACGGTGGACATTTGTGGTGGTGAAGAAATGAAAAGGCTAACACATAATTATAAAGGCTCAAATTGGCTTACTAATGGATTTCATTATAAGGACAAAAGCTATTTGGCCATGGTGGATCCCTAATGCCTTGGTCTTCCCCAATAACAACTCATGTTTTTGATATAAAGTCTTGAAAGATTTGAAGCAAGTTCTAGATTACATGCACAATGAATTGATCACACAATGAAAGAACTAGTGCAAGTGAAACTTGTATGCACTATAATAGGCCCAAAAACTCACATAATTAGGCATAGAAAGTTTCAACAAATTTAAACCACATCTTTTCCACATGAATCCATCTAAAATGACATAGGCAATATGACATTAATGCATGTGAGCACAAAACGCCAAATCCTCCTATTAACAAAGCATTGATTTTCAATCACTAAACAAGTTTAAAATCAATCAATCCAATTAGACATAAGTCCGGTTTCATCATCGGGGGTTGTTTCAATTTTAGGGACCAAGCAAGCAAACCACTAACAAATTAATTTTTTTTTTCTAATTTTTTCAATTTTTTAAAATATTTTTTTAACTAACAAAAGAAAAAAAAATAAATAAAAGGGTAAGGAATGAAATTACTTAGCCTTACACCTCACACTTGAATCACACATTGTCCTCAATGTGCAATGAACAATAGTAATGCAAATTAAAGGCTTATTAACTACCACATGCTAGCCACACACACTAAATTAACACAATTACCTAACATGCACCTCACCCTTAAAACATCATATAGTCCCTAATGTGATATGAAGCTATTAAGATCCTATCAATGTTTTGTAGAGCATGCATCATAAGGTAACAACTAGCCTTCAAAACAACTAACACAAGGCAAGAGAGAGAAGGTAGGCACCTCACCCTTGAACATTGGATAATCATTTCAATAAAAGCTAATCCTTTTGTGTTTTATCCATTGATCAAGGGGGAAAAATGACTACCAAACTCTCAATGCCATAACACAAACAAAATAAAAACACCATGCTAGGAAAAATATAATAAGAGTTAGAGAATAGAAAGCGCAAACTCTTTGAAGATCCCCAATTAGCTCCGTTGGGCCTTGCCATCCCTTTGCTCCATGAATGTAGACCCAAATAGGCCTTCCCTCTTTATTCCTCCGAAACTCTCAAACTCCTCTTCCTTATTTTCTTCATTTGGAGTCCGCCAAGACGGGTTCAAGTTTAAGGACATTAACAAGGTCCATAATGCTCCCTCAAATGGATGGGGGGTCCTCAAAGTACTTCACCTCATAAGCCTCTTTCGGTGCACCTTCTATGTAGGGTTTTACTCGGTGGCCATTCACCTTAAAGGTTGATCAATCCCGCAAATTCTTCAATGTGACCGCACCATGAGTAAACACTTCGACAAGCTCAAAAGGCCCAATCCACCTTGATCTTAATTTTTCGGGAAACCACTTTAATTTTGAATTGAAGAGTAGCACAAGCTTCCCAACCTCCAAGTGCCTTGTCTTGATTCTTTGGTCATGGAATGCCTTTGTTTTTTCCTTGTAAATCTTTGCATTCTCGTAAGCATCCATCCGAAGCTCCTCTAGTTCACACAGCTCTAACTTCCGCTTTTCACCACACTTTGTCATGTCAAAATTAAGGGTCTTCATTGCCCAATAGGCCTTGTGCTCCAACTCAACCGGCAAGTGGCAAGCCTTTCCATAAACAAGGCGGTAGGGAGACATTCCAATAGGTGTCTTGAATGCGGTTCGGTAGGCCCATAAAGCATCATCAAGCTTTATTGCCCAATCTTTCCTAGTTGTGGACACCACTTTTTCAAGGATGCTTTTTATCTCCCGGTTGGATATCTCAACTTGGCCGCTTGTTTGGAGATGGTATGGTGTGGACACTTTGTGGTTAACCCCATATTTCTTCAATAAGGTCGCAAATGGTTTGTTGACAAAGTGCGAGCCGCCATCACTAATAATGCTCCTTGGGGTGCCAAACCTTGTGAAAATGTTTTCTATAAGAAACTTGAGCACTACTTTATGGTCATTAGTCTTGGTGGAAACGACCTCGACCCACTTACTTACATAATCAACTCCCACAAGAATGTAGAGATAGCCATATGAACTTGGGAAAGGTCCCATGAAGTCGATGCCCCATACGTCAAATATCTCCACTTCAAGCATATAGTTCAAAGGCATTTGTTCTCTTGAGGAAATGTTGCCGACCCTTTGGCAACGGTCACAAGAACTCACATAGGAATGTGCATCTTTAAATAATGAAGGCCACCAAAACCCACAATTAAGCACTTTTTGGGCTGTCCTTTTTCCTCCATGGTGACCGCCACATGCTTGATCATGGCAAAAAGATAAGACATTTTGCACCTCTTCCTCCGGAATGCACCTCCTCACCAATTGATCTTTGCATTGCTTGAATAAGTAAGGATCCTCCCAAAAGTAGTGTCTTGCCTCCTTTATGAGCCTCCTCCTTGCATGGAAGTCAAAGGTCTTTGGAACACATTTTCCCCCACTTGCCAAGAAGTTAACCAAATGTGCAAACCAAGGTAGCTTCTTCTCAACCATAGAGAATAACCGCTCATCCGGGAATGAATCATGCAAGGGCACCCCATTATCATCACCTTGATGCGTAAGCCGAGAAAGATGATCCGCTACCAAGTTAATCTTACCGGGCTTGTCCACGATTTCAATATCAAACTCTTGAAGGAGTAAGATCCACCTCAAAAGTCTTGGCTTGGCATCACTCTTAGACAGCAAATACTTGAGTGCGGAATGATCCTTGTGGACGATGACTTTAGACCCCAAGAGATAGCTTCGAAACTTTTCTAAGGCAAAGACCACCGCCAACAACTCTTTCTCGGTGGTAGTATAGTTCACTTGGGCATCATTCATGGTCTTGCTTGCATAATATATAGCATGCAAGAGTTTCTCCTTGCGTTGTCCCAACACGGCTCCCAGGACATAGTCACTTGCATCACACATAATTTCAAATGGGAGGGTCCAATCCGGTGAGCAAATAATAGGAGCATTGGTATGTAGCTCATTTATCCTCTCAAATGCCTTCAAGCATGCTTCATCAAATACAAATGAAGTTTCCTTGGCTAATAAATCACAAAGGGCCTTTGTCTCCTTGGAGAAATCTTTCATGAACCTTCGATAAAAGCCGGCATGCCCAAGAAAGCTTCTTACATCTTTCACATTTTTCGGGGGAGGTAATTTCTCAATGACTTCCACCTTGGCTTTGTCTACTTCAATACCCTTGGATGAGATCTTATGGCCAAGAACAATCCCTTCTTCCACCATGAGGTGACATTTCTCCCAATTTAGCACTAAGCTAGTCTCTTCACACCTCTTAAGAACACGGGAGAGACGATCAAGACATTCTTCAAATGAATTCCCATAGACGGAAAAGTCATCCATGAAAACTTCTACAAACTCAAGCAATTCGGCAAGGATGGCAATTACACACCGTTGGAAGGTGGCGGGTGCATTACACAATCCGAAAGGCATTCTCCGGTAAGCAAATGTTCCAAATGGACATGTGAATGTGGCCTTTTCTTGATCTTCGGGGGCAATAGGAACTTGATTATATCCGCTATAGCCATCAAGGAAACAATAGAATGCATGCCCCGCAAGTCTTTCCAACATTTGGTCGATGAACGGGAGTGGGAAGTGGTCCTTTCTTGTGGCGGCATTCAACTTGCGGTAATCCACGCAAACCCTCCAAGTGTTTGCAACTCTTTGTGGAACTATCTCTCCCTTCTCATTTTTCACCACCGTTATTCCTCCTTTCTTAGGCACCACTTGTATCGGAGAGACCCATTTAGAATCGGAGATAGAATAGATAATACCATTATCAAGGAGCTTAATGATCTCATTCTTCACTACCTCAAGCATGTTGGAATTCATTCTTCTTTGAGCTTCCCTTCTTGGTTGTGCTTCATCCTCCATGTAAATATGATGCATGCAAAGAGTGGGACTCAACCCCTTGATGTCACTAATCTTCCATCCAAAAGCACCCTTATGCCTCCGAAGAACATCAAGAAGTAATGACTCTTGCTCTTGCGACAAACTCGAAGAGATAATGAGAGGTTTAGTATGAGCATCATCAATGTAAACATACTTCAAATTTGAGGGAAGAGGCTTCAATTCAATTGGAGTTGAACTCAAAACCGGGGTAGGATTGATGGAGAGATAGTTGCTAGTAGCACGCACCCCACTATCTTCATGCCTTGTATAATAACCATCGTCTTGAGTCGATATAGGCATATCAAAATAAGACTCAAGGTGCTCAACGGCTTTCGATGTGCCCTCTTCACAAAAATCCATCCCAAAGTGTGCTATGCCCGATTCTAAGGCATCATTTGATGAAGTCTCATGAAAAGTGTGCTCCACTAAGTCATCGATCTTATCCTTCACTTCAATAGAATAGACTTTTTGCAATCTCATAGGCTTCTTCAATTCATCAAAGATCTTGAATCCAATAGTAGTGTCATACACCGTCATGGTAAGTAAGCCCAATTTGACATCAATCTTTGTCTCCGCCGTGGCCATAAAAGCTCTACCAAAGATAATAGGGAGATCATCTTGATAGACTTCCTCCATGTCAAGAATGACAAAATCGGCCGGTATGACTAACTCGTCGACTTGCACCAACACATCCTCCACAACTCCTCTTGGATACCTCACACTTCTATCGGCTAGTTGGAGAGAAATTTGTATAGGCTTGAGGTCGCTCAACCCAAGATCCTTGTAGACACCATATGGCATTAAATTGATGCTTGCCCCCAAGTCCATAAGAGCCTTCTCAAATGGCCTTTCACCAATCTTGCAAGGAATAGTAAAGGACCCCGGATCCTTAAGCTTGGGAGGTAATTTCCTTTGAAGCACGGCACTTATTCGCTCATTCAAGCACACTTTGTCATCCTTCTTCAATTTACTCTTATACCGCTTGTGGGTGCATAAGTCCTTGAGAAATTTAGCATAAGTAGGAATGGTCTTGATAGCATCAAGAAGAGAAATATTGACCTCCACCTTCTTGAATACATCAAAACACTCCATGGACTTCTTCTCTTTCTTACTCAACGCCTTCTCTTGGTACACCGCTTGTGGAAAAGGAAGTACCACTTCTTCTTGCATGTCTTCCACACTTGGCTTACACCCACTTGTTCCCACATTGTCACTCATGGTCTTAGACTTGGCTTTGCTCTTCAAATACTCATCACTATACCCCAAATTTACTCCATCATCTCCCACATCGCCCGTAGCCTTCTTTTGAAATCCGGGAGGTACTTTTGGAACATTAGGAGTCAACAAAGCTTCCGTTGGTGCATCCATCTCCTCATCATCATTATTAGGAGCAACCTTGTTATCATATATCTTTCCACTTCTCAAAGTTGTGATGGCTTTGGCTTGGTTGATTCTTGGGTTCTTTTCGGTCATAGAAGGCAACTCCCCTTGCTTTCTTTCTCTCATCTCACTAGCCAATTGCCCCATTTGGGCTTCAAGCTTATGCAAGCCTTGAGTAGTGGAGGCCACCTCATTCCGAACACTTTGAATAAGCTCATTTTGATTTGCCAATACCTTGGCAAGCATCTCCTCAATGCTAGATTTAGGAGCATCCACTTGTTGAGGGGGGACTTGAGTATTAGGAGCTTGGAAGGGAGGTCTTGCTTGATAAGGTGGCTTTGGATAAGCATTGCCACCATAAGTAGCACCATTGGCACCCTTGTTTCCTTGAAATCCTTGGCTCCCACTAGCCCCACCATAGTTGACACCTCCTTGATTGTAATTCACTCCTTGGTTGCCACCCCATGAGAAGTTAGGGTGGTTTCTCCATCCGGGATTGTAGGTGTTGGAATAAGGGTCATTCTTCGGTCTTGAATATGCCATTTGCTTGCATTCTTCAATGATCTCAGGGAAACAATCTCCATGAGGGCAAGATAGAGTTTCATGGTTCACTCCACAAATCAAACACACTTGAGGCCCTTGAACCTCATTAACTTGCTCACGGCCCCCTTGCTTTCCTTGCTTCAAAAGCATATCAAACTTCTTGTTGAGACTATCTTCCAACCTCTTGAACTCTTGATGTACATCCATGCTTGATGCCTTGACTTCATACATGCCACCGGTCTTTGGTTGAGTTGCTTCCCTTAGAGACACATGAGAGGTGGAAGGCTTGCGACCTTGTGGGTTATTATCCCACAATTGAGACCGCTCTGCAAGCTTCTCTAACACTCGGTGTGCTTCATCGGCTACCAAGTCCATGAAATCGCCATTACTTGCATTATCAACCTTCCTTCGAGTCTCCGATGTCAAACCTTGATAAAATAGGCTCATAAGCATGTCTTGAGATTGGCCATGATTAGGACAACCAAGCTCAAAATCCTTGAATCTCTCCCATGTCTCATGAAATAGCTCATCATGCTCTTCTTTGAAAATCATCAACTCGGTCCTTCTTGCATTAGCCTTTTGAGGAGGGAAGTACTTCATAATGAACTTCCTTTGCATATCTTCCCAAGAATGAATGCTATTTGAGGGGAGCTTGTTTAACCACATCTTTGCCTTTTCCTTTAAGGAGCAAGGAAATAAGCGAAGTTTGAGAGCTTCCTCCGTCATGCCATTGAGTTTGATATTTGCGCACGCATCCTCAAACTCACTTAAGTGGTGGTATGGATCATTATTAGGCAACCCATAAAATGTTGGTGGTGGGAGCCGAAACTCACACTAATTTAAAACCTTGCAAAATGTCATCGTTAGTATGGATAAATAGGGTTCGATCAATCCGGGGAACTTGAAGGGTAATCGAGAATTAAAGTGTTAACAGAAACATAACAATGGGGGATTCGAAATTGAGATTAAATACTTACTGAAAATAAAAACCTAAATTATATATATACAAGTGATCAACAATTCCACACAAAGCATAGCACAAAGAACTCAAAATCATGCATGACACGAACCAAAGAACAAATAGGCAGCAAGCATACAATCGGCAATTCCTATGATTTAACCTAATTCCAATTTTAATTAGAGCCCTCAGCGGTCCATCTAATCGTTAAGACTTCACATGTAATTAGAGTTAACTCAGTGTATCACCCTAAACATAATGCTAATCGGTTTAAAGACACTCAGCGTAGAAATTAAACACGAAGAACATATAAACACAAAAGCCAAATTGGAAACACATAAACAAGCAAGTCGTCACACATCTTGTTTAAACATGCAAATTTTCAGAATTATGGTAACCCTCTTAAGTGACTTAGACACAACGACTCAGCGTATGATGCAATCTAAATTACTTTGGCAAGTGAAATCGAGACCCTTGGAACTGCCATGACAAGGGCAGCCCGCACGTACACGATTTTTATGCATAGAATTCATGAAAATTAATCAAGCAAATCATAGAAATATAGCCGAATATACCACTGCCCTATTCAAAGAATTCGGAAATCATACATGAAATTGTTTATACAAACATCACATAACTTCAATAGAAACCGAAATTATAACATTCATACAAAACCAAAATTAAACCAAGTATTATTACAATAAAGATTGTAACAAGGCAGAAAATAATACAAGCCATAGGGATGAATCACAACTTTAAAAACCTTGGAAGATTCGGCAAGATGTGGTGGTGTGCACGGATGAAGGTAGGTTAGGGTTCTTGCGATTTTGTGGTGGGAGAATGGATGTGTTTCGGCTTGAGGATTTTCTTCCTTCACTTGAGAGAACTTTGGCAGAACTTTTGCTGGTATTTTCGTATGGAATATGATGATCTTGAAGAGAGGCAGCCGGCCAAGTTATATGGGGAACAAAGAGAAACCCTAGCCATTAAGGAATGGTGCAAAACCGGCAAGTAGTAAGAGTTCTTTCCTTTTCTTGTTTTGGCTGAATTCTTTTCCTTTTTGCACAAAGGTTTCTTACCAATTTGATGTAAGAAAAATGTCCCTTTCCTTGTATGATTCAGCAATTAAACCTTCCCTTTTGTAGCTAGGAAAAACCGGCCAAACCTTCCTTCTTCTTTTCTTCTTTTCTGAAATCGGCAGACTGACCTTTCGGCAATGATTCTAGCATAACTTTTTACTCAGGAAAGCTTTTGATGCGATTCCAAATCCTGAAGAAACTAGACTCAAAGGCCTTCCTCGCCATAAAAGGGTTTCCCCAAATTCGTTGTGGTTAGTCCGGCAGAAATTCCGGAAGTTGGCAGACAGGAATCTGCCCGAATTTGAACAGGGTTCTTTATGTTTCTTCTCTTCTTTCCTATTTGCATCTGAGCTTTCCTTGCCTTTTTAGGTCTTATTTTCCTCTTGCTTCAAGATTTCAATTGTGGAAATATTTTCTGAAAAGTCAAGAAAATAAATATGGTAAGTTTCGGCAAGAATAATCTTCCCTATTCAAAATAGGTTTCCTTGTTCAATCCGATTTCCTAATTCATTTTAGTTTCCTAGACAAGCTAGGTTTCCTAATCTGAATAGGTTTCCTAATCAAATGAAGTTTCCTAATTTCAATCTTCGTCGTTTTTAGAAACGACAAAGCATTTTTACTTTCCTGGTTCAATTAGGATTCCTAGTTTGACTAGGAATTGCCGAAACTTTTCTAATTCAATATCATTGCGCACAATTTCATATTATTTCTGCCAAAGACTCAAGACTCACTCTAATGACTCGATCTTACACAAATAAGGGTTAAGAAAAGCATAAATGGAGGTAAAAACATATTAAGAACGTCGCATAAAATGCTCCTATCAGTTGGCAAGGTTTGAAGAAAACTAGGCTTGATCTCAAAAGATGTTGCACATGGAGGTAATACTATACATCTTGAGTGTGTAGAAAGTGCCGGCAAGGCACAATCTCGGATAGGCTTTTGCTCTCTCAACTCCACCCTCGGATCACCACCCTCCATGACGATCTTATATGTTCTCGGACCAAGATTAGGATTCAATTTCCGTGCTTCTTTGTCAAGATCAAACAACTTCTCAAAGGTGGCAAGGTTGTTCACAAGCAACTCCGGACTCCCCAAATATTCACTTGAATCACTTGAATTGTCCTCGGATGATTGAACAAACGGATTAGTGTAGGTAGTAGATGAAGAAGAGGCCTTGAACTTGTGTGAAATTTCGTTGGGAGTTTCTTGATCGTGAGGCTCTAGAACCGTGTGTAAACCCCTTTCAAAATTTGGAGACAAGGACATGTACACCTAAAAGATCACCCAAATTAAAGATTATATAAGTAAAGAGTAATAAAACAAAATGCAAGATATAAACAATAAATGAAAATTGCAACAACACTTTATTATTATTATTATTTTTTTTTTTTTTTTTAACTTTACCAAAGTACTTTAAACAATTTCTAGAAAATTAGAAACCAATCAAAACTTGTAATTAGAGAAGCAAAGAGGATAAGGAGCTCCAAATTGGCGTAGTTCCAATTAAAGTGTAACAAAATTGGCGTAGTTCCAATTTAAAGTTTGGCGTAGTTCCAAACTAAGCGCAACTTTGGCGTAGTTCCAAAGTACGTTTGGCGTAGTTCCAAACTAAAGCGCTAGCTTAACGCTCTTACTTTCGGTAACTCTTTTCGAATTATGACCAGGTAAGTGTAGGTGCGGCTTTGGTAGAGCGAGGCTCACTTAGTACACGGCACAACACCCAAGATGAAATCCCTAGCCAACTTACCTAGACATCATAATCCTACTAAGGTGCGCCTATTTGTAAAAAGCGATAAACTTATACGTTACAAGAGTCCAATCCAATTTACTTAGTAAAATGGAAGAGGCATTCGATCCTTGGGTGTTGTCTAACACTCAACTTTTCGGTAACTCCTCTTGAGTAAACTCAATTGGATGCGCCTAGTTGTGAAGAGTGAATAGACTCGACGGTACAAGGATAAAATCCCTAATCCTATTTACTTTAAAATTGACAAGTTCCAACCAACCTCTAATTCAAAAGAAAAAGTTAGGTACCTTATATTTAAATATATAATTTTAATCAACTAAAATGTGAGTTTGCACAAGTAATAAGTGAATAATAACTAGGCAAGATTAATTTTCCTTTTTCAACATGCTCACAAGATTTTTTTATTTATTTTTTTTTTACCTCAATTACAATTCTACTTATCCAAAGTACTTGTAACAACTTCAAAAATAAAGAAAATATTTACACAAATTAAAAGCTAACAAAAGAAGAAGAAACTAAGCTACAAATGTGTTCTCTAGTCCCACGGCAACCTAATAGGGATTGAGTTTTACCTCAATCCCCGGCAACGGCGCCAAAAACTTGTTGGTTGCATCACCTAACTAATATTATGTGTAAATTTGTGATGCTTCCTACTCCCAAGAATAGGAGGTCAAGTTTTAGTATAAGGGGAATAAGTAAGAGTATCGTACCCAAGGGATTGGGGGAAACTCTATCCTAACTAGATTACCGAAAAATAAAACCTAGAAAACACATGCAATCTACTTTTTACAACTCACAACTTTAGCCCTTTGGAAGCTAAGGTAATGATGATGGTATTAACAAGAGGTGGAGAATCGGCTTGATTGATTTGAGATTTAAAATAAAGTCTTACGTAAAAGTAATCTATGATAATTAAATTGTAGAGACTAAATTAACAAGAAGAGTAGAGACTTAGGCATCACACCTACCCTAACTCATGCACAAATGTAATTTAAAAGTTGATGTGAAACAGGCTTGACAAACATCCCCCTAGTGCTTTGGTGAAGCTACCAAGAAACTAACTAATCATGCAATTTAACAAAGTCTTTTGGAGCCAAGTTAAATCACACAACCTTAATCCCAATTATATTACCTTATAATACAAGTGGGCTATGTACCACAAGCCTAACACTCCCTTAGAGCAATTAGACTCAAGGCACAAGCATTAAGACCAAAGTAAGAAATTCAAGCAACTTAGTACTTCCCTTAAGAAATACTAAGCCACCACCTAAAGGCTACTCATGCTCATGGATTCAAGAAGTTGTCAAATTCAAGTTTCCAATTCATTAGTTATCTAAACATGTTAGTTAACACATTTAATAAGCATAAAGTGTAGAAGCCATAGATTCAAACATGCATCAACATCAAACTTAAAGGAAAATTACATTGTTTGCACAAGTTTGGCTAGGGGCAGCCCTAGCCTCAAATCAAACTACTCACTACTCATTACATACAACAAAGCCATGAACTTGAAATACATCAAAGTAAAAAGAGAAGAAGAGCAAGAAGAAAGAGGGAGATTACCAAGGGTTTGGTACCAAAATACCAAACCTTACCAAGATGTAAGACAAGAGAGTGCTTCTATGTATGGTACTAATGGGTCCTAACAAAGAAAGAACTCCATCACCACCATACACAATCCACACAATCTAATATGAATAAAGAACAAGGCTTAAGGATGAATAAGAGTGAGAGAAGAAATAAAAGGGTAAGAAAATGCTTCCAAGAATGGTATTAATGGGATCTAAGATGGGAAGAACACCATTAACACCATGCTAATCCACAAAATCTTGAAGAAACAAGCTTGTAGTATAAAATATGAGTAGAGGATGAAGAGAAATGAAGTGGGTGTGGTTTTGGTGAAACCCCAAGCTATCACAACTCTTTCTTACACCAAAACTAAAACTACAAGCTTGCAAAATGAGAGAGAGGAATAGTCAATTCGTCCCTTTCACTTGTCTTCTTCTCATTTGAATTTGAATTAACAAGTCTTCTTCCCTCCAATGCTCTTTCATTTGTTGAATATCAGCCATCACCATATTCCGGCCGCCAGAGTTTGACCGGAGTTCAGCCCGTTGACCGACGTTGACCGGTTAAATTTGTCTTTTAGTGAAATTTCCGGTTTTGCTCCTTTGACTTCAATTCTTCACCCGATTTATTCAATATGTGCTAGATCCACCTTTTTGACTTGTTTCCCATCCGTAGCTCTATTTCCTAGCATGAATAGGAAACGTAATGAGAAATAGATAAAATACAAAAAGATATAGCAAAAGAATAAGAATAAGACAACAATTATTAGGTAATTATTGACCTAACAATAACTCTCCATGGAGCCGAAACCCTAGCAACCCTTGCTCCTATATAAAGGGCACGGCAGCCACAAAGAACAGGATATCTTCCTCTCACAAAATACTTGCCGAAACTCTACCAAAATGTACCCACAAATCCTACACAGAAATTTGTTGTAGCCGAACCATCTTCACCTACACAATTCGCACCATCTTCCATAGTCGAGTTCATCCTTTGCCGAAGTTCTTCAAGGTTCTTCTAAAGTGTGATTCGACTAAACTCTTGGCTCTTTAATTTTCTGTATGAATTGTGATTTAATGATGAATGATTTGTTGGATTACAATTTTCGGTTTGTATGTTTTATTATGGATTTCCGAAAGTTATTCATGGTTTATGTATTATTTCCGAAAATCCATTCAGGGGTTTGTGTATGAGTTTCGAGTTACTTTATGTATGTGATTTCGTATTTAATTGGTGTAGGGCAGTAGGATTTCATGTATGTTCTTGATGTTATTTGATTAATTTTCATGAGTTCGTGCATCACAAATCGTGTGCTTAAGGGCTGACTTTGTGGCTTCTCCTTAGGTACCGATTTTATCTACCAAAATAATTTAGATTGCTTCATACGCTGAGTTGCTGTGATTTAGATTGTTTATTAGGGCGGTTATAACCATAAAAATTTACATGTTAAAGCAAGGTGAGGTGACGCCATACTTGTTGCATGTCTCTGATTCGGCTTATTGTGCTTATGTGTTCTTCGTGTTTACCTTCGACGCTGATTGTATGTAAACTGATTAGCACTTTGTTTAAGATTATACGCTGAGTTAATTCTAAATATTTAAGAAGTCTTAACGATTAGATGAACCGCTGAGGGCTCTAATTAGAATTAGAATTAAATTTGTCTAAGTGCTATGTGAAAATTTACTGTCTTGAATCTTTTATTTCGATTAATGCATGTGTAAAGTGATTTCGTGTTATGTGTTCTTGTGGAGAAGATGATCATATGTAAATAATAGTTTTATGTTTATTTTCGTTACATTTAGTAGTTGATTAGATACAAATCTCAACCCCCCATATGATTATGTAATGCTTTGTGTGAATTAAATGTCCTTGAGTTCCCCGGATAGAACGATCCCTACTAGTCAATACTACACTCGACATAAGAATGGTAATATATGTATGAGATTATTTTGCAGGTACAAATTGTGCTTGTAATTTGGTCCCATCAATTTTTGGCCCCGTTGCCGGAGAAATTAAAATTATTTAATTTCATGATGTGTTACTTTGTATCATTGTATAAATTTTGATGTTCATAATTGTTTATAGTTTCAGTTTTGTATAATTTTCAGGTTTCGGTATGTAATAGCCTAATTAGGTTTCGGTTTTTGTTTATAATTGTGGCCGAATGTATGATATAATATGTGATTTATGTGTGTAACATTTAGATAAATTGCTAGGAAGTTAAAGATTTATTTATGTTTAGTTTATTGTAGGTTCTAAAGTGAACGGAATAGGTGAAATCCCTTTTGTTAATATTGGCTATAACCCTCCATTTGTACCTTGTTAAGGTCACTTGGGGTTGAGGGCGGCTTTTATTAACACTTGGAGAACTGTCTAACACATGGTTATTTTTAACTGAGTAAGGGGCATAAAGGTTCGCCTATTAGTTCGTTTGTCTTTATTATGGATGTCAAGGTTTGTTTAACTAGATCTCAAGGCCCATAGACAGCTATCTCTTCTATGTGAAGGGGGCAATAGGGAGTTCGCTCTCCGTATCAACCAACAACGAGTCTTTCCTTATTCCATAATAGAACTTTCGTTCTAGCCTTCTGAAACCACGGAATTTTGTGTCTAGACGATAGCACCTACGCCGCACTGATAGGAGCATTATATGCGACATTCTTAATATGTTTTCACCCCCATTTATGCAATGCTTAACCCTTATGCGACGTTCTTAAAGAGCCCTCAGTGGTGACATTTATCACCACTATCCTAAATGCGAATTCCTTATGCCGAGCCCCATTATATTCCCTTGTAAAGATCTCTAATGATTCTTAAAATAGGTGAACTTTGTATGTGGAGATTATCTCAAGAGTTGTGCTTATGGTTTTGGTTCATTTGTGCACATAATTGTTAAATGAAGTTTATCTTGATAATACTATTCACAAAGTGCCTTTATTTGATGACATATGCAAGTTACTCTTTGTAATTCTCAATCTATTTTCTTGCATATACTTTGAGTGAATATTGCCATATCATGAGTGAAAATAAGAGAGTATGGCTAGTGAGGAAGATCAAATTAACTTGACATGTTGACATGCTTATTTTCTCACTTCTTACTTGTTCATGCCATGAAACATGTCTATGACCCTTGGGATTATTGTGCTTACATTTGGATGCTTAACTTGAAAGCTATGTGTTTGAAAGATCCTGAGACAATTATTTAGGGGCAGCAGTTTGTTTTATTAGAGTCTTTTATTTTGTTTTGCTAAGGGACTAGCAAAAGCTAAGTGTGGGGTAGTTGATAAGAGCATAATATACGACATTCTTAATGTGTTTTATCCCCATTTATGCAATGCTTAACCATTATTGTTGTAATTTAGAGTCGTTTAGTCGAGTTAGGAGTCTTTGGTAGAGTCGGTTTGTGAAATGAGCTAAAACGTCTAAAAACGCTGAATTTGTGAAGAGTTTGAGTTGAACTAGGATTCTTAAGTCAATAGTTTGATTCAAAGTAGGACTCTTTATGCAAATAAGAGTCTAATCGGTTTAGGAGTCTACAATGTCTCGACGTTCCTGAAAACGTCGAAAGTCCTAACAGTTTCAATGAAAGTAGAACTCCTTGTTGAACCAGGAAATCATGACTGAATCAGGAATCATACTCTTAATAAATCTCCTACATGTTATCTTGTCTTTTTAATATATATTTCTTCTCTTATTTTCAGGAATTAAAAGGATGAAATTCGGCTGAACAAAATAAAGAAGAAATCGGGCAGAAATATTATCTATTGCCGAATTCAATCAAAGGGAAGAGTTTCATTGCTACAAGGACAAGACAAAGCATGTGTTATTCATGTGCACATTGAAGAGGAGCACGGCAAGACATGCAAGGAGAAGAGACTGAATCAAATAAGGAGTCCTAGAGCAAGAGAAGTTCATGGCCGGTTAAAGAGAAAAACAAGGAAGTATGTGGACGGAAATTCACTCAATATTCAGAAATAATTTGGCTGAATTAAATCAAGGATAAATGGAAGAGATATTGTAAGATTATTCAGCTATTATCCAAGGGATATTCAGAAAAACACTCAAGAGAAAAGGAAGGGATAATTCAGAAAAAGAGGAAGAAAAATCGCAACAAATCCTGATTAAAATTCGGCACAATTCCTGTGTACTTCATCCAACTTCAACGGACTCTTCTGGACAGCTCACTTTGAACCAGATGACGAGCCATATATGGATAGAAATCTACGGGAGTATAGTTTCCAACCCAATTGGAATCACTTTAATAGCTATTTTCTAGAGAGAGATATTCCGTAATCTTCACACAAAGGTCATTCTGCCAGGTAGAGTTTAACTTGGATTTGAGAACTTTAAAGCTGCCGAATCTCATCCTCTCTTGCTTCTATATATACCACGGCATAACTCTTCATAAATCATCTCGTCTCTCACCTTTCACTTTGCCGAAACTCTGCCGAAACTCCACCATAAAGTCCCAAGAAAAATACTAGCCAAATCCCCTTCACCTATACACTCAAGTCGCATCCTTCATCACCATTGGATCATCCTGGCCGAAAGCTTCCTTGAAGGTTTCTTAAAGTGTGATCAACTCTTCTTCCATGGCTTTTATTTTTCTGTATAAATACAATATTTTGTCTATGAAATTTGTATGGATTTGTGAATGGTTGTTTGGTTTTATTAATCTTAATTTAGACTTCCGAATATCTCCCCTGGTTGTTTAATTTTCTGGTTTTTGTACATGATAGGAGCATTTTATGCGACGTTCTTAGTACGTTTTTACCCTCATTTATGTAATGCTTAACCCTGATTGTTGTATTATAGAGTCGTTTAGTCGAGTCTGGAGTCTTTGGTTGAGTCGGTTTGTGAAATGAGCTAAAACGTCTAAAAACGCTGAATTTGTGAAGAGTTTGAGTTGAACTAGGATTCTTAAGTCAAGAGTTTGATTCAAAGTAGGACTCCTTATGCAAATAAGAGTCTTAATCGGTTTAGGAGTCTACAATGTCTCGACGTTTCTGAAAACGTTGCAAGTTCTAAGAGTTTCAAGCAAAGTAGAACTCCTTGTTGAACCAGGAAATCCTGACTGAATCAGGAATCATATTCGTAATAATTCTCCAACATTTTTATCTTGTCTTTTTAATATTTCTTTTCTCTTATTTTCAGGAATTAAATGAGAAAAATTAGTTGGAGAAAATAGGAGAGAAATCGGGCAGAAATTATTACTTATTGCCGAATGCAAGAGAAGAGTTGCAATGCAACTAGGACAAGAAGAGAGGCTGAATTAAATCACTACAAGGAAAATGGGCTTTGCCGACGAAAAAAAAAAACGGCCGACGAAACACTTTTTTCGTCGCAAAAAAAAAAATTTTGTCGGCTATTCCCATAGAATGGCCTACGATTTTTTATTTCGTCGCTAAAAATGAAAAATCGTCGGCTATTCTACAGGAATGGCCGACGATTTTTTCCGTCGTCCCAAAATTTTTTTTTTCGTCGGCTATACTCCTATAATGGCCGACGATTTAAAGTTTTCGTCGGCTATACAAATTTTGGAAGAATGGCCGATGAAGTTGACAATTTCGTCGGCTATAAGTCTTTATATTTTCAGATCTGGACAGAAGCTGCTCATTTGAAAAAAAAACGGGAGAAAGAGTGAAAAATCTGTGGGTATTGTTGAAATCCATCTTCTCTTACATTGTGGAGCTATATATAGGTACGTATATGTGTATATATGTTGATTTTGAGTTTTAGTTGAGTTGATTTTGAGTTTTAGTGATTTTGATATAGTAAGTGATTTTTTGTTTTGTTGTTGTTTTAGTGTTAGAATGTATGTATATATGTTGATTTTGAGTTGTAGTTGAGTTGATTTTCAGTTAGAGTATAATTATGTGTTTTAATTTAATAATGTTATTTTAATTAGTGTTAATTTATATATAAATATGTTAATTAATGGTTGTTGATAGTGTAATGAACTTAAATAATGGTTGTTAATTAATGGTATATATATATATGAGTTGATGTTGATAATAATATATATTGTAATATATATATGTGTTAATTAATTTATTATTAATTAAAGTTATACATATATATTATTATCAGGCTATATATGGATCGAGATAAGAGTTGGATTTCGCTTCCAAGGAATGACCGACGATACACTACAGGAGTTGTGGATTTTATGCAGTTCGTCGAGGAAAATGCAAAGGGGAATTACCATTATTGCCCGTGCAAGAAATGTAAGTGTCGCAGTGATATGTGTCGATTTCCGATTAGGACAGTATGGGAGCACTTAAAGAGTAATGGGTTTTGGCCGAAGTACACACGTTGGATATATCACGGTGAGCCATCATTAGATGGATCGCATGATCATGGGCAGTATTTTGAGGCGGGCAGTAGTAGTACATCCAACGATCCAACAATGGCATTCGTCAACGACGTGTTTCCTTTTGAAAGCGGTGTACGTGGGGAACAATATATGCAGGACCCGGTACAACCGTTCCCACAAGTTGTCAACACTGCTGCCTTTGACAAGTACAACAAACTGATTGCATTGCAACAGACCCCTGTGTCTTCAAGTTCTGAGAAGACAGTTCTTCAAAGTGTGATGGAGGTAATGAGGATTAAAGTCGAGACAAAAGGGAGCATCAGGCAAGTGGATGAATATCTACAGTACACTTCTTCGTTGTTGGAGGAGGGTCATCGTAATCCTACCAATCACCGTCAGGTCCGAAGTATCCTCAAAGATCTAGGGCTTTCCTACATTAAGATCCATGCATGCGCATTTGACTGCGTTCTCTTCTGGGGTAAAGATGCAGAAGGGAATGACCTTGCTAGTCTTGACGCATGTCCGATATGTCAGTCTGACCGATATAAGTTGACGGGAGCAGGCAATAGGAAACCTGTGAAAGTGCTTCGGTATTTTCCGTTGAGAGATATGTCAGAAACCACCGCAAAAGCCATGAGGTGGCACGGTGAGCGGGACGTGGGAGACGCAGATATCATGACACACATCTCTGACGGAGCGGCTTGGAAGCATATAAACAATGAGTTTCCTTATTTTGCGTCAGATGTCAAAAACGTCAGGCTCGGGCTCTCAACCGACGGGTTCAACCCTTTCGGCACCATGAGTCTTTCATACAGTATATGGCCAGTGGTTTTGGTACCTTACAACCTTCCTCCGTGGATGTGCATGAAGAAGGAATATAATATGTTGACGTTGTTGATTCCGGGGCCTGGTTACCCAGGGAAATGTCTCGATGTGTATATGAGACCATTGATTGAAGAGCTTAAGGTATTGTGGGACGTTGGTCATCCCACTTTTGACAAGTACAAGCAGGAGACGTTCCAGATGCATGCCATGGTTATTGGTACCATCAGTGATTTTCCTGCTTATGGGATGTTGTCGGACAGCGTTGTTAGGGGATATAAGGCTTGTCCAGAGTGCCTTAGCGATTATGGGAGCACCCCTCATTGCAACAAGATATGCCGAATGGGTCATCGTGTGTTCCTTCCGGCGGATCACCACTGGCGTTACGAGTCCGCCGCATTTGATGGAACCGAAGAACACGGCCGTGCTCCCAGAAGATGGACAGGAAGAGAAATTTTGGCAAGACTTAATGAGTACGATTTTGGGCCCCTCAGCAATCATCCCGATATTGTAGCGGAAATACCTGAAAGGCCTGAGGAGTACAAATTCTGCACACATAGGAGCATATTGTGGGAACTCCCGTACTGGTGTGAGTTGTTGATCCGTCACTTCCTAGACGTTATGCACATAGAAAAAAATGTTTCTGAAAGTGTGGTGGGCACAACGCTGAACTTGGAGGGGAAGACGAAAGACGGTCCTAAGGTTCGCACTGATCTGCAAAACATGAATATCAGAAAACCACTATGGTTGAAACAAGGGAAGAGAAAAATGCCTCAAGCTCCTTACACCGTCAAGCCTGAGCATAAATCAGAAATTTTCCATTGGATAAGTCGGGCCAAGTATCCTTCAGGCTTTGCTGGAAATATAGCCAAGTGTGTCAACAGACAATTCAACAATCTGTACGGGTTGAAAAGTCATGACAATCATATCCTGCTACAACGTCTCTTCCCTGTTTTCATTCAACCGTTCCTTCCCCGTCACGTTGTGGAGCCGTTATTAGCGTTGGCAAGATTTTTCCAGAAGGTATGCACACGGGAAGTGAGAACATCTGACCTCCGGGAAATGCAACAAGACATCGTTCATATCATGTGTAAATTTGAGATGATATTTCCTCCAAATTTTTTCGACATCATGCCTCACCTCATGATCCATCTTCGTCGGCAGTTGTTGCTTACCGGTCCTGTGCACTTCACTTGGATGTATCTGATGGAAAGGTACGTATTTTACACCTTATGTTAATTTCATCATCAATATGTGTGATATAGTGTTAATGTATTATCATAACACTTTAAAAACTTGATTTATAGGCAACTTGGACAATACGATGGTTTTGTCCAAAACAGATCCGCACCTGAAGGATGTATAGCTGAAGCATTTATTGCGCACGAGTGCGTCACCTACAAGAAGCTGTATTTCGGAGCGTTACAGGAAAGCATACAGGAAGATGTACCATCACAGTTCAATCTTTCCATACTCTCCGACGATGTTGTACTCGGTGGAAACATGCCAGTTTACTACAAGTTGAAAGATTATGAGGTAGCCATTGCACATTGGTGGGTACTAATCAACTGTCCAGAAGTTCAGTTTTGGAAGGACATACATCTACGCTGTGAAGGAGTAGCAGGTGATCTCGATTACCACAACCAGACATTCGCAGAGTATTTCGGCCGCTGGGTACGTACCTTTAACACTATTCTATACGTGTTCATATATTATTGTGTATATTTATTCATATTTATAGTTGATTCTGATGGTTGCAGATGGACCTTATTGAAAATGATAATCACCCAAATTGGTCGCACGAACTCAGACTTTTAGCGAGGAGGCCGGTCTATTCAAAAGTTTATGCGACGTGCAAGGTGAATGGTGTGTTATTTCGATGTGAAGACAGAGACCTCAGACTGAAAACACAAAATTCAGGGGTTATGGCACATGGTGGGGATGGTGGAGTTGACTATTACGGTGTTCTCCATTCAGTTGTGGAACTGCATTACGGGGAAGGCATGAAAGTGCACCTTTTCAAGTGTAGATGGTTTGACACACGGCCGCAGAGCATGAAAACCGATCAATACGGCATAAGTTCTGTGAACACTAGTACATCATGGTATGAGGACGACCCGTTCGTTTTAGCCACATGGGTGAAACAAGTGTTTTATCTTGATGATCTCGCCAAGGGTGACCCGTGGAAAGTAGTCAACACTATCCACCATCGCAACATTTACCGGGCGTCTACACTTGGAGTGGCTGAAGAGAACGAGGAAGGGGGCACCGCGTGAAGAGCCACTGCTTGTTGATGTTGATCCAAATGAAGAAACTAACGAGGACTCTAGTGGTGAGGAAAGACATAGATTACCCCTATCGAGCAATTCAGAAACCGAAGAAGACTCATCCGATGATTCCGATTACAATCCGACGGATTAAGTAATTTAAATGATGTAATCCTTTCATTTGTAATCAACTCATTTCTAATGAACGGGCGTGGGGATGAGCCTCCCAGCTAGGCTGGGTTCCAAACCCCTTAAACAAAAATTTGAAATATGTTGACTGTTGGGTTTCTGGTTTTTTATGTTAAATTTTGGTTATATGTGAACAGGACATCGGAATAGGAGAGGTGTAAAACCACTGATTTTTTTGGTTTTTTTTTTTTCAGAGAATAGCCGACGAAAAATGTATTATTTCGTCGGCCATTATAATAATGGCCGACGAATAATGAATTTTTCGTCGGCTATACGTACAATGGCCGACGAAAAATTCATTATTCGTCGGCCATAAGTTTTTTGAAAAATAATGGCCGACGAATAATGAATTTTTCGTCGGCTATACGTACAATGGCCGACGAAAAATTCATTATTTCGTCGGCCATAAGTTTTTTGAAAAATAATTATTTTATTTTTGACCGAAAACGACAAAAGAATAGCCGACAAGTACTAGGTTTGATTTCGTCGGCTATGATTAAAAAAAAAACAAAAAAAATTCAGCTTCCATTTTCTATCACTATCGACAAACCATTGCTTCATCCTTCAAATGCAAATGTGTCGTGAAATAAGATATGACCGAAATATTGAAGTACGTCTACGGTTGAAAAATGAGCAGATTCCGACAAAATCTGTGTGCTGAATATTGCGGTTAACTGTTTTTTACTGCCGTTTTCCTATGGGTAGCCTGACGGTCGGTAAATATTTTGAGGAAAATTTTTATACGATTAGTTGCGTCTCATCGATCTGAAACTATTCTCTGTTGAAGATCAGGCCAAAAAACATCATTTAGACGGGCCAATTTCCGTTTTAAAGCGTTTAGAGGTTTGACTCACCCGGTTGACCGTCCCGATCGATCCGTTAACGTCGTCAGATGTAGTTGGATTTTTTTTCACACATGTATTTAATATTAACGGTGATATCTGACGGTTGCAATAGATTTTCCCAACTTTTAAATTCAAAATCGGAACATATGCACTAAGGTTCCTTAACTTGTTTATTAAGTGTTTAAGTGAATGTATAGTTTCAAATAGTTACTATACGTAGACTCTTCAAATGCAAATGTGTCGTGAAATAAGATATGACCGAAATATTGAAAAACGTTTACGGTTGAAAAATGAGAAGATTCCGACAAAATCTGTGTGCCGAATGATGCGGTTAGCTGTTTTTTACTTCCGTTTTCCTATGGGTAGCCTGACGGTCGGTAAATATTTTGATGAAAATTTTTATACGATTAGTTGCGTCTCATCGATCTGAAACTATTCTATGTTGAAGGTCAGGCCAAAAAACATCATTTAGACAGGCCAATTTCCGTTTTAAAGCTTTTAGAGGTTTGACTCACCCGGTTGACCGTCCCGATCGATCCGTTAACGTCGTCAGATGTAGTTGGATTTTTTTTCACACATGTATTTAATCTTAACGGTGATATCTGACGGTTGGAATAGATTTTCCCAACTTTTAGATTCAAAATCGGAACATATGCACTAAGGTTCCTTAACTTGTTTACTAAGTGTTTAAGTGAATGTATAGTTTCAAATAGTTACTATACGTAGACTCTTCAAATGCAAATGTGTCGTGAAATAAGATATGACCGAAATATTGAAATACGTCTACGGTTGAAAAATGAGCAGATTCGGACAAAATCTGTGTGCCGAATATTGCGGTTAACTGTTTTTTACTCCCGTTTTCCTATGGGTAGCCTGACGGTCGGTAAATATTTTGAGGAAAATTTTTATACGATTAGTCGCGTCTCATCGATTTGAAACTATTCTCTGTTGAAGATAAGGCCAGAAAACGTCATTTAGACAGGCCAATTTCCGTTTTAATTTATAGGGTTTAGAGGTTTGACTTCGTAGTTTGACCAAACGTTTAGCCGACGAAATACTTTATTTCATCGGCTAAACTCTAGTTTAGCCGACGAAATATTTGATTTCGTCGGCTAAACTCTTGCGATCCGCTTATTGTCCGCCGTTGGATGGCTGAGATCCAACGGCTGTGATTTTCCAAAGTATAGCCGACGAAATATTAAATTTCGTCGGCTAAACTCTAGTGATCCGCGCCTTTTCATTGTCCGCCGTTGGATGGGGGAGATCGGACAGCTGCTGAGCGCCTAAACTATAGCCGACGACATTCAAACAATAGCCGACGAGTTATATATTTCGTCGGCTATTCTTAATTATAGCCGACGAATTAAAGTATTTCGTCGGCTATGCTTAAGTATAGCCGACGAAATCTTTTTAATTCGTTGGCTATACTTAAGTATAGCCGACGAAATATTTTTAATTCGTCGGCTATACTATAGGGTATAAGTTTGTTGCAGCCGAACCCTAGCCTCCATTTGCTGCATTTTTCCAAATTCTCCATCCGATCCAGCGCCGCTCGCCTCGTCGTCCTCCTCCCTCTTCCTCCTCGAATCGGGCAACCCCCTCCTCCCTCTTGCTCCTCCAATCCGGCAGCCTCCCTCTTCCTCCTCCAATCCGGCAGCCCTCCTCCAATCCGGCAGCCTCCCTCTTCCTCCTCCTCCCTTCCATTTTCAATTCGGGGCAGTAAGTTTTTTTTTTTTTTTTTCATTTATGTTAATTAATGTTAATTTAGATATAATTTAGGTATTTATGTTAATTTAGGTATAATTTAGGTATTTATGTTAATTTAGGTATAATTTACGTATTTATGTTAATTTAGGTATAATTTAGGTATTTATGTTAATTTAGGTATAATTTAGGTATTTATGTTAATTTAGGTATAATTTACGTATTTATGTTAATTTAGGTATAATTTACGTATTTATGTTAATTTAGGTAAATTTTAGGTATTTATGTTAATTTAGATAAATTTTAGGTATTTATGTTAATTTAGGTAATTGTTTTCAAATTTATTTTAATTGTATAATTTATGTGTAATTGTATAATTTATACGTATAAATTGGTTTTTTTTAATTATATAAATTGATAACTTAATTGTATAATTTAGCTTAATTATATATATAGCTTAATTATATTTAATTAGAATTTGTTATTTAATATAATATAATTTAATATGTTAGTATATAAATTGTTATATTAAAATATGTTAGTATTATTGGTTATTATATTAATTAGAATTTGTTATTTAATATAATATAATTTAATATCAATTAATGTATTAATGCCTCGGGCTTTAGATGGCCGATGCATTAAGAAACCTATTCGGAGGCCGTCGTGGCGGCAGATCTAGAGGTTCTAGAAATTCCGGCAGTTCCGCAGACTCCGAGAGGACCGGTAGCCAGCTTGAGAGGACCACCAGCCAGCCACGGAGGAGTGTAGATTCATCCCAGCTGCAGAGGACTGTGGATGCAGACCAGCCGCGACGGAGTGTGAGTTCTCGGCACCAGACCCTTCTCCAGGCGGGGCGGCCGTCGAGCACTTCACTTCCGCTTGTCGGTCCTTCCGTGGCTCCGAGGTTTAGTCGGCAGCTATTTCACGAGGAGATAGCTGCCGACGTTCCTCAGGTTCGTATGCCTGAGGTTCATCGGGAGCCGATGCCGAGTCCGACTCAGTCTGCTGCTGACTCGACTGAGGCTCCTACTCTCCCAAACTAGCTATTCCTCCCGTACAACATTCCGGCGATACCGGAGGTCGACTATCAGGGTGTGCCCATATGGCCTGATATGCCTCAGTACGTGAGTGCTGCGGAGGCATACCAGCAGCAGCCATTTGAGGACCCTGACCACCTTATTTCGGCGAGGAGAAAAGGGAAGTCGACAGACGAGTCATCCACTTCAGGTAACATTTGATTTTATTAATTAAATGTTTTATTAAAATTAACGCACTAATATTTAATTTTATTAACCAATCGTCGTTTTTGTGATAGGGACAGCCGCTAGCAGTTCACGGAGGAATACGAGAGGTGTCATCTGTTTTGACACGCTCAGGAAAACTGTTGAGCGCAGCGGCAGGATCTAGATCAACGAACCTCCTAATCAGGAGGTTCAGGGGAAGAAAAAACGCGACTACTCGGGTTGCGTGGGGTCAGTGATTAGGGACAGAGTCCCTATGTTGTGGACCCGGTGGGCTGATGTGCCCCAAGAGATCAAGAGGGAGGTGAACAACGCCGCGTCGGTGAGTAATTTAAAAAATTTAATTTATTTATCGTAATATTTAATAACTTTCGGTATTATTACAATTGTAAAACTAATAAAATATTATGTTTCAGACATTCTTCGAGATTGCCGAACACAGGCGGGATTGGGCGGACACCCAGCAGAACTCGAGGTACGTTTGTTTTTATGATATTATAATTATCTTATAATTATTAATATTTTATGATATTAATAATATTTCTAATGCACTTTTGTTTTTTTCGTAGGTTCAAAGAGTGGAAGAACGAGCTGCGTTCCCACTATAACGAATACGACTACCTTGGTCGTATGGGTACTCCCAGGGAGTTCATGTTCCGGGAGTACGAGTGGCGTTGGTTGAAGACAGTAGACTTCAACAACCCAGTTATGCAGGTAAATACTAAACTTCAGTAAAAATGTTTATTTTGTTAAAATTTTAATTATTAGTTTAATTATTTTATAATTATTACACTAATATTTTTTGATGCATTTTTCTAACATTTTATTATTTGTTTGAAGCAACGTTCTCGGATAAACTCTGAGAACCGCCGCCGGAACACAACCCCCCATCATGCTGGTTCACGGCCGTTTGCACAATATCAGGAGGAGGCGCTCAGAGATCATCCTGATAGCAACCCGTACGTGGAGACGTTCAAGATCGCTTATCCACAAGCGACAGAACAGCTCGTAAGTCGTTCATTACAATTTTAAAATTTTAATTATTAATTTTACTTAATTATATATTTGTTATAATATTAATTTTTTTTCCCGTCCACTTAGGAGGGGGTCAACCGGGCCGAAGAAGAGGTGTTCCAGCAAGTAGTTCGGGAGACACAACCGAACATTTCCGAGGCAGATCTGGAAGAAGCCATGCGCCATGTCGACCGGTCCAGTGTCCAAACGGCAGCGAGGATGTTCGACGCAGCCTTCCCAAACCGGACAAACAACTTCTACTGCCGGGGTTTGGGAAGTTCTGGACTAGGGCTTCTGAAGACCACTAAGGGAGGTCAAAAGAAGGGAGGCGGGGACAGCCAGCATATGAGGGGGGAAGTGCAGCGATTGGCCGCAGAATTGGCGACCTCGTCCCAGACAGTACAGGAGCTGCGCCGCAGCACACAACAGTATCAGGAGGAGATGCGCAGCAGAACACAGCAGTATCAGGAGGAGATGCGCCGCAGATCACAGCAGTATCAGTTGGATATGGCCGGTTGGCATGCCGAATGCGAAAGAATTCGGCAACACAACTACGACGGCCAACAAACCTGGTGGTATGAGATGTTCGCGGCACAACAACAAGGCCTTCCACCCCCGCTCCCGTTTCAGCGGTTAGCGGAACCTCCAATGCCTCAACCTCCCGAGTTCGGTCACCAGGATGACGAGCCTGATGGAGAGCAGGATGCTGGGGATGACCTGCTGGACTTTAGTGGCTTAGGTGATGATTAGGGTTTAGGGTTTATGTATATTAGAACGAATTTAATAAAAATGGTATTTAGACGTGTTTCTTGTTGGTGCAAATGCATGGACTGTTTTTGTGATTTGCAGGTTGCTTGGAATGGTAATTTAGAAAATAATTTAATTTTTTTCCCCCAAATGTAAGAATAGCCGACGATTTTGGCATTATTTCGTCGGCTATAATAACTATAGCCGACGAAATTTGCATTATTTCGTCGGCTATAACTAATTAATGCCTATTAAATATTAATATATTTCGAGGAAATAGCCGACGAAAATTTACAGAATCGTCGGCTATTGTTTTCAACCAATAGCCGACGAAAATTTATTAATTCGTCTGCTATTGTTAACAACCAATAGCCGACGAATTAATAAATTTTCGTCGGCTATACTTACTGAATTTCGTCGGCCATACTCGAAAATACCCGACGAAATTCGTCGGTAATTTGTCCCAGGTTTGGCCGACGAAAAATATTTTCGTCGGTAAAGTCGTCGACCATACTCTACTATAGCCGACGAATTGGTTTTTTTCGTCGGCCATTAGTATAGCCGACGGGGTTGTTCCGACGACGTATAGCCGACGAAAAATAGCTACAGCCGACGAAATTTTTTTCGTCGGCCATACTTTCGGATCTGGTAGTGAATCAAGGATAAATGGAAGAGATATTGTAAGGATATTTAGTAATTATCCAAGGGAAATTCAGCAACAAATTCAAGAGAAAAGGAAGAGATAATTCGGAAAAAGAAGAAGAAAAATCGGAAGAAACCCTGATTAAATTCAGCAGAATTCCTGTGCACGTCATCCAACTTTCACGGACTCTCCAAGACAGCTCACTTTGAACCAGATGGCGTGCCACATATGGATGGAAAGCTACGGGAGTCTAGTTTCCAAATTAGTTGGAATCACCTCAATAGCTATTTTCTAGAGGGAGATATTCCATAATCTTTACACAAAGGTCAAATCTCCCAACAGGACAAGTTTGGGAAAAATTAGGTTTTGTAAACCCTAGTTGCTGCCGAATGCTTTTACCTTTGCCTCTATATAAAGAACGGTTTTGACACATAAAAACCATCTTATCTTCTCTCTCTCACTTTCACAAGCCAAAGCTCTGCCAAAATAACTCCACAAAAATCCCATACAGAAAGTAGAACAGCCGTACCATTCCCCTACATCAAAATCGCACCATCTTCCCTTTGTCGAATCCATCTTTGTTGAAGTCTTGCAAGGTTCTTCAAAAGTGTAATTCGAACATCTCTTATGGCTTTATATTTTCTGTATAAATTTAATACTTTGTCTATGAAGATTGAATGGATTGATGTATGTTGTTTTGGTTTTATAAATTATACTTTAGATTTCTGAAATTCTGTTATGTGTTTTGGTTTTCTATTTGTTTAATTTCTGAACATAACATGTAACAATTTAATCATGGTTTTAGGGCAGCAAAATCGCATGTGTTCTGTTTATATTTTGGTTTATTTTCTGAATTCATATGCATATAAATTGATGCATGAGGGCAGCCAAGGCCATGGCTGATCCTTGTGTATTGGTTTCACTTGCCGAATACAATATGAGGTGGATTATATACATAAAGTTGGTTGACCTTGAATTGGTTCTAAGGGCTAGACTAATTCTAAAAATTTTCATATCGATGTGTGATGAGGTGACGCCATACTTGCTAATATGTTTCCAATTCCACTCATTGTGCTTATGTGTTTCTTGGTTTAATTTCTACGCGAAGTGTCTTTAAACTAAATAGCACTATGTTTAGAATTATGCGCGAAGCTAGTTCTAAATAATTAAGGAGTTTTGCTAATTAGATGAACCGCGAAGGCTCTAATTAAATTGGAACTAAAATTGAATTTGAATGCTTGCCGAAGGTTGCTACCTTGATTCTTTGTTTAAATTTGTTATGTGTTATGTGAGTATTATGTGTAGTGTTATGTGTGAAAGATGATGATCATATGTATTGGTGGGAGCCGAAACTCACACTAATTTAAAACCCTGTAAAATGTCATCGTTAGTATGGATAAATAGGGTTCGATCAATCCGGGGAACTTGAAGGGTAATCGAGAATTAAAGTGTTAACAAGAACATAACAATGGGGGATTCGAAATTGGGATTAAATTCCTACTGAAAATAAAAATCTAAATTAAATATATACAAGTGATCAACAATTCCACACAAAGCATAGCACAAAGAACTCAAAATCATGCATGACACGAATCAAAGAACAAATCGGCAACAAGCATACAATCGGCAATTTCTATGATTTAACCTAATTCCAATTTTAATTAGAGCCCTCAGCGGTCCATCTAATCGTTAAGACTTCACAAGTAATTAGAGTTAACTCAGCGTATCACCCTAATCATAATGCTAATCGGTTTAAAAACACTCAGCGTAGAAGTTAAACACGAAAAACATATAAGCACAAAAGCCAAATTGGAAACACATAAACAAGCAAGTCGTCACACATCTTGTTTAAACATGCAAATTTTCAGAATTATGGTAACCCTCTTAAGTGATTTAGACACAACAACTCAGCGTATGATGCAATCTAAATTACTTTGGCAAGTGAAATCAAGACCCTTGGAACTGCCATGACAAGGGCAGCCCGCACGTACAAGACTTTTATGCATAGAATTCATGAAAATTAATCAAGCAAATCATAGAAACATAACCGAAATATACCACAACCCTATTCCTCTAGGGTTTCGGCAGCCCTCATCCTTCTCTTTAATTTCTGAAATTCTTTGGTCAAAATAGCTGGAAATGTGCAACAATATCTCTTGAATTATCTCTTATTATTTTCAGCAACAAGCTATTGAACCAAGCCTCCATTCAGTCCACATGCATCCCTTCTTTTCTCTTTTCTTCTTTTCCGAAATTCCTAGGATAATGGCTGAATAAGTCTTCATATTATCACTTGAATTATCCTTGAATTAATTCAGCAAAATACTTCCCCCTTTCTCTCAATTGCATTTACCGAAAATCCTTATAGATATTGCTGAATAATCTTCTAATTATCTCTTGAATTATTCTTGAATTAAATCAGCAATATCATCTTGAACCTTGCTTGAAATAAAGTCCATATTCAGTCCTTGCTTCTCTCTTCATAAATTTGCCGAAAATCCTTTGCTTATCTCTTCACAAATTCCTTGAATAATCAGAATTTATCCCCTCCTTTATCTTCAAATAAAATCTGAAAATAAAGAAAAGAAATAAAGAATTAATCCATGTATTAAACTTGTCCTAATCTAGACAAATGATGTCTTAACAAGACATATATGTAATAGATAAGATCATTAGATTAGGAAAGTTTCCAATTCAAATCAAGGAACTTACTAGATTGAGAAAGTTACTAGAATAGGAAAATCAAAATAGGAAAGTCGAAGAATAACAGTCATAGTTCAAGTAGGACTTTCCTAAACAGGACGATTCCTAATCCAAATAGGACTCTAAATTTTCCTCACATGTTTCAGAAACGACGAACAATAAAGATTTCTATTCCGACAAGTTTCATAGTCAAAACAGGTTTCCTAGTCCAAACAGGATTCCTAGTCAAATAAGGACTCCTACTCAAACTAGAACTCTTCACATTTTCCGACAATTTCTACATTTTACGCTCAATTGTACACCAACTCTGCCAAAGACTCCAAACACGACTCAATGACTCTATATTACAACAATAAGGGTTAAGAATTGCATAAATGGGGGTAAAAACATATTAAGAACGTCGCATTTTATGCTCCTATCATGTATAATAGGATTTTCGGAAGTGTAATAGTAAATAGGACTTATCCGATTTTTTTTGGTTGTTGGTTTTTGGTTTTTATTTTGCTTAATTGCCGATTTTTGTGATGTATATTGTGATGTTGATACACTTAGATAATTTCTAGGAAGTTGATAGTTTTTGTGTATGCTTGTAGTTTATTGTAGTTTCTAAAGTGTAACATGTAGGTGAAGCCTCTTTTGTTGATCATAACCAAAACCCTTCATTTGAATGGTGCTTTGTTGGATCCGTTTTTATGTAGATTGGGAAACGCGGGATACTTCCCCCCCACGCATACAAGCGATTTTTCAGCAATAGTATTACTTCGATGAGGTTGAGGGCGGTTTTAATCAACACTTGTAGACCGCTAGGACCCGAGTTTATTTTACAAAGTATGGGGCAAGTTATTTTTCATTAATTGGTTCGAGGTTTGTAAAACTGGTTCTCAAGACCCACAGACTGATGTTCATTCTCTGTAAGTTAGTCGATAGGGGACTTGTCCTCCGTGGTTGATGGAGATGTTATCCAAGCATAAAATACCTGCAAAACAACTACATACACATAATACCCTTCTTGTGTCGATTGTAGTATTGACAAGTAGGGATCGTTCTATCCGGAGAAATCAAGGGCTTTCAATTACATAAAGTATTGCACAAAAAAGGGGGTATCGATTTTTAACTAAATATCAACTGATTTTTTTACGAAAATTTAATTCCTAAGCTATTATATACAATTGATCAACATCTTCCACACAATCACCAAACACAAATCTCATTATACATGCAACAAAATTAAAACAAGTAATAGGGGCAGCAGCAAATATCGAATTCAAGATCAACTAAGTTCCAATTTAATTAGAGCCAACGCTGTTATTCTAATTATTCAAGACATCACAAGTATTTAGAATCCACAACGCGTGTAATCCTAAACATGGTACTAATCGGTTTAATAACACAACGCGTAGAAATTAAACACAAATAGCACATAAGCACATATTGTCGAATTGGAACATGTTAGCAAGTATGACGTCACTCATCTCACATCGACATGTAAATTTTCATAATTACTCTAGCCCTTAGATTAATACATATTAAAATCCACAACGCGTGAGATCCAACATATATTAAATCGGCATATGAATTCAACATCTAGATAACAACCATGGCCTACGATTGCATCTAAACATCTCCTTCGGTTGCACACGAATTATGAAAATAAACCTAATTAAATCAAGAATATATGCTAAAGCCACTGCCCATAACACAAATTTAATCACATCACATATATAAATCGGCAATTATATACAAAATTCCCAAACATTTATAACAAAGATCCGAAGATCCCATATATAATTATCAATACCAAAAATAAATCCAGAGATTAAAACATATTTCATAGACAAAAGTATGTTTAAATACAAAGAATAAAAAACCAATAAAGTACAATCCATGTTACAACCTTATGAAGATTCGGCAAGGATTGGTGGAGGTTGGATTTTTGTGAAGGATGGAAGGTGGATTCGGCAAAGAATTCTTGGTACAATTTCTGAATTTAAATGGGCAGAGGTTCGGCAAGGATTTTGAGGGGAAGAGAAGATGATTTTTATGAATACAAAGTGTTGTATTTATAGAGGAGAGGCAAGCTAGGGTTCGGCAAGAGTAAAGCACAAGCAAACCGAAACCAAATAGGATATGGTTTCGGCAAACATTATTCTTTTTCACCGAAATCTTCTTTTCTTTTCTTTTAATTCGGCAACAAGTCTTCCTCTCTTCATGCAATTGCTGCCGAAAATCTCTTCCAAAAATCTTCAATTTAATCCTCTTTTTAATTCGGCAATGAGCAATGTATCAAGCTCCAATTAAGTCCAAGTGCATTCCAAACTTTTCTCCTTTCTTCTTTTCCGAAATTCCTAGATAATGGCTGCATAAATGCCATGTTATCTCTTCTTCCTTTGCCGAAATATATCTTGAATATTCTTCAATTATCTTTCTTTTAATTCGGCAAAGAGTTCTTGAATAATGTTACAAGGAAACCAAATCCGATTTGGTTTCCTCCTTCTTTCTTTTTCACGGCATGCATCATCATTTTTGCCTAAAATTCTCTCTTTAATCTTCCAAATATCTTCTCTTTAATTCCTGAAAAAATAAGAATAAGAATTAAATTAAAAAGAAGATAAAAAGATGTAGCACAATTATCATGAGTAAGAGTCCTAGATAGATAAGGATTCCTAGTCCAACAAGGAGTTGTATTTTCAATGAAATTCTTTCGACATTACAAAAACGTCGAGCATTTGTAGACTCCTTGTTCGACTAAGATTCTTCAACTCGTAGACTTCAATTAGGACTCAAACTCGTAGAATCCTTATTCAACTGGGATTCCTACTTTAGTAAGGATTCCTTTTCCAAATAGAGTTCTACTTGAAAAAGGAGTTCTAGTCACAATCAAACTCTTATTAAGAATCCTAGTTCAATAAGGACTCCACCATAATTTTGCATTTTCACAATTTATAGCACAAACCGATTCCACACAAATATTAGAAACGACGAAAGATAAAGAAATCAATTCCGACAAGTTTCCTAGTCAAAACAGGTTTCCTAGTCCAAACAGGATTCCTAGTACAACAAGGAGTCCTACTCAAACTAAAACTCTTCACAAATCGACATTTCTGCATTTTTAGCTCAATTTATTCACCAACACTTGCCAACGACTCCAACATGACTCAATGACTCTATATTACAACAATAAGGGATAAGAAATGCATAAATGGGGGTAAAACATATTAAGAACGTCGCATTTTATGCTCCTATCAGTGGTTACCAACTTTGAGACCTGCCTGGTTCCTAAAGAGAGTTTACTCTCCGTGAAACTTAACGACACCGCCTTAGAAAAGTAAAGTATGCTTGACCTAGACAACCGCTTGTGCCGAAGCATCACCTCACTTTAGACGCTAGAAAATAACTTGAGCATATGTGAATCTATTGTTCTTCAAAAGATAAAATTCGTCTTTAATTTTTGAGGTATATCGGAATAAGCATGATACTACCTTGGACTGTTTCAGCCCATTGCACTGTTATCTCCTCTGCTCCACGTACCTCAAATTTTAAAGTTGTGTGAAAGACATCTAGAAATCCTAAGTTTCGGCAGTTACAATACTCACATAATCGATGAACTCTAAAAACCGAACCATATAGATACTTGTAAAAAAAAAAAAAAAATTTCGTGTGATATGTATAATTAGTTAAATTGTTAAGGAGTTTTAAAAGTCTATTCATGTTGAGTTTGTTTTTGATTTTGAGGGGAAGAGGAATAGGTAAGGTCACTAATGTTGATATTAGCCTTAACCCTTCATACTAGCGCTTGCGTTTTTATGAGCTTGAGGGCGGCTTTTATGCACTTTAGTGGTACTGACAACATAAGGTTCTCAACTGAGTAAGGGGCAATCATAGTTCGTTTGTTCTAATTTTGGTATTGAGGTTTGTTTAACTAGATCTCAAGGCCCACAGACTGATGTTCATTCTCTGTGAGTGAGTCGATAGGGAGTTCGCTCTCCGTGGTATCCAACAACGAGTCTTGCCTCACTCCATTTTTAGTACTTTCGTTCTAGCCTTCTGAAACCACGGAACCTCGTGTCTAGTCGATAGACCTAGGCCGCACGTCCACCGAGCTTCAAAACCTTAAATAAGTTTGATATAAGTAAATTTTTAATCTCAAAAGAAAACATTTCTTGGTTTGAATTTTTGTGGTATATCGGAATAAGCATGATACTACCTTGGACTGTTTCAGCCCATTGCACCGTTATCTCCTCTGCTCCACGTACCTTGAAAATTCAAACAAATCATATAGCAATTTAACTAGGGATACATAAAACACATTTTTGATTCGATTGATTATACTTGTGAAATTGTGTGTGTGCCATACTTGTAAATTTTCGTGTGACATATTCAATATATTTCGTGTGACATATTCTTTGTAATATACTTGTATGAATTTTCGAGTGAGCCATTTACATTTACACGTTTGAATTATTTATGTGATACTTATACATATTCGTTTATACTTGAAATTTTCGTTGACATTATAAATACTAACACTCTTTTGTGTGATATTTTTACCCTAACACTAACTTATACATTCTAACTATACAATACACGTTTATTTTTCTTTTTAATTCATTGATTGAATACCTTGATCTTATAATAATTTCAAGTACATGAATTTTGGTTGGTTAAAAGAAATTGAGGATAGATTGAAAAGAATTTGCAACCAAGAGGAAGCAGAGCAAGTATTGCCGAGCACACCTTCACCAGAGCACCAGTTCGTATCTCCCTCTTCATCACTTTTCGACAGAAATTTCGTTGCACCACCATCACCATTTCCTTCAGAAGCTTCGTGTGAACTAAACCCTTTGTTTCACGAAGAACCAGAATTTGAGCTACTCCAAAGTCCCATACCAATTCAGTACTTGAATTTTGATTTACCTGATCCTATATTCAATATGACTTCATTGAGAGAAGAGAATGGACAGGTAGATGCGCCACAAGGAGGAGTAGTGAGACCGAGCAATGTGACATATCCTGCTGTTGCACCTGGCAAATCAGCAGAGTTTGAGTTGAAGGGTGGATTTATCCACCAATTGCCCAAGTTCTTTGGACTCAGTGGAGAGGATCCCAATCGACACATTCAGAAATTTGAGTTCAGATGTGAGTCAATGTGCCCAACTGGGACAGATTTGCAACATGTGAGGATGAAGGCATTTCCTTTCTCACTTGATGATAGGGCAGCCGAATGGTTCTTTGCCATTCCACCAGGGAAGATGGTATCTTGGAATACAATGGTGAAGGAATTTCTCACCAAATACTTTCCTTCATCGAGGGTGACGCAAATCAGGAAGGAGATCACCTCGATCAGACAAGAGCCAGATGAGAGCTTCGATGTGTACTATGATAGGTACAAATATTTGGTGGCAACGTGTCCTAATCATGGGATATGTGAGTGTCTTTTGCTGCAGTACTTTTATGAAGGGTTGCGTCCCTTGGAACGTAGATTTCTGGATTCAGCAGCTGGTGGATCTTTGATGGAAAAGAGCAAGGAGGAAGTTAAGAACTTGTTGGAGATGCATTTCACTAACCAACAACAGTTCGGGTCTACTTCCTCAAGGCGAGTGAATGAGGCTAGTGGTTTTGAGGAGTCTGGTGCTGTTAAGGAGCTTAGGGAAGACATGGGGAAGCTGACTCAGATGATGTCCCAATTGATGAAGCAGAAGCATGCCCAAGTATGTGGAGTGTGTAGCTTGGAGGGCCATATGGCTGTTGTATGTCCTCAATTGGGAGGAAGTGATAATTTTGAGGAAGCCAATTCGGTTGGTTTCCAAGGGCAGCAACGTTCCACTTTCCAGAATTTCAATCCAAGGTACAACGATCACCCTAATTTTCGTTGGGCCAACAATAGTAATGTTCAGAACCCTCAACAAGTGGCGCCACCACAAGCAAACCAAGGAGGAATGGCGTTTCAACCTAGACCTCAAGGGAAATTCCAAGGATATGCAAGACCTCAGCAACAATTCTACAACAACAATGCTCAAGCATCATCAAACCCTAATTATGATGCAATGCTGAAATCCTTGAATGATGCAACTCACACATTGTTGCAATCTACAACCTCAAACACGAAGGATATTTCTGAGTTGAAGAATCAGATGGGGAAGGTTGTGGATTTCATGGGGCAGATCCAAGAACAAGGGAGGTTACCTGGAGGAGTGATTAAGAACCCCAAGAACGAGCAAGCAAATGCAATTACCACAAGGAGTGGTAAGACTTTGGAGGGACCGAAAATGGGAAAGGCAAGTGGTGACGAGCTAATGGTGGAGTGTGATGATGTTGATGCCGAGCATGATGAGACACTCGGCTATAATGAGGAGGTGACACTTGGCAATGGCAATGGCAAGGACAAGGAGACACACGGCAATGAGGCCGAGAGAGATGGTGAACCAAGCAAGGCTGAGCTTGACGTGATGAAGAAGAGGGACATGGAAAAAGATCCCGCCACCTCAGAAACACATAAGGTAAAATCTAATTCAAGTGGATTAGTTAATGCTAACCAATCTTCGAGTTTGCCTTTTCCTTCCAGATTTGCTAAATCGAAGAAGGAGAAATCAGATGAGGAGGTACTTGATATCTTTAGGCGTGTGGAGGTGAATATTCCATTGCTTGAGTGCATCAAGCAGATTCCCAAGTATGCCAAATTTCTTAAGGAGCTGTGCACAACAAGGAGGCATACAAGGGAGGAGCAGGTGGTAAAGATGAGTGAGACGGTTTCAGCCGTTCTCTAGAGAAAGCTCCCACCAAAAATGAAAGACCCAGGCAGCTTTTCAGTGCCATGTAAAATTGGACAATCTTACTTTGAAAAAGTTTTGCTAGACTTAGGGGCTTCTATAAATGTTATGCCATACAATGTGTATAAATCCCTAGGTCTAGGCGAGTTGAAAAAGGACAATGTAATTATTCAACTCGCCGATAGGTCTAACAAATATCCTGAGGGATATGTTGAAGATGTTCTTGTGCAGGTGAATAATCTGATATTTCCTGCAGACTTCTATGTGTTACATATGGAAGAGTCGCCCCTAAATTCCACTCAACTATTGTTGGGGCGACCATTTATGAGGACAGCAAGAACAAAAATTGATGTTGCTGAAGGCAACCTCACCATGGAGTTCGATGGTGAAGTGATTGGCTTCAATATCTTTGAAGCAATGAGGTATCCAGTTTCTGATTTAAAACCTTGCTATAATATTGATGTAGTTGATTCTCTTGCACAGGTTTTATCAGAAACTTTGGATCAATAGCAACTAGCTATTGAGCAAGGGGCAGGAATTGATGCAAATGGGGAGGAAAATTCGATGGATGCTCGGCTTGAACTTGAGCCGAGCATGATGAGTATTGTTGCCGAGCTAGAGGCAACACCCCACGTGATGAGGACATGTAAATTTTTGTCAATTCCCATTTCCACTAATAAAATTTTACCATCTGTGGAACATGCCCCTATTTTAGAACTGAAGGTGCTTCCCAATCATTTGAAGTATGTGTACTTGGGAGACGATGACACACTACCAGTTATTGTGTCATCACCGCTGAGTGAGCAGCAGGAAGCACGTTTGACTAGCATGCTGAAGAGAAACAAGACTGCCATTGGATGGACGTTGGCGGATATCAAGGGAATCAGCCCTACAACTTCTGTCCATAGGATCTTGCTTGAGGAAGGAGCCAAGCCTACTAGGGAGGGTCAGAGACGTTTACACCCCCCTATGATGAAGATTGTGAAGGACGAGGTGATCAAATTGCTGGATTGTGGAGTCATTTATCCCATCTCAGATAGCCAGTGGATTACACATGTCCAAGTTGTACCTAAGAAGAGTGGAGTCACAGTTGTGAAGAATGACAAGGATGAACTCGTGCCCCAACGATTGGTGACAGGTCATAGGATGTGTATCGACTACAGAAAGTTGAATGCTACTACACGCAAGGATCACATGCCTTTGCCTTTCATGGACCAGATGTTGGAGAGATTAGCTGGGCACGAATTCTATTGCTTCTTGGATGGGTACAGCGGTTACAATCAGATATGCATTCACCCAGATGATCAGGAAAAGACGACGTTCACATGTCCCTTTGGTACGTTTGCCTATCGACGCATGCCTTTTGGTTTATGCAACGCACCAGGTACATTTCAACGTTGTATGTATTCCATTTTCAGAGATTATATTGAGAATATCATTGAAGTCTTTATGGATGATTTTAGTGTTTATGGAAAAGACTTTTATGCATGCTTAGAGAATTTGGAACTAATCCTGAAGAGATGTGTAAAAACTAACCTTGTGCTTAATTGGGACAAATGTCATTTCATGGTAAAACAAGGGATAGTTTTAGGACACATAATTTCTGCAAAGGGTATTGAGGTAGATAGGGCCAAGATTGATATTATGCTTCACTTACCCTCCCCTACAACTGTAAGGGAGGTACGTTCGTTTCTTGGCCATGCAGGATTTTATAGGAGGTTCATCAAGGATTTTTCGTTGGTGGCCAAGCCTATTTGTGCCCTTTTGCAGAAGGAGGTTCCATTCATATGGGACAAAGGGTGTGAAGATGCGTTTGTGATGTTGAAGGAATTGCTGACATCGGCACCAATAATGGCGCCACCTGACTGGAGTCTACCATTTGAGATCATGTGTGATGCTTTAGACTATGCAGTTGGAGCAGTGCTTGGACAGAGAAAAGAGAAGAAGCCAAATGCTATTTATTATGCTTCTCGCACACTTAATGATGCTCAATTAAATTACTCTACTACTGAGAAAGAACTGTTGGCTGTGATATTTGCTTTAGAAAAATTTCGTTCATATCTTTTGAATTCTAAAGTGATTGTTTATTCTGATCATGCAGCCCTTAGATATCTGATGAAGAAGAAAGATGCTAAGCCACGCTTGATTCGATGGATTCTCTTACTCCAAGAGTTTGACATCGAGATCAAGGACAAGAAGGGGAGCGAAAATGTTGTGGCGGATCACTTGAGCAGAATTGTAAGAGAAGAGGAAACGTTACCACTTCAGGAAACTTTCCCAGATGAGCAGCTTTTTCGAGTGGACACAAAAGAACCTTGGTATGCAGACATTGTCAATTATTTAGTGACTAAAACTTTTCCAAGTACATGTTTGCAGGCAGCCAAGACGAGGATTAAAAAGAATGCAAGACACTACATATTGGACGATCCATATCTTTGGAGGACTTGTAGTGATCATGTTATAAGACGTTGTGTGCCACAAGAAGAGCATAGGCCGATCCTAGCATTTTGCCACAATGAGGCGTGTGGAGGACACTTTGGAGCTAAGAGGACAGCCCTCAAGGTATTAGAAAGCGGGTTTTATTGGCCCACGATTTTCAAAGATGCATACACATTTTGTATGACATGTGATAGGTGCCAAAGGACAGGTAACATTGGTAAGAGAGACCAAATGCCCCTTACTACTATGATATTTGTTGAAATTTTTGATGTATGGGGTATTGATTTTATGGGACCTTTTCCTTCATCTAAGGGCTTTCTATATATCTTGTTGGCTATTGATTATGTGTCAAAATGGGTGGAGGCGAAAGCCACAAGGACTAATGATTCTAAAGTTGTTGCAGGTTTCTTGAGAACTAACATATTTTCCAGGTTTGGAGTACCTCGTGTGCTTATAAGCGATGGAGGTTCTCATTTCTGCAACAGAACAATAGAGGCTTTGCTCAGAAGATATGGAGTCACCCATAAGGTATCCACACCTTATCACCCTCAGACGAGCGGAATGGCGGAAGTGTCCAACAGAGATATTAAGAGCATATTGGAGAAAACTGTGGGCCCATCAAGGAAAGATTGGAGTGACAGACTTGATGATGCACTTTGGGCCTACAGAACGGCATACAAGACACCCATTGGGATGTCTCCATTTCGGCTAACATATGGCAAGGCGTGCCATCTTCCAGTAGAGTTGGAGCATAGAGCATGGTGGGCGGTCAAGCAATTCAACATGGAGCTTGACAAGGCTGGACTTCACAGGAAATTGCAGTTGAGCGAGCTTGAGGAAATCAGGAATGAAGCATATGATGCTGCGTGGATTTACAAGGAGAAGACGAAATTGTATCATGACAAGATGATAAGAGGCAAAACGTTTCATATTGGCCAAAAAGTCTTGTTATATCATTCTCGTCTTAGATTATTTCCTGGAAAATTGCGTTCTCGTTGGGCTGGTCCCTATATTGTTGCTAATGTGTTTTCTCATGGTGCTATAGAAATTCAAAGTATTGAAACAGGAAAAGCGTTCAAGGTGAATGGTCATCGACTTAAACCTTACTACGAACCTTTTGAGGAGCACACCATTGAGGAGATACAATTTAGAGACGCACCAAGATCCTGATGATATGGAGAAGAGTCTAGGCTGAGTAGACTATAAACATTAAGCGCTGCATGGGAGGCAACCCATTTCAACCAAAATTGTGAAGGAGCCGTCTACGAGAGTTCGAAATTCTAAACCCTAAACTCTTTTTGGTTGAATTGTATAAATGTGGAACTTGTGAATTATCAAATGCTTGGAAATTACTACATAATTTTTGTGTACATTGAGGACAATGTAATTTTCTAAGTGTGGGGTAGGGATACATGGTTCACATGCTCTTGTTTTTGTTTTGTTTTTGTTTTGAGTCTTTGTTTTGAGTAATAAAAAGAAAAGAAAATAAAAAATCGGAAAAATCAGACAAATTTAAAAAAATTTCGTTGCTTTTTAAATTTGTGTTTTAATTTTAGAGTCTTAGGTGCCCCTAAATAGTCTATGATGAATATACCTTTGAATACATAGATGATGGTTTTGCATAATCTTGAAAATAATTGTGAGTTTCATGGACTTTGTGATTGGTATGAACATTTGAGACTTGAACTTAATTGTGTAAGAAGCATGTATGTTTGTGTTGATTTTATTCCATAATAACCTTTGTGAGCTTTAGAGCCAAATACTTTCTTCTTGAGTGATAAAATTGGGCAGAATTTTTCAAAACTTTATCATTCTTTGAATATTCAATGATTATGTGCCATAGATTTTAATGAACTCTAGAATGCTAGAACTCACTCTTGACGATTTTCGAGACTATTATTCATGAAATACCTTGATTTCGAATATGATTGAGATGATCTTGTTAGGATTACCACCATGCCAAATAAAGCATATGCCTAATTTGTGCCCATCGTGGGACTCCTTAGTTTTAACCCCCTTGAGCCGACATTGAACCATTTATTTCATCACCATGATACACTTTCCTTGAGCTTAGAACAGTTTATCCTAACCATTGTTGTCAAGACTTGGTAAAGTTTAATTGGAATTTGTTATTTGAAGTGATGATTTGAAGCAAGTGTGGGGTAAGCCAATCCAAAAGCATGAAAAACCATGATTGCCGAAAATAAAAAGAAAATTCGGACAGAAAATAAAAAGAAAAATTTGTGCCGAAAATAAAGAAAATTGAAAAAGGTTTCGGCAAAAGAAAAATGAAATGCTTGGATTGGGATCTTGTGGTGAATTTGGAGTTTGTTTTACAATTGAAGGTCTATTATTATCATACTTGACCTTTGTTCATATTCACTATGTTATGGGGAAGAAAAGAATGAAGTTTGGGCCCAACAAGTTTAAACTTGGCCCTTTTGAGTGAAGTCATAAGGAGTATTGAGCTTTGCTAAGTCTTGGTGACATTTTCTCACCACTATCCTAAAATGCGAATTCCTTATGCCTAGCCTGATGGAGGTGTTATCCAAGCACAAAATACCTGCAAAACAACTTCATACACATAATACCCTTCTTTTGTCAATTGTAGTTAGGACAAGTAGGGATCGTTCTATCCGGGGAAATCAAGGACTTTCAATCACACAAAGTATTGCATAAAAAGGGGGTAACGATTTTTTTTTACTAATTACCTACTGAATTTTTACAAAAATTAAAACCTACATTATTATTTACATTTGATCAACATCTTCCACACAATCACCAAACACAAATCTCATTATACATGCAACAAAATTAAAACAAGTAATAGGGCAGCAGCAAAAATCGGATTCAAGATCAACTAAGTTCCAATTTAATTAGAGCCAACGCGGTTATTCTAATTATTCAAGACATCACAAGTATTTAGAATCCACAACGCGTGTAATCCTAAACATGGTACTAATCGGTTTAATAACACAACGCGTAGAAATTAAACACAAATAGCACATAAGCACAATATGTCGAATTAGAAACATGTTAGCAGGTATGGCGTCACTCATCCCACATCGACATGTAAATTTCCATAATTACTCTAGCCCTTAGATTAATACATATTAAAATCCACAACGCGTGAGATCCAACATATATTAAATCGGCATATGAATTCAACATCTAGATAACAACCATGGCCTACGATTGCATCTAGACATCTCCTTCGGTTGCACACGAATTATGAAAATAAACCTAATTAAATCAAGAATACATGCTAAAGCTACTGCCCATAATACAAATTTAATCACATCACATATAAAATTCGGCAATCATATACAAAATTCCCAAACATTTATAACAAAGATCCGAAGATCCCATATATAATTATCAATACCGAAAATAAATCCAGAAACCAAAACATATTTCATAGACAAAAGTATGTTTAAATACAAAGAATCAAAAGCCAATAAAGTACAATCCATGTTACAACCTTATGAAGATTCGGCAAGGAATGGTGGAGGTTGGATTTTTGTGAAAGATGGAAGGTGGATTCGGCAAAGCTTCTTGGTGGAATTTCTGAATTTATTTGGGCAGAGGTTCGGCAAGGATTTTGAGGGGAAGAGAAGATGATTTTTATAAATACAAAGTGTTGTATTTATAGGGGAAGAGAGGAGCTAGGGTTCGGCAAAGGGTGAAGCACAAGAAAACCAAAACCAATTAGGTTTTGGTTTCGGCAAGCATTCTTTTCTTTTTCCACCGAATATCTTCTTTTCTTTTCTTTAATTCGGCCAAATCTTCAAGTCCCATGCAATTGCCAAATTATCCTTTAACAAAAGCTGATTTGTTGCAAAATAATTTCTTCAATCTTTTCTTTTAATTCGGCAACAATGCACCAAGCTTCAATGAGGTCCACATTCATCCCAAGCTTTTCTCCTTTCTTCTTTTCCGAAATTCCTAGATAATGGCTGCATAAATGCCTTGTTATCTCTCTTCTTTGCCGAAATATATCTTGATTTTTCTTCAATTGTCTTTCTTTTAATTCGGCAAAGAGTCCATTTACAAATTCACAAGGAAACCAAATCCGATTTGGTTTCCTCCTCTTCATTCCCTTTCACGGCAAGGAAATCATTTCTTGCCGAAATATCTCTTGATTTCTTCCATTAATCTTCTCTTTAATTCCTGAAAAATAAGAATAAGAATTAAATTAAAAAGAAGATAAAAAGATGTAGCACAATTATCATGAGTAAGAGTCCTAGATAGATGAGGAATCCTAGTCCAACAAGGAGTTGTATTTTCAATGAAATTCTTTCAACAATTCAAAAACGTCGAGCATTTGTAGACTCCTTGTTCGACTAAGACTCTTCAATTCGTAGACTTCAATTAGGACTCAAACTCGTAGAATCCTTATTCAACTGGGATTCCTACTTTGGTAAGGATTCCTTTTCCAAATAGAATTCTACTTGAAAAAGGAGTCCTAGTCACATTCAAACTCTTATTAAGAATCCTAGTTCAATAAGGACTCCACCATAATTATGCATTTTCACAATTTATAGCACAAACCGACTCCACACAAATATTAGAAACGACGAAAGATAAAGAAATCAATTCCGACAAGTTTCCTAGTCAAAACAGGTTTCCTAGTCCAAACAGGATTCCTAGTATAACAAGGAGTCCTACTCAAACTAAAACTCTTCAAAAGTCGACATTTCTGCATTTTTAGCTCAATTTATTCACCACACTTGCCAACGACTCCAACATGACTCTATGACTCTATATTACAACAATAAGGGATAAGAAATGCATAAATGGGGGTAAAACATATTAAGAACGTCGCATTTTATGCTCCTATCAACTACCCCACACTTAGCCTTTGCTAGTCCCTTAGCAAAACAAATAAAAAGACTCAACACTACAGCCCCTAAATAATTGTCTCAGGATCTTTAAACACATAGCTTTCAAGTTAAGCATTCAATGTAAGCACAATAATCCCAAGCATCATAGACATGTATCATGGCATGAACAAGTAAGAAACGAAAATCACAAGCAATGACATGTTATGTTGATTTCATCCTCCTCACTAGGCATACTCTCTTCTTTTCACTCATGATATGGCAATATTCACTCAAAGTATATGCAAGAAAATAGATTAAGAGTTA
Source organism: Potentilla sterilis (assembly GCA_963682095.1). Classification (NCBI taxonomy): domain Eukaryota; kingdom Viridiplantae; phylum Streptophyta; class Magnoliopsida; order Rosales; family Rosaceae; genus Potentilla; species Potentilla sterilis. The sequence continues at coordinate 13,353,976 of OY821764.1, forward strand.
CAAAGAGTAACTTGCATATTTCATCAAATAAAGGCACTTTGTGAATAGATCTTTCAGGAAAATCTTCATATAACAACTATGTGCACCAATGAACCAAAGCCATATGCTCACTCTTGACAAAAATCTCCACATACAAAGTTCACCTATTATTCGAATCATGAGAGATCTTACATGGGAAAATAGTGGGGCTGGGCATAAGGAATTCGCATTTAGAATAGTGGTGAGAAAATGTCACCAAGACTTAGCAAAGCTCAATACTCCTTATGACTTCGCTCAAAAGGGCCAAGTTTAAACTTGTTGGGTCCAAACTTCATTCTTTTCTTCCCCATAACATAGTGAATATGAACAAAGGTCAAGTATGATAATAATAGACCTTCAATTGTAAAACAAACTCCAAATTCACCACAAGATCCCAATCCAAGCATTTCTATCTTTTTCTTTTGATTTCTTTTGCCGAAACTTTTTCAATTTTCATTATTAATCGGCACAAATTTTTTCTTTTATTTTCTGTCCGAATTTTTCTTTTTATTTTCGGCAATCATGACTTTTCATGCTTTTGGATTGGATCACCCCACACTTACTTCAAATCATCACTTCAAACAACAAATTCCAATTAAACTTTACCAAGTCTTGACAACAATGGTTAGGATAAACTGTTCTAAGCTCAAGGAAAGTGTATCATGGTGATGAAATAAATGGCTCAATGTCGGCTCAAGGGGGTTAAAACTAAGGAGTCCCACGATGGGCACAAATTAGGCATATGCTTTATTTGGCATGGTGGTAATCCTAACAAGATCATCTCAATCATATTCGAAATCAAGGCATTTCATGAATAATAGTCTCAAAAATCGTCAAGAGCAAGTTCAAGCATTCTAGAGTTCATTAAAATCTATGGCACATAGTCATTGAATATTCAAAGAATGATGAAGTTTTGAAAAATTCTGCCCATTTTTATCACTCAAGAAGAAAGTATATGGCAATCAAAGCTCACAAAGGTTATTATGGAACAAAATCAACACAACATACATGCTTCTTACACAATTAAGTTCAAGTCTCAAATGTTCATACCAATCACAAAGTCCATGAAACTCACAATTAATTTTTATGATTATGCAAAACCATCATCTATGTATTAAAGATATAATCATCATAGACTATTTAGGGGCACCTAAGACTTTTAAATTAAAATTCAAATACTAAAAGCAACGAAATTTTTTAAATTTTTCTGATTTTTCCGATTTTTTATTTTCTTTTCTTTTTATGACTCAAAACAAAGACTCAAAACAAAAACAAAACATGTGAAACATGTATCCCTACCCCACACTTAGAAAATTACATTGTCCTCAATGTACACAAAAATTATGTAGTAATTTCCAAGCATTTGATAATTCACAAGTTCCACATTTATACAATTCAACCAAAAAGAGTTTAGGGTTTAGAATTTCGAACTCTCGTAGACGGCTCCTTCACAATTTTGGTTGAAATGGGTTGCCTCCCATGCAGCGCTTAATGTTTATAGTCTACTCAGCCTAGACTCTTCTCCATATCATCAGGATCTTGGTGCGTCTCTAAATTGTATTTCCTCAATGGTGTGCTCCTCAAAAGGTTCGTAGTAAGGTTTAAGTCGATGACCATTCACCTTGAACGCTTTTCCTGTTTCAATACTCTGAATTTCTATAGCACCATGAGAAAACACTTTAGCAACAATATAGGGACCAGCCCAACGAGAACGCAATTTTCCAGGAAATAATCTAAGACGAGAATGATATAACAAGACTTTTTGACCAATATGAAATGTTTTGCCTCTTATCATCTTGTCATGATACAATTTCGTCTTCTCCTTGTAAATCCACGCAGCATCATATGCTTCATTCCTGATTTCCTCAAGCTCGCTCAACTGCAATTTCCTGTGAAGTCCAGCCTTGTCAAGCTCCATGTTGAATTGCTTGACCGCCCACCATGCTCTATGCTCCAACTCTACTGGAAGATGGCACGCCTTGCCATATGTGAGCCGAAATGGAGACATCCCAATGGGTGTCTTGTATGCCGTTCTGTAGGCCCAAAGTGCATCATCAAGTCTGTCACTCCAATCTTTCCTTGATGGGCCCACAGTTTTCTCCAATATGCTCTTAATCTCTCTGTTGGACACTTCCGCCATTCCGCTCGTCTGAGGGTGATAAGGTGTGGATACCTTATGGGTGACTCCATATTTCTTGAGTAAAGCCTCAATTGTTCTGTTGCAGAAATGAGAACCTCCATCGCTTATAAGCACACGAGGTACTCCAAACCTGGAAAATATGTTAGTTCTCAAGAAACCTGCAACAACTTTAGAATCATTAGTCCTTGTGGCTTTCGCCTCCACCCATTTAGACACATAATCAACAGCCAACAAGATATAAAGAAAGCCCTTAGATGAAGGAAAAGGTCCCATAAAATCTATGCCCCATACATCAAAAATTTCAACAAAGATCATAGTAGTAAGGGGCATTTGGTCTCTCTTACCAATGTTACCTGTCCTTTGGCACCTATCACATGTCATACCAAATGTGTATGCATCTTTGAAAATCGTTGGCCAATAAAACCCGCTTTCTAATACCTTGAGGGCTGTCCTCTTCGCTCCAAAGTGTCCTCCACACGCCTCATTGTGGCAAAATGCAAGGATCGGCCTATGCTCTTCTTGTGGCACACAACGTCTTATAACTTGATCATTACAAGTCCTCCACAGATATGGATCGTCCCATATGTAGTGTCTTGCATTCTTTTTAATCCTCGTCTTGGCTGCCTGCAAACATGTACTTGGAAAAGTTTTAGTAACTAAATAATTGACAATGTCTGCATACCAAGGTTCTTTTGTGTCTACTCGAAAAAGCTGCTCATCTGGGAAAGTTTCCTGAAGTGGTAACGTTTCCTCTTCTCTCACAATTCTGCTCAAGTGATCCGCCACAACATTCTCACTCCCCTTCTTGTCCTTGATCTCGATGTCAAACTCTTGTAGTAAGAGAATCCATCGAATCAAGCATGGCTTAGGATCTTTCTTCTTCATAAGATATCTAAGGGCTGCATGATCAGAATACACAATCACTTTAGAATTCAAAAGATATGAACGAAATTTTTCTAAAGCAAATATAACAGCCAACAGTTCTTTTTCAGTAGTAGAGTAATTTAATTGAGCATCATTAAGTGTGCGAGAAGCATAATAAATAGCATTTGGATTCTTCTCTTTTCTTTGTCCAAGCACTGCTCCAACTGCATAGTCTGAAGCATCACACATGATCTCAAATGGTAGGCACCAGTCAGGTGGCGCCATTATTGGTGCCGATGTCAGCAAATCCTTCAACTTCACAAATGCATCTTCACACCCTTTGTCCCATATGAATGGAACCTCCTTCTGCAAAAGGGCACAAATAGGCTTCGCCACCAACGAAAAATCCTTGATGAACCTCCTATAAAATCCTGCATGTCCAAGAAACGAACGTACCTCCCTTACAGTTGTAGGGGAGGGTAAGTGAAGCATAATATCAATCTTTGCCCTATCTACCTCAATACCCTTTGCAGAAATTATATGTCCTAAAACTATCCCTTGTTTTACCATGAAATGACATTTTTCCCAATTAAGCACAAGGTTAGTTTCTACACATCTTTTCAGGATTAATTCCAAATTCTCTAAGCATGCATCAAAGTCTTTTCCATAAACACTACAATCGTCCATAAAGACTTCAATGATATTTTCAATATAATCAGAGAATAATGAGAACATACAACGTTGAAATGTACCTGGTGCGTTGCATAAACCAAAAGGCATGCGTCGATAGGCAAACGTACCAAAGGGACATGTGAACGTTGTCTTTTCCTGATCATCTGGGTGAATGCATATTTGATTGTAACCGCTGTACCCATCCAAGAAGCAATAGAATTCGTGCCCAGCTAATCTCTCCAACATCTGGTCCATGAAAGGCAAAGGCATGTGATCCTTGCGTGTAGTAGCATTCAACTTCCTGTAGTCGATACACATCCTATGACCTGTCACCAATCGTTGGGGCACGAGCTCATCCTTATCGTTCTTCACAACCGTGACTCCACTCTTCTTAGGTACAACTTGGACAGGTGCAATCCACTGGCTATCTGAAATGGGGTAAATGACTCCACAATCCAGCAATTTGATCACCTCGTCCTTCACAATCTTCATCATAGGGGGGTGTAATCGTCTCTGACCCTCCCTAGTAGGCTTGGCTCCTTCCTCAAGCAAAATCTTATGGACACAAGTTGTAGGGCTGATTCCCTTGATGTCCGCCAACGTCCATCCAATGGTGGTCTTGTTCCTCTTCAGCATGCTAGTCAAACGTGCTTCCTGCTGCTCACTCAGCTGTGATGACACAATAACTGGTAGTGTGTCATCGTCTCCCAAGTACACATACTTCAAATGATTGGGAAGCACCTTCAGTTCTAAAATAGGGGCCTGTTCCACAGATGGTAAAATTTTATTAGTGGAAATGGGAATTGACAAAAATTTACATGTTCTCATCACGTGGGGTGTTGCCTCTAGCTCGGCAACAATGCTCATCATGCTCGGCTCAAGTTCAAGCCGAGCCGCCATCGAATTTACCTCCCCATTTGCATCAATTCCTGCCCCTTGCTCAATAGCTAGTTGCTATTGATCCAAAGTTTCTGATAAAACCTGTGCAAGAGAATCAACTACATCAATATTATAGCAAGGTTTTAAATCAGAAACTGGATACCTCATTGCTTCAAAAATATTGAAGCCAATCACTTCACCATCGAACTCCATGGTGAGGTTGCCTTCAGCAACATCAATTTTAGTTCTTGCTGTCCTCATAAATGGTCGCCCCAACAATAGTTGAGTGGAATTTAGGGGCGACTCTTCCATATGTAACACATAGAAGTCTGCAGGAAATATCAGATTATTCACCTGCACAAGAACATCTTCAACATATCCCTCAGGATATTTGTTAGACCTGTCAGCCAACTGAATAATCACGTTGTCTCTCTTCAATTCTCCTAGACCTAGAGACTTGTAAACATTATAGGGCATCACATTAATTGACGCTCCTAGGTCTAGCAAAACATTAGAAAAACAACATTGTCCAATAATGCAAGGAATAGTAAAGCTGCCTGGGTCTTTCATTTTTGGTGGGAGCTTCCTCTGGAGAACGGCTGAAACCGTCTCACTCATCTTCACCACCTGCGCCTCCCTTGTATGCCTCCTTGTTGTGCACAGCTCCTTAAGAAATTTGGCATACTTGGGAATCTGCTTGATGCACTCAAGCAATGGAATGTTCACCTCCACACGCCTAAAGATATCAAGTACCTCCTCATCTGATTTCTCCTTCTTCGATTTAGCAAATCTGGAAGGAAAAGGCAAACTCGAAGATTGGTTAGTAATAACTAAACCACTTGAGTCAGATTTTACCTTGTGTGTTTCTGAGGTTGCGGGATCTTTTTCCATGTCCCTCTTCTTCATCACGTCAAGCTCAGCCTTGCTTGGTTCACCATTCTTATTATTGTCATTGCCGAGTGTCACTTCATTGTGCTCGGCATCATCAACATCGTGATCACCATTCCCCATTGACTCGTCACACTTCTTCATGCTCGGCCCCTCCACAATCTTACCACTCCTTGTGATAACTGCATTTGCTTGCTCGTTCTTGGGGTTCTTAATCACTCCTCCAGGTAACCTCCCTTGTTCTTGGATCTGCCCCATGAAATCCACAACCTTCCCCATCTGATTCTTCAGCTCAGAAATATCCTTAGTGTTGGAAGTTGTAGATTGCAACAATGTGTGAGTTGCATCATTCAAGGATTTCAGCATTGCATCATAATTAGGGTTTGATGATGCTTGAGCATTGTTGTTATAGAATTGTTGCTGCTGAGGTCTTGCATATCCTTGGAATTGCCCTTGAGGTCTTGGTTGAAACGCCATCCCCCTCCTTGGTTTGCTTGTGGTGGCGCCACTTGTTGAGGGTTCTGAACATTACTATTGTTGGCCCAACGAAAATTAGAGTGATCGTTGTACCTTGGATTGAAATTCTGGAAAGTGGAACGTTGCTGCCCTTGGAAACCAACTGAATTGGCTTCCTCAAAATTTTCACTTCCTCCCAATTGAGGACATACATCAGCCGTATGGCCCTCCAAACTACACACTCCACATACTTGGGCATGCTTCTGCTTCATCATTTGGGACATCATCTGAGTCAGCTTCCCCATGTCTTCCCTTAGCTCTTTGACAGCACCAGACTCCTCAAAACCACTAGCCTCATTTACTCGCCTTGAGGAAGTAGACCCGAACTGTTGTTGGTTAGTGAAATGCATCTCCAACAAGTTCTTAACTTCCTCCTTGCTCTTTTCCATTAATGATCCACCAGCTGCTGAATCAAGAAATCTACGCTCCAAGGGACGCAACCCTTCATAAAAATACTGCAACAAAAGGCCTTCACGTATCCCATGATTAGGACACGTTGCCACCAAAGATTTGTACCTATCATAGTACACATCAAAGCTCTCATCTGGCTCTTGTCTGATAGAAGTGATCTCTTTTCTGATCTGTGTCACCTTTGATGAAGGAAAGTATTTGGTGCGAAATTCCTTCACCATTGTGTTCCAAGACACCATCTTCCCTGGTGGAATGGCAAAGAACCATTCGGCTGCCCTATCATCAAGTGAGAAAGGAAATGCCTTCATTCTCACATGTTGCAAATCTGCCCCAGTTGGGCACATTGACTCACATCTGAACTCAAATTTCTGAATGTGGCGATTAGGATCCTCTCCACTGAGTCCAAAGAACTTGGGCAATTGGTGGATAAATCCACCTTTCAACTCAAACTTTGCTGATTTGCCAGGTGCAACAGCAGGATACGTTACATTGCTCGGTCTCACTACTCCTCCTTGTGGTGCATCTACCTGTCCGTTCTCCTCTCTCAATGAAGTCATATTGAATGTAGGATCAGGTAAATCGAAATTCAAATACTGAATCGGTATGGGACTTTGGAGTAGCTCAAATTCTGGTTCTTCGTGGAACAAAGGGTTAAGTTCACACGAAGCTTCTGAAGGAAATGGTGATGGTGGTGCAACGAAATCTCTATTAAAAAGTGATGAGGAGGGAGATACAAACTGGTGTTCTGGTGAAGAAGTGCTCGGCAATACTTGCTCTGCTTCCTCTTGGTTGCAAATTCTTTTCAATCTATCCTCAATTTCTTTTGACCAACCAAGATTCATGTACCTGAAATTATTATAAGATCAAGGTATTCAATCAATGAATTAAAAAGAAAAATAAACGTGTATTGTATAGTTAGATTGTATAAGTTAGTGTTAGGGTAAAAATATCACACAAAAGAATGTTAGTATGTATAATGTCACCGAAAATTCAATATATGAACGTGTAAAAGTATGTATCTCACTCGAAAATTTATACAAGTATAGAGTATTATGTCACTCGAAAATTTACAAGCATGGCACACACACAATTTCACAAGTACCATCGTAAGAAGTATAAAGAAATAAGTATCATACAAATATAAGAATATTAACGAAAAATTAAACAAAAAATATGTATATGTATCACACGAAAATTTCAAGAATATATATGTATCACACGAAAATTTCAAGAATATATATGTATCACACGAAAATTTCAAGTATATATATATGTATCACACGAAAATTTCAAGTATAAAAGAAGTATAAGAATGTGTTTTATGTATCCCTAGTTAAATTGCTAAATGCTTTGTTCGAATTTTCAAGGTACGTGGAGCAGAGGAGATAACGGTGCAATGTGCTGAAACAGTCCAAGGTAGTATCATGCTTATTCCGATATACCTCGAAAATTCAAACCAAGAAATGTTTTCTTTTGAGATTAAAAATTTACTTATATCAAACTCATTTAAGGTTTTGAAGCTCGATGGACGTGCGGCCTAGGTCTATCGACTAGACACAAGGTTCCGTGGTTTCAGAAGGCTAGAACGAAAGTACTAATAATGGAGTAAGGCAAGACTCGTTGTTGGACACCACGGAGAGCGAACTCCCTATCGACTCACTCACAGAGAATGACATCAGTCTGTGGGCCTTGAGATCTAGTTAAACAAACCTCAATACCAAAATTAGAACAAACAAACTATGATTGCCCCTTACTCTGTTGAGAACCTTATGTTGTCAGTACCACTAAAGTGCATAAAAGCCGCCCTCAACCTCATAAAAACGCAAGCGCTAGTATGAAGGGTTAAGGCTAATATCAACATTAGTGACCTTACCTATTCCTCTTCCCCTCAAAACCAAAAACAAACTCAACGTAAATAGATTTCTAAAACTCCCTAACAATTTAGCTAATTATCACACATCACACGAAATTTTTTTTTTTTTTTTTTTTTTTTTTTTTACAAGTATCTATATTGGTTCGGTTTTTAGAGTTTATCGATTATGTAAGTATTGTAATTGCCGAAACTTAGGGTTTCTAGATGTCTTTCACACAACTTTTAAAATTTGAGGTACGTGGAGCAGAGGAGATAACAGTGCAATGGGCTGAAACAGTCCAAGGTAGTATCATGCTTATTCCGATATACCTCAAAAATTAAAGACGAATTTTATCTTTAGAAGAAAAACAGATTCACATATGCTCAAGTTATTTTCCAGCGTCTAAAGTGAGGTGATGCTTCGGCACAAGCGGTTGTCTAGGTCGAAGATACTTTCCTTTTCTAAGGCGGTGTCGTTAAAATTCACGGAGAGTAAACTCTCTTTAGGAACAAGGCAGGTCTCAAAGTTTTTAACCACGGAGGACAAGTCCCCTATCGACTCACTCACAGAGAATGAACATCAGTCTGTGGGTCTTGAAAACCAGTTTTACAAACCTCGAACCCATCAATGAAAATAACTTGCCCTATACTTGGTAAAATAAACTCGGGTCCTAGCGGTCTACAAGTGTTGATTAAAACCGCCCTCAACCTCATCGAAGTAATACTATTGCTGAAAAATCGCTTGTATGCGTGGGGGGGGAAGTATCCCGCGTTTCCCAATCTACATAAAAACGGATCCAACAAAGCACCATTCAAATGAAGGGTTTTGGTTATGATCAACAAAAGAGGCTTCACCTACATGTTACACTTTAGAAACTACAATAAACTACAAGCATACACAAAAACTATCAACTTCCTAGAATTTATCTAAGTGTATCAACATCACAATATACATCACAAAAATCAGCAATTAAGCAAAATAAAAAACCAAAAACCAACAACCAAAAATCGGATAAGTCCTATTTACTATTACACTTCCGAAAATCCTATTAATACATATCCAAAAATCTATTGAAAAATTAAAATAACCTGCAATATACATAATTACAAACAACACTTTATGAATCAAAATATTATAATTTCCCCGGCAACGGCGCCAAAAACTGATGGAGGTGTTATCCAAGCACAAAATACCTGCAAAACAACTTCATACACATAATACCCTTCTTTTGTCAATTGTAGTTAGGACAAGTAGGGATCGTTCTATCCGGGGAAATCAAGGGCTTTCAATCACACAAAGTATTGCATAAAAAGGGGGTAACGATTTTTTTTTACTAATTACCTACTGAATTTTTACAAAAATTAAAACCTACATTATTATTTACATTTGATCAACATCTTCCACACAATCACCAAACACAAATCTCATTATACATGCAACAAAATTAAAACAAGTAATAGGGGCAGCAGCAAAAATCGGATTCAAGATCAACTAAGTTCCAATTTAATTAGAGCCAATGCGGTTATTCTAATTATTCAAGACATCACAAGTATTTAGAATCCACAACGCGTGTAATCCTAAACATGGTACTAATCGGTTTAATAACACAACGCGTAGAAATTAAACACAAATAGCACATAAGCACAATATGTCGAATTAGAAACATGTTAGCAGGTATGGCGTCACTCATCCCACATCGACATGTAAATTTCCATAATTACTCTAGCCCTTAGATTAATACATATTAAAATCCACAACGCGTGAGATCCAACATATATTAAATCGGCATATGAATTCAACATCTAGATAACAACCATGGCCTACGATTGCATCTAGACATCTCCTTCGGTTGCACACGAATTATGAAAATAAACCTAATTAAATCAAGAATACATGCTAAAGCTACTGCCCATAATACAAATTTAATCACATCACATATAAAATTCGGCAATCATATACAAAATTCCCAAACATTTATAACAAAGATCCGAAGATCCCATATATAATTATCAATACCAAAAATAAATCCAGAAACCAAAACATATTTCATAGACAAAAGTATGTTTAAATACAAAGAATCAAAAGCCAATAAAGTACAATCCATGTTACAACCTTATGAAGATTCGGCAAGGATTGGTGGAGGTTGGATTTTTGTGAAAGATGGAAGGTGGATTCGGCAAAGCTTCTTGGTGGAATTTCTGAATTTATTTGGGCAGAGGTTCGGCAAGGATTTTGAGGGGAAGAGAAGATGATTTTTATAAATACAAAGTGTTGTATTTATAGGGGAAGAGAGGAGCTAGGGTTCGGCAAAGGGTGAAGCACAAGAAAACCAAAACCAATTAGGTTTTGGTTTCGGAAAGCATTCTTTTCTTTTTCCACCGAATATCTTCTTTTCTTTTCTTTAATTCGGCCAAATCTTCTGTTGACAGTAGCCGCAGAGGGGCTACAGCAAGCCCACAGACCCGCGGCAAGTGCACCAGGGCCCGGCCCAGGACCCAGGATCGGATCACCAGCACCAGGCCTCGGGGCCCAGCGGTCTATCCTGCCTCCAAGGGTCCTGGGACCGGGGGCGCCTGCCTGCCAAAGAGGGCACCAGAATATCCAAACAGAAGGGAACCAGTCCCACATCGAAGGGTAAGGCCAGCCCTCACCCTCAACCACCTATATATGGGCCTCAACTTCCACCATAAATAGGTAACTTGTCTCTCTCCCTGCTTACATACGTGCCCTGGTTATATATATTCCAACTATACTAACTTAGGCATCGGAGAGGTGAAGGCCGGCCCGCCCGGTATTCCCCTTAGTAAGCAGGATTGCAGGAGATCGAGTTGGGTTCATTAAGTATCTACTAGACCCCCGGGTTTAGGCAGAAACAATTGGCGCCGTCTGTGGGAAGTCTGAACAAGAAGCCGTGCAAGCAACACCGCTGGCTGAGATGGTGGGAATGAGTCAAGAGAGAGGAACCACTGAGGAGGGGCGTGTTGCAACTGTGCAAACGCTCGCCTCCACCCCTGTTGTCACGCGGGAGCTGCGTGGCGAGCAGGGCAGCGATTTGGGAAGGAGCCGTGGAGGACCCTCCGGTGATCCGGAGTCCCGCCACGAGAGCTCGCACGGGAAAGACCCGATAGAGGACGAAGGCAGTCCGGTGCTTCGTGGCCGCAGAGGTTAGTCGTCTCAGAGAGGAGAACGACCGGGACCGAGCCAAGTCCCAGGCCCGATACGAAGAAATAGAGGCAGTAAACGCCGCCCTGGTAGCCGCCCTAGAGAGGGGGCAGCAGCGCAGTGCCGCCATGGCCGAGGCACAAGCCGCACCCCTGCTAGTTCAACCCCGGCAGCTAGAGGCAGGGCAATCTTCGGGCGCCCGGCCCAGCGAGCCTGTGCGAGAGAAGTTACAAGCCGGCGAGGACCTGCCGAAGAGCACGCCCGCCTCCCACCAGCCGCACGCTTCGTCCATGGATGAAGTGGATACTCCAACCGCCCGGGCGCTGCAACTGCTAGCCAACACCGTGTCGGATCTGAAGGCCCAGATGGAGGCAAACGAGAGGAGAGCAGCCCGGCCATTGGAAGGCGCCCGGTTCAACGAGCGCATGGGCCCCTTTTCACACCGAGTCATAGAGTCGGGGAGATCTGGCAACCAGAAGTCCCTCAAGCTCACCTATTCCGGGTCCGGTTGCCCGTATCAGCATCTGGACAGCTTCCGATCCCAGACCTGCGCCAAGGGTTACTCCGATGCAATCTGCTGCAACATCTTCCAGGAGACCCTGTCCGGAGAAGCGCTCAGTTGGTTCTACGAGCTTCCTGCGAATTCAATCGAGGCATTCGAACAGCTGGCTGACCGGTTCGTAGGCCGCTTCATCCTCCGAGTCGAGGGAGCACGGACGTCCACCGTCCTCTTCAACTGCATCCAAGCCCCCGGGGAAGAGTTGAGAACCTTTGTCAACCGGTGGCAGACGACTACGGCCAGGGTTCGGAACTTGGACAAGGGCATCGCCGAGATGGCATTCAAGCAGGGGCTTCGGGCAGGGAAGTTTTCCTACGCCGTCAGGGTAGAACTCCCTCAGGGCTACGACGAGTTGATGGCTATGGCCATCCGGCATGCCCAGGCTGATCATGAGACCTACGGGAACCACCTGCTGAAGAGGAAGCGGGATGAGCAGTCTTTGGACCATCCCCGGGGGGAGGATCCCCCGCGCAGTCAAGAGAGCAAACCCGGCCAGCGAGCCTAGCACGGGAGTCGCCGACCCAGCCGGAACAACAACAACAACGGCAAGACCTGGCCGCAGCGGCAGCAGAGGCCCTTCTCTCACAGGCCCCAGTCTCGGGCCGAGAACAAACCTGCACCGTACCACCAAGAGCGCCCCCTGGCAATTATGCCAGCACCCCCAGCTAATCAAGAAGTCTTCTCCACTCTCACCGCATCCTACGAGGACATCCTGCTGGAGAATGCGAACGTCATTGCCCCACCACCCCAGAGAAGGTACCCCAAGGGGAAGCTTACGACGGCGCAGACGGGCAAGTACTGCTCGTACCACGATGAGGCAACTCATCGGACGAACCAGTGCTTTGCCCTCAAGACTGCAGTGCAGGGCTTGATTGATAGCGGCCAGCTCCAGAGATACGTAGGGGAGAGAAGAGCAGACCCCGACCGGGAGAGTAACCCGGCTTGGTAAACCCGCTGGGTCCAGGCGGTTAGTTTGGCATATCGCCGGTTCAACCGATTGTAAAGATCAAATATATGCAAACTACTTTTGAAAACTCTGGCCCCGCAAGCTCAGATATATATTCATAATTAATTGAAGTATTCAAGCAGTAACCGCTCCAAAGAGTTTTTTTTTTTTTTTTTTACAAGCAAGAGCAAGAAAAACATCCCAAGGAGCCGCATCTCCAGCGATAGCTTCGTCGTCGACCTCAGCTCCGGCAGGTTCGGTACACTTGGTAAAAGAATCCAAGTCCTACGCAGCCGCATCTCCAGCGATAGCTCGTCGTCGGCCTGGGATCCGGCTGTGGCTCCGGTAGGCTCGGCACCCTTGGTAAAAGAATCCAAGTGCGAGCGACGCTCTGCTCCTGGTTGTTCCTCCACCGCCAGCTGCTGGACGACCGGCTCCACAGGAGCATTTCCTTCGGCAGAGGTACCCGGCATCAGGGAAGTACTTAACCACCCCTTCGCCGCCCATTCCGTGTACGCATCCGAGATGCCTTCTTCCCGAGCCTTCTCTAGGCAGTCCAGGAACCGGTCGCTCTCCTCGTATTGAAGAACGAACCGGTCGAACTGTCCCGGGTCATCTCCCCCAGCAGCAGCAGCGGCGGCACGTGCCTGGAGCTCGTCTATCTGGGCTTCCAGCTCGGCCCTCTCAGCGTCAGCCCGCTCCCGCTCCCTCTCCATGATCCGGTTCTGCTCCTCCAGCTCCCGGGCCTTCTCCTCCATCTTCCTGGCCTTTTCCTCCATCTTCTTGGCCCTCTCCTCCGCCCTGGCCTTCTCCCGATCCGAGCGGGACTTCTCCACCTCCAGAAGCTTCTGAGACTTGGATAACGCAGTTATCTGCCTCTTCAGCTCCGGGAGCTCCTCGCTCGCATCCGGCTGGTACAGGTGGTAGAGCAGCTGCAGGGCAACAAAGGCAGTCAAGTGGCAAAGAAGGAAGACAGGATATAAGCAGTACGGTGGTACCATGCGGTACTTACCCGGAAGATGGATTCCTTGCATTTTGGCCGGTTGCCACCCGCCAGCACGCCATCAACCCCGGGCTTGTCCAGGCCGAAGCTGGCCAGGTCCGCCATCATCTGCCGAACGAGAGCGTTGTCCGGGCTTCCCCTCGCCGCCTCCGCAGGCGCAGGACTGCTCTGCCGGTCAGCTCCGGCTCCCTCCCCAGCATTGGATGTTACGCTGCTGGTTGTCCTGACCCGCTTCGCCAGGACCTCCCGGGATGACCCGCAGGTTAGCGTCACCAGCAAGGGGGACGGACCGTCCGGCCCTTTCCGCTACTCTCCCCGCCCTTCGGGAGAAGCGGCACGTGCGTTTGCACGAGGAACAAAAGCAGCGATACTCAGGCTCGCCGCACGGTTGGGGATCCTGTTTGCTCCCCCAGGAACCCGCATCCTGTGCTCTTGCCCTTCCCAGGCACCGCTGCTGCCGCAGAGTGATGGGTCTTCACCCGCTCCGGAAGGTAGGACGATTCGTCCATATCCCGGGCCTGGGGCTCCGCATGCAACGTAACCCGCCCGTCCGCTTCCACCGAGGACCGGGCGACGCTCGCACCCTTCTCCGTAAGCTGCCTCAGGAGGTCTTCCCCGTCCATCGAAAGAGTGTTTTCGGGCTTGATCACCGCCCGGGTTGACGCACCTGCAGGACAAGGAAAACGTTAAATTGTTAAGCAAAACCTAGCACAAGTCCCACCGCTAGGGTTTGTTACCCACCAGGATCCCGCCCAAGCCCACAGTGTTCCAGCACTTCTCGCCGAATGAAATTGTACGAACTTCGCTCCAGGTGGTCCCAGCAGCCGAGAATAGTCAAGACCCTCTCCTGCTCCAACTCGGACAGCTGGAACGACTGGTCGCTTATGGGCTGGAAGGCGCCAGGCACCCGGTGAGAGGACCCGTCCCGAAAATTCCCTCGGAAAATTCGAAACAGGTCCTGAAATAATCCCAAAAACCCAAATAAAAATGTTTCTTTGCTCCCAAACCGCCAACACCCACCCACAGGGAACAAAGTTGGACCGAATCGCCGCAATTTTGGAATCGGTCAAATCCGAGCATCGGTCAACGCCGGGCAACGCCGGTCAACGTCAGTCAACGCAGTCTCCGGTCAACGCAGTCAACGTTGACTGGTCAACGGTCAACGGTCAGAGTCAAAGTTACTATTCATTTTACTGTTTAACCTTTTACTGTTACTATTTACCTTTTTACCGTTTACGAATTACTATTTACCGAATTACCGTTTTACTGTTTACTGAATTACCAATTTACCGATTTACCATTTAACCTTTTTACCTTTCTAATTTACCAAATTACCCCTCGCCGCCGGCAGCAGCAGCTCTGCCGCCACCGCCGCCGCAGCGCCGCCACCGGAGGCCCAAACACCTCCATTCCGGCCCAAAATCTCACCCTAGCATCAACATAGCCTCGGGAACTCATCCCCGACCTCTCCGCCGCCAAAAACCTACGCATCCGCCGCGTACGGCGGCCGATACGGCGGCCCGAAACCCCCTAAATCCACAAATCGCCAAAATCCAACAATCCAAACCTCAAATCATACAATTTCACCTCTAAACAACATTCTAAAACCGATTCTAACCTTTAATTACAACAAAAACACCCAAAAATCACAATCCCAAATTTCAAACCGAAACCCTAGAAATTCGAATTGAATTTCTACTTACCGAAGGGGATTCGGGCTAACCCCTTCCATGGGGTTGTTGTGCAGGGCGAAGCCTCCAATTCCCCCACTCGAACTCGGACGATCGGTGGCCGGAGGTGGAGATTTCGGTCTCTCCGATCTCCTATGTTTTTGGCCCTAATCAAACGGACAGCGGCGCTACGCGCCACGCCGTCACCGTAGAGAGGGAGAGGGAGAGGAGACGGACCGAATCGCCACCGGCGGCGCGCCGATTAGTGGCCGGACGGCGAGGAGCCGAGAACGGTCCCTCTGTGGAAACCCGGGCTCGGGCCCGATCCGGGGGCCAAAAAGAAAAGAGGGGGAGAGAAAGAAAAAGAGGAAAAAAAAGTGGAGGAATATTCCCTCATAATCTTAGAATATTCCGTTTCCGGAATTATCCTCTCGTTTCCGGAAATTTCCGTAATCTCTCCCCGATTTTACGTCACAACTTTTTCCTACGACGTCCGTTTCACGCGTGCCGCGTGTCTACGAACTCGTACCGTCGTGCTCTACAACTTTCATGAAGAAAACTTTTCAAAAATAACAACGGATCGCCAAGTCAACTTTTTAAAGGGGTATTTAAGGTTCGGGTCGTTTCAATCTACCCCCCTTAAAGAAATTTCGTCCATGAAATTTTCAAAGCCACTAAACTCACAGGTAGGGTACAATTATCTCATTGCCTCTTTCTAAATTGGCACACAACTTGCCAACGTTGAAAAATTTAAACAACTCAACATTTCTAATTACAAAGAGACAATCAAATCAACAAATGTTTACTGGTTTCAGGTTACTAAGCCGAATACAAATTCTTAATGATCTCGTGGGCTCCATCTTAAGGAGATACTATGTCTAAACTTTTGACACAATCTCCCCTTAAATTTGGATAGCCCTACCTGCATAAGTTTCAATAAAACACTCCTTAATACAAATCCTCATCACCGACCATCACATACAAAAACACAATTTCACCAAATTTATTTGTAGGTGCAAATAATCAATTAAAGATAAATAATCCAAAAAAAAAAAATTATCCAAATAACTATCATCAGTCAACCCTATTAGTCTCTTCTCAAATATTTCCACGGGTTCAAAACATGCTTGTTTAAAAACCACAATACATGCATTTTTGTGTATAAAACATAGGTATGTTTTATGAAAATCTCATTTGAAACACATCAGCCTCGCTGATAATTCAAATAAACAAATATTTCTTTGTTTGAAATTTATACTCAAAATTATATACGTTGGAAATTAAATATATACTCAAAATCATATTTCTTTGAAATCAAATCATAAAATCTCTTGACCATTCTCATTGGTCATATAAAATCTCAAACTCGCTGGATCGGGAATCTATTAAAAATGAAAGCCTCGTAGAAGAAATATTCCCGAAACTAGATAATATAAAAATATGAAAAGCCTCATAGAGGAAATCTTACTACACTGCTTCGGGAATCTATTAAAAGCTGAAAATCTCATAACTGAAATATTCCCGAAGCCACATCATATAATCGTACGAAATCTCAATCAAATCATATCATAATATAAAAGCTCAATCAACTGATGCGGGAATTTATTAAAACTGAAAGCCTCACAGAGGAAATATTCCCGCCATCACAGTGAAAACATCCTCATGACCAAACCCCGTTGGCCATGCAACAGGGAAATGTCTAACCACCACTGGAGCCTCGTCAGACTCCGGTCCGAGAACCCTAATGGCTCCCCCCGTGTCTAAGTCTACTACCTAGACACGTCACCACCTCAATATACACAACCCTACGTCGACCACCGAGCGTGAATCTGACCTATATGGTCAAGTCGTCACCTCGCGTGGGATGAGGCACTGCTAGCTAGCATCCATATCAATATCATAATCACGTGGACCATCGTGTGGTGAAAAACAAATCTCGAAATACATTTCCCTGTTAAATCGACATGCCGAAAATCCAAAAATACCCGGCAAATCACCATGCCGTCAGATCACAAATACCCGGCAATCTCCATGCCGTCAAATCACAAATACTCGGCAATCATCATGCCGTCAATCACAAATACTCGGCAATCATCATGCCGTCAAATCAAATATACCCGGCAATCGCTATGCCGTCAAATCAGAAATACGTAAATCCCAAAATCATATCGAAAGAAGTAATCACCATCGGCATGTCGAGAAATTCCAAATAAATAAACTCAACAAAATCCCCGGAATCTCATTCCGGTCTACAGATTAAATATCCAAAATATTTCGAATTTATAAAATCACATGAAAATCTCATTGTTGCTCTTCGATAATCAAAACATTCTCAAAACACTTTTCGAAAAGTCTCAGGGTACTTAGTTTACTTTAAAAGCATTTAAAACAACCCAATAGAAATAAAATATTCTTTTAAATAACATTCTTGTTTTTCGATACTCTCAAAACCTTTCCAAAGTAATTACCAAAATATATATATATATATATATATAACTCCCATATACTCGAAATATTCATGCATGCCTCAAATTTAAAACAAGGTCCACTCACAATTAAAATGTAGGAAAAGTCAAAGGAACAAAACTTTGCTTTAAGCAAATCTCATGAAGGAAAAATATTGATTCAACTTAATGCAGAACAAATAAGAGGCAAGGCCCTACATAGACACATATATCATTACCGAATTTAAATAATTAAGGTCATGCTATTATATATACTGATTAAAGTCTCAAAAGAATTCCACCCAGATATAGAAACCCACAACATATCGTACATTAAAAATTTAACCCGAATGTACGATCCTATTTCATACACAAGAATTTATACTCAAATACCATATTCCCGCTCCAATCTTAATATACTACTCAGAATCATGGTCCGAGAGTTGAACCGGCTCTGATACCATTTGAGAGGACCCGTCCCGAAAATTCCCTCGGAAAATTCGAAACAGGTCCTGAAATAATCCCAAAAACCCAAATAAAAATGTTTCTTTGCTCCCAAACCGCCAACACCCACCCACAGGGAACAAAGTTGGACCGAATCGCCGCAATTTTGGAATCGGTCAAATCCGAGCATCGGTCAACGGCGGTCAACGCCGGTCAACGCAGTCAACGGTCAACGGTCAGAGTCAAAGTTACTATTCATTTTACTGTTTAACCTTTTACTGTTACTATTTACCTTTTTACCGTTTACGAATTACTATTTACCGAATTACCGTTTTACTGTTTACTGAATTACCAATTTACCGATTTACCATTTAACCTTTTTACCTTTCTAATTTACCAAATTACCCCTCGCCGCCGGCAGCAGCAGCTCTGCCGCCACCGCCGCCGCAGCGCCGCCACCGGAGGCCCAAACACCTCCATTCCGGCCCAAAATCTCACCCTAGCATCAACACAGCCTCGGGAACTCATCCCCGACCTCTCCGCCGCCAAAAACCTACGCATCCGCCGCGTACGGCGGCCGATACGGCGGCCCGAAACCCCCTAAATCCACAAATCGCCAAAATCCAACAATCCAAACCTCAAATCATACAATTTCACCTCTAAACAACATTCTAAAACCGATTCTAACCTTTAATTACAACAAAAACACCCAAAAATCACAATCCCAAATTTCAAACCGAAACCCTAGAAATTCGAATTGAATTTCTACTTACCGAAGGGGATTCGGGCTAACCCCTTCCATGGGGTTGTTGTGCAGGGCGAAGCCTCCAATTTCCCCACTCGAACTCGGACGATCGGTGGCCGGAGGTGGAGATTTCGGTCTCTCCGATCTCCTCTGTTTTTGGCCCTAATCAAACGGACAGCGGCGCTACGCGCCACGCCGTCACCGTAGAGAGGGAGAGGGAGAGGAGACGGACCGAATCGCCACCGGCGGCGCGCCGATTAGTGGCCGGACGGCGAGGAGCCGAGAACGGTCCCTCTGTGGAAACCCGGGCTCGGGCCCGATCCGGGGGCCAAAAAGAAAAGAGGGGGAGAGAAAGAAAAAGAGGAAAAAAAAGTGGAGGAATATTCCCTCATAATCTTAGAATATTCCGTTTCCGGAATTATCCTCTCGTTTCCGGAAATTTCCGTAATCTCTCCCCGATTTTACGTCACAACTTTTTCCTACGATGTCCGTTTCACGCGTGCCGCGTGTCGACGAACTCGTACCGTCGTGCTCTACAACTTTCATGAAGAAAACTTTTCAAAAATAACAACGGATCGCCAAGTCAACTTTTTAAAGGGGTATTTAAGGTTCGGGTCGTTTCACCCGGTACATCCTCCTCTTCACCTGCCAAGCCCCGCCAGCCATCACCACCTTCTTTCTCCAGCTGTTGTCTACCCATGAAGGCATAGTGGTGATAACCGCTTGATTGTTGCGGGAGTTGAAGGATAAGCAGCCTTTGGACCCCGCCTTCCTCGAGTAGGACAACCTATACAGCGCCCGGAATTCATTGATCGTAGGCATACTCATTCCGGACAAGTCGTATAGGCAGCCTAGGCTTAGTAGCCGCCTCCATTGGAGACCGGGCAGCTGCGCGGGCGACGCTGGCAGGGCACTCAGTATATACTGCACAAAGTCAGGCAGCGGTAGCGACATCCCGTGCCGGAACTGGTCCGGATGCACGGCAACCCAACCCTCCTCCGGGTTACAGGCCGACTCTCCAGGGTTCAATGGACGCAGAAAGATATCGTCCGGGATACCCCACGTTTCCCGGAACGCGGCAATCTCCGCGGGAGTCATGCTCTCCTCCGGTTCGTCACACACCACGGCAGTTCTTCCCCTACCAAGCGTGTAGCTTTCAGCGGGCGCACCGGCCATGCGCACCCCGTGCGGTATCTCAGCTTCCGAGGAATCTGACCCGGAATCTGAGGACGTGGACGAGGCACCGCTCCCGGAGCGGTCCGCGGCTTCTTGCTCCGGGGCTTCAGAATCGAGCCAGTCTTGCATCCTCTCCACATCATCCACCACAGGACCTCTTGCGGCAGATTCAGAAGCCTCCTCCGAGCTCGAAGTGTACATCTTAATCTAGGGGCAGAAAAGCAAAACCCTAGCGCTCGTCAGCAACAAACTACAACACCACCTTCAACGGCCTCTCCCCAAAAGTTTTCCGCTGAGCAACCCAGTCAGGGACACAGATCCCTCCCCCCCGCCGCAAAACAACAAATCAAAAAGCAAGAAACACCGGGGCAAAGAACACAACTTACCGATTAGTATGCTCAGCCGAGGACAATCCGCCCTGCGAAAGCAACGAGCAATGGTAAAAGGAGGCTTGGGAGCGCTTCAAACAACGGATCTCTTGGGGCAAGGAACTTAGGGTTTTTTCGCCGGACCACCTCCTTTTTCTCTCAGTCTCTCTTAAAAGTGCAAGAAGCAAAAGTGGAATGGAGAGCAGAAGAGACCTATTTATAGAGGGGACCGGTGCCCTAGGCATTTAGAAATCCCTCCAAAAAACGCAATCAGAGCAACTCAAACGCCTGTGAATCCAGGCCCTCCATCACAAAACCGTTCCCTGATGGCACGTGTCCCAGCATTGGTAAACTGCCCACGCCATCATAACTGACGGGACTGATGGACTCCCTCCTTAAATGCATGTCAGCCACCTGTCCCACACGCTGGCGACAGGAAGGTAGGAGCAGGAACCAAGGAGTCGGGCTCCCCTACGCTTCCCCAGATTCCACGGTTGCACGCCATCATCATTGCAATTCAACCGCTTGAAGACCTCTCACCGGTTATGCTGATCCAACCGCTTCGAGAGCATCTATCCGGGTTTGAGCAGGACCTCGTTTCGATGACATGTCGCCCGTGCGAGTCCCGCCCGGTTCCATGGCAGTTCGCGGTTGTGATCTTCCAACCGGCTGCATGGCTTCTTCGCTGCAAAGCTTGAAGACCTCTCACCGGTTATGCTGATCCAACCGCTTCAAGAGCATCTATCCGGGTTTGAGCAGGACCTCGTTTCGATGACATGTCGCCCGTGCGAGTCCCGCCCGGTTCCATGGCAGTTCGCGGTTGTGATCATTCAACCGGCTCCATGGCATCTTCCCCACATTTGCACCAACGACCTCGTTTCGATATGGCAGGACGCCCGATCGAGGTCCGGTCTGCAAGTTCATCCGGGACTCGTTTCGATTTGGCAGAACGCCCGTCGAGCCCCCATGAACCCCACCTCGCACCGATATGGCAGAACGCCCGGGCGAGGTCCACCCCATCGGTTCCGTCATGTCCAACCAGCTCGAGAGTACTTTCCGGAAACGTAATCACCCGGACCCATGGCTTTTTCACAGGGGGACTCGTTTCGATAGGCATGTCGCCCGTCGAGTCCGCCCGCCTCCATGGCAAACGCATATGGGCTTTATAACCGGGCGAGTTTACATCTAACACATGTACTCTTGTCCAGCAGGATAAAAACCCTGCGTCGCATTTGACCGCGATACTGTCCAGCAGGATAAAAACCCTGCATCGCACTTAACTGCGATACCTTTGGGAACACATGGGGGAGACTCGTTATCTCTACACCATCCCACCGGGCAGACTGTATCTCTAACACAGAACAAATCTCCCCGCAGGCTAACAAACCTGCACATTTACCTCATCGCTTATTCAACACAAGCTGAGAAGAACTAGCAAATGTTGGCACCGCTCCGTTCTGATTTGGCAGAACAGCCGGTTCTGGCCCAGTTGGCACCGCTCCGTTCTGATTTGGCAGAACGCCATTTGGGATCAGTGAGCTCCGCCTTATTCCGAAGGGCAGCAGGCCCAATCAGAATTCCGTGCATTAATCTCTTACATGGCGGATTTCAACGCCTCATTATCATTCCATGCACCATCTCTTGCATGGCGGATTTCAACGCCTCATCATCATTCCATGCACCATCTATCGCATGGCATCATCTCATGCACTCTTCGGGTTTTCACCCCGCTCCATGCTCTAACACTCGAGCACAATCCTGTTTTACATTACCAAACATGCTTATAAATTATTTCTTGCCATCGGTAACAGGTACTCACCTCGGTCACGCCCAATCTTTAACGCGGACTTGGGGGACTGGGGACCTGTAGGTTGGTAACCCCGCGGGTCTGCGGGACAAGAGCAAGACAGATAAGTCCCCATTCAAGATTGCACTTGACCGGGAACTTGGGGGACTTGTTGACAGTAGCCGCAGAGGGGCTACAGCAAGCCCACAGACCCGCGGCAAGTGCACCAGTGCCCGGCCCAGGACCCAGGATCGGATCACCAGCACCAGGCCTCGGGGCCCAGCGGTCTATCCTGCCTCCAAGGGTCCTCGGACCGGGGGCGCCTGCCTGCCAAAGAGGGCACCAGAATATCCAAACAGAAGGGAACCAGTCCCACATCGAAGGGTAAGGCCAGCCCTCACCCTCAACCACCTATATATGAGCCTCAACTACCACCATAAATAGGTAACTTGTCTCTCTCCCTGCTTACATACGTGCCCTGGTTATATATATTCCAACTATACTAACTTAGGCATCGGAGAGGTGAAGGCCGGCCCGCCCGGTATTCCCCTTAGTAAGCAGGATTGCAGGAGATCGAGTTGGGTTCATCAAGTATCTACTAGACCCCGGGTTTAGGCAGAAACATCTTCAAGTCCCATGCAATTGCCGAATTATCCTTTAACAAAAGCTGATTTGTTGCAAAATAATTTCTTCAATCTTTTCTTTTAATTCGGCAACAATGCACCAAGCTTCAATGAGGTCCACATTCATCCCAAGCTTTTCTCCTTTCTTCTTTTCCGAAATTCCTAGATAATGGCTG
This sequence comes from Potentilla sterilis, assembly GCA_963682095.1. Classification (NCBI taxonomy): domain Eukaryota; kingdom Viridiplantae; phylum Streptophyta; class Magnoliopsida; order Rosales; family Rosaceae; genus Potentilla; species Potentilla sterilis. Next base: position 13,377,319 of record OY821764.1, read on the forward strand.
CATAAATGCCTTGTTATCTCTCTTCTTTGCCGAAATATATCTTGATTTTTCTTCAATTGTCTTTCTTTTAATTCGGCAAAGAGTCCATTTACAAATTCACAAGGAAACCAAATCCGATTTGGTTTCCTCCTCTTCATTCCCTTTCACGGCAAGGAAATCATTTCTTGCCGAAATATCTCTTGATTTCTTCCATTAATCTTCTCTTTAATTCCTGAAAAATAAGAATAAGAATTAAATTAAAAAGAAGATAAAAAGATGTAGCACAATTATCATGAGTAAGAGTCCTAGATAGATAAGGAATCCTAGTCCAACAAGGAGTTGTATTTTCAATGAAATTCTTTCGACAATTCAAAAACGTCGAGCATTTGTAGACTCTTTGTTCGACTAAGGCTCTTCAATTCGTAGACTTCAATTAGGACTCAAACTCGTAGAATCCTTATTCAACTGGGATTCCTACTTTGGTAAGGATTCCTTTTCCAAATAGAGTTCTACTTGAAAAAGGAGTCCTAGTCACATTCAAACTCTTATTAAGAATCCTAGTTCAATAAGGACTCCACCATAATTATGCATTTTCACAATTTATAGCACAAACCGACTCCACACAAATATTAGAAACGACGAAAGATAAAGAAATCAATTCCGACAAGTTTCCTAGTCAAAACAGGTTTCCTAGTCCAAACAGGATTCCTAGTATAACAAGGAGTCCTACTCAAACTAAAACTCTTCAAAAGTCGATATTTCTGCATTTTTAGCTCAATTTATTCACCACACTTGCCAACGACTCCAACATGACTCAATGACTCTATATTACAACAATAAGGGATAAGAAATGCATAAATGGGGGTAAAACATATTAAGAACGTCGCATTTTATGCTCCTATCAACTACCCCACACTTAGCCTTTGCTAGTCCCTTAGCAAAACAAATAAAAAGACTCAACACTACAGCCCCTAAATAATTGTCTCAGGATCTTTAAACACATAGCTTTCAAGTTAAGCATTCAATGTAAGCACAATAATCCCAAGCGTCATAGACATGTATCATGGCATGAACAAGTAAGAAACGAAAATCACAAGCAATGACATGTTATGTTGATTTCATCCTCCTCACTAGGCATACTCTCTTCTTTTCACTCATGATATGGCAATATTCACTCAAAGTATATGCAAGAAAATAGATTAAGAGTTACAAAGAGTAACTTGCATATTTCATCAAATAAAGGCACTTTGTGAATAGATCTTTCAGGAAAAACTTCATATAACAACTATGTGCACCAATGAACCAAAGCCATATGCTCACTCTTGACAAAAATCTCCACATACAAAGTTCACCTATTATTCGAATCATGAGAGATCTTACATGGGAAAATAGTGGGGCTGGGCATAAGGAATTCGCATTTAGAATAGTGGTGAGAAAATGTCACCAAGACTTAGCAAAGCTCAATACTCCTTATGACTTCGCTCAAAAGGGCCAAGTTTAAACTTGTTGGGTCCAAACTTCATTCTTTTCTTCCCCATAACATAGTGAATATGAACAAAGGTCAAGTATGATAATAATAGACCTTCAATTGTAAAACAAACTCCAAATTCACCACAAGATCCCAATCCAAGCATTTCTATCTTTTTCTTTTGATTTCTTTTGCCGAAACTTTTTCAATTTTCATTATTAATCGGCACAAATTTTTTCTTTTATTTTCTGTCCGAATTTTTCTTTTTATTTTCGGCAATCATGACTTTTCATGCTTTTGGATTGGATCACCCCACACTTACTTCAAATCATCACTTCAAACAACAAATTCCAATTAAACTTTACCAAGTCTTGACAACAATGGTTAGGATAAACTGTTCTAAGCTCAAGGAAAGTGTATCATGGTGATGAAATAAATGGCTCAATGTCGGCTCAAGGGGGTTAAAACTAAGGAGTCCCACGATGGGCACAAATTAGGCATATGCTTTATTTGGCATGGTGGTAATCCTAACAAGATCATCTCAATCATATTCGAAATCAAGGCATTTCATGAATAATAGTCTCAAAAATCGTCAAGAGTGAGTTCTAGCATTCTAGAGTTCATTAAAATCTATGGCACATAGTCATTGAATATTCAAAGAATGATGAAGTTTTGAAAAATTCTGCCCATTTTTATCACTCAAGAAGAAAGTATATGGCAATCAAAGCTCACAAAGGTTATTATGGAACAAAATCAACACAACATACATGCTTCTTACACAATTAAGTTCAAGTCTCAAATGTTCATACCAATCACAAAGTCCATGAAACTCACAATTAATTTTTATGATTATGCAAAACCATCATCTATGTATTAAAGATATAATCATCATAGACTATTTAGGGGCACCTAAGACTTTTAAATTAAAATTCAAATACTAAAAGCAACGAAATTTTTTAAATTTTTCTGATTTTTCCGATTTTTTATTTTCTTTTCTTTTTATGACTCAAAACAAAGACTCAAAACAAAAAAAAACATGTGAAACATGTATCCCTACCCCACACTTAGAAAATTACATTGTCCTCAATGTACACAAAAATTATGTAGTAATTTCCAAGCATTTGATAATTCACAAGTTCCACATTTATACAATACAACCAAAAAGAGTTTAGGGTTTAGAATTTCGAACTCTCGTAGACGGCTCCTTCACAATTTTGGTTGAAATGGGTTGCCTCCCATGCAGCCTTGATCTCAATTTATTGTTTGAAGGCTGCCGAACCCTAGCTCCTCTCTTCCTCTATAAATACAACACTTTGTATTCATAAAAATGATCTTCTCTTCCCCTCAAAATCCTTGCCGAACCTCTGCCCAAATAAATTCAGAAATCTTACCAAGAAGCTTTGCCGAATTCCACCTCCACCTTTCACAAAAATCCAACCTCCACCAATCCTTGCCGAATCTTCATAAGGTTGTAACATGGATTGTACTTTATTGGCTTTTGATTCTTTGTATTTAAACATACTTTTGTCTATGAAATATGTTTTAATTTCTGGATTTATTTTCGGTATTGATAACTATATATGGGATCTTCGGATCTTTGTTATAAATGTTTGGGAATTTTGTATATGATTGCCGAATTTTATATGTGGTTTAATTAAATTTGTATTATGGGCAGTAGCTTTAGCATGTATTCTTGATTTAATTAGGTTTATTTTCATAATTCGTGTGCAACCGAAGGAGATGTCTAGATGCAATCGTAGGCCATGGTTGTTATCTAGATGTTGAATTCATATGCCGATTTAATATATGTTGGATCTCACGCGTTGTGGATTTTAATATGTATTTATCTAAGGGCTAGAGTAATTATGGAAATTTACATGTCGATGTGAGATGAGTGACGCCATACTTGCTAACATGTTCCAATTCGACATATTGTGCTTATGTGCTATTTGTGTTTAATTTCTACGCGTAGTGTTATTAAACCGATTAATACCATGTTTAGGATTACACGCGTAGTTGATTCTAAATACTTGTGATGTTTTGAATAATTAGATATACCGCGTTGGCTCTAATTAAATTGGAACTTAATTGATCTAGAATTCGATATTTGCTTGCTGCCCCTATTACTTGTTTTAATTCCGTTGCATGTGTAATGAGTTTTGTGTTTTGTGATTGTGTGGAAGGTGATGATCATTTGTAAATAATAATTTAGGTTTTAAGTTTCGTAAAAATCAGTAGGAAATTAGTTATAAAAATTCGACACCCCCCTTTCTATGTGCAACACTTTGTGTGATTGAAAGCCCTTGATTTCCCCGGATAGAACGATCCCTACTTGTCCTAACTACAATTGACAAAAGAAGGGTATTATGTGTATGAAGTTGTTTTGCAGGTACTTTGTGCTTGGATAACATCTCCATCACTAGATTCATTGGCAAATTGCTGAATTAATTCAAGAGATTATTTGAAGATTTCTCATCCATTATCCCATTGATTTTCGGCAACAACTTTATGAAGACTAGGCCGGCAATGCATGAATGAATGTGGACTCGATATGATGCTTTGTGCATAGACTTGGTGCCGAATTAAAGAGATTTATTTGAAGAAAAGTGAAGAGATAATTCGGCAACAACAAGAGATAATTGAAGATTTATTCAGCAATTATCTATGAGATTTTCTGAAAAGAAGAAAAGAGAAAGCAAGGGATGAATGTGGACCTAATTGAAGCCTTGTGCAATTGCTTGTTGCCGAATTGAAGTGTTTTATTGAAGAGATTTTGTTGCAAAAATTCAGCAATTCATGAAGAGATAATTCGGCAATTGCATGAAGGATGAGAAGGCCTTGCCGAAACCCTAGCAGCCCTAGCTTTGCCGAAAACCAAAACCAAAAGGGATTCGGTTTACTTGGAGAATATTCTTGCCGAACCCTAGTCCTCCCTCTCCTCTATAAATACCACATCATTATTTCAGAAAAATCATCTTCTCTCCCACACAAAAAGCTTGCCGAAACTCTGCCAAATTCTCTCCAAAAATTCTTACCAAGAACAAGGCCGAACCACCATCCACCACCTTTCACAAAACCTTTCCAATCATCATCACCAATCCTATTGCCGATTTCTTCAACAAGGTTGTCAACTTGGATTGTAATATTTCGATGGCTTTGATTTCTTTGTATTTAAACATTATTTTGTCTATGAAATATGTTTGGATTCTTGGTTTTAATTTCGGTTTTGTTAATTATTCATGGGATTTTCGAATCTTTTTTATAATTGTTTGGTAATCTTGTGTTTAATTACCGATTTATGCATGCTATGTAGTTGAATATGTATGATGGGCAGTAGGTTTTTGCATGTTTTCTTGATTTAATTAGGTTTATTTCCTTAATTCGTGTGCAACCGAAGGAGATATCTAGATGCATTCGAAGGCCATGAGTGTTATCTAGGTATTGAATTCACTTGCCGATTTAATACATGTTGGATCATACGCATGTTATGTTTTAATATGTATTTATCTAAGGGCTAGAGTAACTCTGGAAATTTACATGTCGATGTGAGATGAGTGACGCCATACTTGCTAACATGTTCCAATTCGACATATTGTGCTTATGTGCTATTTGTGTTTAATTTCTGTTAAACCGATTAGTACCATGTTTAGGATTACACGCATTGTGGATTCTAAATACTTGTGATGTTTTGAATAATTAGATATACCGCATTGGCTCTAATTAAATTGGAACTTAATTGATCTTGAATCCGATTTTAGCTTGCTGCCCCTATTACTTGTTTTAATTTCGTTGCATGTGTAATGAGTTTTTTGTTTTGTGATTGTGTGGAAGATGTTGATCAATTGTATATAATAATTTAGGAATTAAATTCGTAAAAAATCAGTAGGTAATTAGATAAAAAAATTCGACAACCCCCTTTTTGTGCAACACTTTATGTGATTAAATGCCCTTGATTTCCCCGGATAAAACGATCCCTACTTGTCAATACTACAATCGACACAAGAAGGGTATTATGTGTATGTAGTTGTTTTGCAGGTACTTTGTGCTTGGATAACATCTCCATCAATTTTTGGCGCCGTTGCCGGGGAAATTTAATTATTTTGATTCATAAAGTGTTGTTTTGTAATTATGTATATTGCAGGTTATTTTAATTTTGCAATAGTTTTTGGGATTTGTATAATAGGATTTTTTTTTTTGGGTATGTAATAGTAAATAGGGAATTTTTCCGATTTTTGTTTTGTTTTTGGTTTTTGGTTTTTTTTTGTTTTGATTAATCGCCGGATTATGTGATGAATTTTGTGAATGTTGTAACACTTAGATAATTTCTAGGAAGTTGATAGTTTTTGTGTATGTTTTGAGTTTATTGTAGTTTCTAAAGTGTAACATGTAGGTGAAGCCTCTTTTGTTGATCATAACGAAAACCCTTCATACGAATGGTGCTTTGTTGAATCCGTTTTATGTAGATTGGGAAACGCGGGATACTTCCCCCCCCCCCCCCCCCCCCCCACGCATACAAGCGACATTTCGGCAATAGTATTACTTCTATGAGGTTGAGGGCGGTTTTAATCAACACTTGTAGACCGCTAGGACCCGAGTTTATTTTACAAAGTATAGGGCAAGTTATTTTTCATTGATTGGTTCGAGGTTTGTAAAACTGGTTCTCAAGACCCACAGACTGATGTTCATTCTCTGTGAGTGAGTCGATAGGGGACTTGTCCTCCGTGGATAAAAACTTTGAGACCTGCCTGGTTCCTAAAGAGAGTTTACTCTCCGTGAATTTAAACGACACCGCCTTTGAAAAGTAAAATACGCTCGACCTAGACAACTGCTTGTGCCGAAGCATCACCTCACTTTAGACGCTAGAAAATAACTTGAGCATATGTGAATCTATTTTTCTTCAAAAGATAAAATTCGTCTTTAATTTTTTGAGGTATATCGGAATAAACATGATACTACATTGGACTGTTTCAGCCCATTGCACTTTTATCTCCTCTGCTCCACGTACCTCAAATTTTAAAGTTGTGTGAATAAAAGAAATTAAAAAACTCTAAGTTTCGGCATTTACATACTTACATAATCGATGACCTTAAGAACCAAGCCATTATAAATACATGTAAATTTCGTGTGATGTATTGTATAACTAGCTAAATTGTTAGGGAGTTTTAAAAGTCTATTTCTGTTGAGTTTGTTTTTTTGGTTTTGAGGGGAAGAGGAATAGGTAGGGTCACTAATGTTGATATTAGCCTTAACCCTTCATACTAGCGCTTGCGTTTTTATGAGGTTGAGGGCGGCTTTTATGCTCTTTAGTGGTACTGACAACATAAGGTTCTCAACAGAGTAAGGGGCATACATAGTTCGTTTGTTCTAATTTTGGTGTTGAGGTTTGTTTAACTAGATCTCAAGGCCCACAGATTGATGTTCATTCTCTGTGAGTGAGTCGATAGGGAGTTCGCTCTCCGTGGTGTCCAACAACGAGTCTTGCCTCATTCCATTGTTAGTACTTACGTTCTAGCCTTCTGAAACCACGGAATCTTGTGTCTAGTCGATAGACCTAGGCCGCACGTCCACCGAGCTTCAAAACCTTAAATAAGTTTGATATAAGTAAATTTTTAATCTCAAAAGAAAACATTTCTTGGTTTGAATTTTCGAGGTATATCGGAATAAGCATGATACTACCTTGGGCTGTATCAGTCCATTGCACCGTTATCTCCTCTGCTCCACGTACTTTGAAAATTCGAACAAATCATATAGCAATTTAACTAGAGATTCATAAAACACAATTTTACTTCTTACGATGATACTTGTGAATTCGTGTGAAATATACTTGTAATTTTTCGTGTGATATACTTCCGTTTTCTTATGTAAATCTTCATGTAATACATATACTTATAATTACTTAAATTTTCGTTGATACATACAATTATTTTCTTGTCATACTTATACCCTAACACTAACTTATACATTCTAACTATACAATACACGTTTGTTTTTCTTTTTAAATTCATTGATTAAATACTTGATCTTTTAATAATTTCAGGTACATGAATCTTGGTTGGTCACAAGAAATTGAGGAAATATTGAAAAGAATTTGCAACCAAGAGGAAGAAGAGGAAGTTTTACCGAGCACATCTTCACCAGAGCATCAGTTTGTTTCTCCCACCTCATCACTTTTCGACAGAAACTTTGTTGCACCACCATCACCATTTCCTTCAGAAGCTTCGTGTGAACTTAACCCATTGTTTCACGAAGAACCAGAGTTTGAGCTACTTCAAAGTCCCATACCAATTCAGTACTTGAATTTTGATTTACCTGATCCTACATTCAAGATGACTTCATTGAGAGAAGAGAATGGGCAAGTAGATGCGCCAAGGAGGAGTGGTGAGACCAAGTAATGTAACGTATCCTGCTGTTGCACCTGGCAAATCAGCAGAGTTTGAGTTGAAGGGTGGATTTATCCACCAATTGCCCAAGTTCTTTGGACTTAGTGGAGAAGATCCGAATCGCCATATTCAGAAATTTGAGTTCAGATGTGAGTCAATGTGCCCAACTGGGGCGGATTTGCAACATGTGAGGATGAAAGCTTTTCCATTCTCACTTGAAGATAGGGCAGCCGAGTGGTTCTTTGCTATTCCACCAGGAAAAATGACGTCTTGGAATACAATGGTGAAGGAATTTCTCACCAAATACTTTCCTTCATCAAGGGTGACACAAATCAGAAAGGAGATCACCTCAATCAGACAAGAGCCAGACGTGAGCTTCGATTTGTACTATGATAGGTACAAGTCTTTGGTGGCAACGTGTCCTAATCATGGGATACGTGAGGGTCTTTTGCTGCAGTATTTTTATGAAGGGTTGCGTCCTTTGGAGCGTAGATTTCTTGATTCAGCGGCTGGAGGATCTTTGATGGAAAAGAGCAAGGAGGAAGTTAAGAACTTGTTAGAGATGCATTTCACTAACCAACAACAGTTCGGGCCTACTTCCTCAAGGCGAGTGAATGAAGCTAGTGGTTTTGAAGAGTCCAATGCTGTCAAGGAGCTTAGGGAAGACATGGGGAAGCTCACTCAGATGATGTCCCAAATGATGAAGCAGAAGCATGCCCAAGTTTGTGGGGTGTGTGCATTGAGGGCCATACGGCTGATGTGTGTCCTCAATTGGGAGGAGGTGCTAATTTTGAGGAAGCCAATTCGGTTGGTTTTCAAGGGCAGCAACGTTCCAATTACCCCAATTTCAATCCAAGGTACAACGATCACCCTAATTTTCGTTGGGCCAACAACAGCAATGTTCAGAACCCTCAACCGTTGGCGCAACCACAAGCAAATCAAGGAGGCATGGCGTATCAACCTAGACCTCAAGGGCAATTCCAAGGATTTGCAAGACCTCAGCAACAATTCTACAACAACAATGCTCAAGCATCATCAAACCCTAATTATGATGCAATGCTGAAGTCTTTGAATGATGCAACTCACACATTGTTGCAATCTACAACCTCAAACACTAAGGATATTTCTGAACTGAAGAATCAGATGGGGAAGGTTGTGGATTTTATGGGGCAGATCCAAGAGCAAGGGAGGTTACCTGGAGGAGTGATCCCTAACCCCAAGAAGGAGCAAGCAAAGTCAATTACCACAAGGAGTGGTAAAATCTTGGAGGGGCCGAGTGTGGGGAAGGCAAGAGAGGACGTGATGGTGGAGTGTGATGATGATGAGGCCAAGCAGAAAGTGGCACACGGCAAAGGAGAAATAGCACACGGCAATGAGGCTGAGAAAAATGATGAACCGAGCAAAGAGGAGCTCGATGTGATAAAGAAGAGGGACTTGGAAAAAGATCCCGCAACCTCAGAAACACATAAGGTAAAATCTAATTCAAGTGGTTTAGTTAATACTAACCAATCTTCTTGCTTACCTTTTCCTTCCAGATTTGCTTAATCAAAGAAGGAGAAATCAGATGAGGAGGTACTTGATATTTTTAGACGTGTAGAGGTCAACATCCCCATTTTGGAATGCATCAAGCAGATTCCAAAGTATGCCAAGTTTTTGAAGGAACTTTGCACAACAAGAAGGCATACAAGGGAGGAGCAGGTGGTGAAGATGAGTGAGACGGTTTCAGCCGTTCTCCAGAGGAAGCTTCCACCGAAAATGAAAGACCCAGGCAGCTTTACAGTGCCATGTAAAATTGGACAATCTTGCTTTGATAAAGTTTTGCTAGATTTAGGGGCTTCAATAAATGTTATGCCATATAATGTGTATAAGTCCTTAGGTCTAGGCGAGTTGAAACAAGACAATGTAATTATTCAACTCGCCGATAGGTCTAACAAATATCCTGAGGGATATGTGGAAGATGTTCTTGTGCAGGTGAATAGTCTAATTTTTCCTGCAGACTTCTATGTGCTACATATGGAAGAATCGCCCCTAAATTCCACTCAACTATTGTTGGGGCGACCATTTTTTAGGACAGCAAGAACAAAGATTGATGTTGCTGAGGGGAATCTCACCATGGAGTTCGATGGTGAAGTGATTGGCTTCAACATTTTTGAAGCTATGAGGTATCCGGTTTCTGACTTAAAACCTTGCTATGTTATTGATGTAGTTGATTCTTTTGCACAGGTTTTATCAGAAACTTTGGATCAATAGCAACTAGCTATTGAGCAAGGGGCCGGAATTGACGCATTAGGGGAGGAAATTTCTAAGGAGGCACGGCAAGATCTTGAGCCGTGCATAGCACAAGTTGTTGCCGAGCTAGAGGCAACACCCCATGTGAAGAGGTCATGTCAATTTTTGTCAATTTCCATTTCCACTAATAAAATTCTACCATCTGTGGAACAGGCCCCTATATTAGAACTGAAGGTGCTTCCCAACCATTTGAAGTATATTTACTTGGGAGACGATGACACACTACCAGTTATTGTGTCATCACAGCTGAGTGAGTAGCAGGAAGCACGTTTGACTAGCATGCAGAAGAGAAACAAGACCGCCATTGGATGGACGTTGGCGGATATCAAGGGAATCAGCCCTACAACTTGTGTCCATAGGATCTTGCTCGAGGAAGGAGCCAAGCCTACTAGGGAGGGTCAGAGACGATTACACCCCCCTATGATGAAGATTGTGAAGGACGAGGTGATCAAATTGCTGGATTGTGGAGTAATTTATCCCATCTCAGATAGCCAGTGGATTGCACCTGTCCAAGTTGTACCTAAGAAGAGTGGAGTCACAGTTGTTGATGGGATCTCATGCGTGCACAATTTGTACCTGCAAAACAATCTCATACAAATAATACCCTTCTTTTGTCGAGTGTAGTATTGACAAGTAGGGATCGTTCTATCCGGGGAAATCAAGGGCTTTTAATTACACAAAGTATTGTACTAAAGGGGGTTACGATTTTTTTTTCTAATAACCTACTGAATTTTTACGATTTTTACAAAACCTAAGCTATTATATACAATTGATCATCACCTTTCACACAATCACCAAACACAAGTCACATTATACATGCAATAAAATTAAAACAAGTAATAGGGCAGCAGCAAATATCGAATTCAAGATCAATTAAGTTCCAATTTAATTAGAGCCAATGCGGTTATTCTAATTATTCAAAACATCACAAGTATTTAGAATCCAACATGCGTGTAATCCTAAACATGGTACTAATCAGTTTAATAACACAATGCGTAGAAATTAAACACAATTAGTACATAAGCACAATATGTCGAATTGGAACATGTTAGCAAGTATGGCGTCACCCATCTCACATCGACATGTAAATTTCCATAATTACTCTTACCCTTAGATTAATACATGTCAAATCCAACATGCGTGTAATTCAACATGTATTAAATCGGAATATGAATTTAATACCTAGATAACACTCATGGCCATCGAATGCATCTAGATATCTCCTTCGGTTCCACACGAATTAAGGAAATAAACCTAATTAAAATCAAGAACACATTCAAAACCTACTGCCCATACAACATATTTAATCATATCACATGCATAAATCGACAATCATATATAAAAATCCCAAACATTTATAACAAAGATCCAAAGATCCCATATATGATTATCAATACCGAAATTAAATTCATAAACCAAAACATACTTCATAGACAAAGTTATGTTTAAATACAAAGTAATAAAAACCAAAATAATACAATCCATGATTACAACCTTATGAAGATTTCGGCAAGGATTGGTGATGGTGGATTTTTGTGAGAGATGGAAGGTGGATTCGGCTTTGCTCCTTGGTATATAATTTGTGGAAATAATTTGGCAGGGATTCGGCAAGGTAAAAGTGAGGAAAAGGAGATGATTTTCTGAATACCAATGTGTGGTATTTATAGAGGAAGGATGGGACTAGGGTTCGGCATAGAGTGAAGCACAAGAAACCGAAACCTAGAGATGATGGATTCGGCAACAAGTCTTCAAGTCTTCATGTAATTCCACCGATTTTTATCTCTTAAATCAGCCGAATATATCTTTGTATTTTCTTCACTTAAACTTCCTTTAATTCGGCACCAAGCAAATGTATCAAGCTTTGATCATGTCCAAGTTCGTCCCATGTTTTCCTCTCTTATAATTCTGCCGAATATCTTCCTCCTTTTCTTCAATTAATCCATGTATTATCCAAAGAGAACACCAAGGAAAAATCGGAATTAATCCTTAAGAGTCCAATTATGTGTTGCACGGCACAAGGGGAAACCAAAACCGATTTGGTTTCCACTTCTTTATCTTCACGCAAAGACTCCATCTTTTCTTCTCTTCTCATCCGAAATTCTATAAGATAATAGAATTAAATTCTTGATTTAATCCTCCTTTGGCCGGCCATGGAGAGTCCAATTCAATCTCTTCCTTCTTGAAGTGCACGGCATCAAGCATTCCCTTTTACCGAAAATAATCTTTAATTCAAAGATAATACCTCCTCCTTTATCTCCATGTAATATCTGAAAATAAAGAAAAGAAATATACAATTAATTCATGTATTAAACTTGTCCTAATCTAGACAAATGATGTCTTAAAAAGACATATATGTAATAGATAAGATTAGGAGATTAGGAAAGTTTCCAAATCCATTTTGGATTTCAATTCTTGTTCAAAACGGCAACAATCATCATAATTGCCGAAAATTCCACCATTTGTCTTCTCATGATTTCCTGAAAATATGATCATGAAATAAATCAAAAAGAAGACAAAAATATGTAGCACAATTATCATGAGTAAGAGTCCTAGATAGATAAGGAATCCTAGTCCAACAAGGAGTTGTATTTTCAATGAAATTCTTTCGACGATTCAAAAACGTCGAGCGTTTGTAGACTCCTTGTTCAACTAAAACTCTTCACTCGTAGACCTTAATTAGGACTCAAACTCGTAGAATCCTTATCCAACTGGGATTCCTACTTTAGTAAGGATTCCTTTTCCAAATAGAGTTCTATTTGAAAAAGGAGTCCTAGTTGCAATCAAACTCTTATTAGGAATCCTAGTTCAATAAGGACTTCACCAAAATTATGCATTTTATCGATTTATAGCACAAAACCGATCCACACAAATATTAGAAACGACGAAAGATAAAGAAATCAGTTCCGACAAGTTTCCTAGTCAAAACAGGTTTCCTAGTCCAAACAGGATTCCTAGTACAACAAGGAGTCCTTCTCAAACTAAAACTCTTCAAAAATCGACATTTCTGCATTTTTAGCTCAATTTATTCACCAACACTTGCCAACGACTCTAACACGACTCAATGACTCTATATTACAACAATAAGGGATAAGAAATGCATAAATGGGGGTAAAAACCTATTAAGAACGTCGCATTTTATGCTCTTATCAACTACCCCACACTTAGCCTTTGCTAGTCCCTTAGCAAAACAAACAAAAAGACTCAACACTACAGCCCCTAAAATGATTGTCTCAGGATCTTTAAACACATAGCTTTCAAGTTAAGCATTCGATGTAAGCACAATAATCCCAAGCGTCATAGACATGTATCATAGCATGAACAAGTAAGAAACGAAAATCACAAGCGATGACATGTTATGTTGATTTCATCCTCCTCACTAGGCATACTCTCTTCTTTTCACTCATGATATGGCAATTCACTCATAGTATATGCAAGCGAATAGATTAAGAGTTACAAAGAGTAACTTGCATATTTCATCAATTCAAAGCACTTTGTGAATTAATATTTCAGGAAAAACTTCATATAACAACTATGTACACAAATGAACCAAAGCCATATGCTCAAATCTTGACAAAAATCTCCACATACAAAGTTTACCTATTTTAAGAATCATGAAAAGATCAACATAATGGTGATAATGGGGATTGGCATAAGGCATTCTCATTTAGGAAGTGGTGATTAAACGTCACCAAGACTTGGCAAAATTCAATCCTCCTTATGACTTCTCTTCAAAAGGGCCAAATTTTTCATGTTGGGCCCAACTTCATTCTTTTCTTCCCCATAACAAAGTAATCATGGACAAAGGTCAAGTATAACAACAATAGACCTTCAATTATCACACAAACTCCAATTTCACAATCACAACTTCGTCCAAATATTTTTTTCCTATTGCCGAATCAAATTTTTTTTTCTTTCTTTCTCGGATCAATTATGTTTCTTCTTTTTCTATCCGATTTTTCTCTTTTTCTCTTCTTTTATTCGGCAACACCTTTTATTTTCTTAATAATTGGACAAGATCACCCCACACTTACTTCACAACATCACTTCAATTCACAAATTCCATTAAACTTTACCAAGTCTTGACAACAATGGCAAGGATAAAATATTCTAAGCTCAAGGAAAGTGTATCAAGGTGATGAAATAAATGGCTCAATGTTGGCTCAAAGGGGTTAATACTAAGGAGTCCCACGACGGGCACAAATTAGGCATAAGCTTTGTTTGGCATTGGTGGTAATCCTAACATGATCTTTTCAATCCTTTTCAAAATCAAGGCATTTCATGAATAATAGTCTCAAAAATTGTCAAGAGTGAGTTCTAGCATTCTAGAGTTCATTAAAATCTATGGCACATAGTCATTGAATAATCAAAGAATGATGAAGTTTTGAAAAGTTCTGCCCATTTTTATCGCTCAAGAAGAAAAGTATATGGCATCAAAGCTCACATAGGTTATTATGGAACAAAATCAACACAACAAACATGCTTTTTACACAATTAAGTTCAAGTCTCAAATGTTCATACCAATCACAAAGTCCATGAAACTCACAATTATTTCTTATGATTATGCAAAACCATCATCTATGTATTAAAGATATAATCATCATAGACTATTTAGGGGCATCCTAAGACTCAAAAATTAAAAACAAAATAAAAACCAACGAAAATAAAGACAAAAAGCAACGAAATTATTTTTTTATTTTTTTATTTTTTTTTTTTTTTTTATTTTTTTTTTTTTATATCCATTACAAACATGTGAAACATGTATCCCTACCCCACACTTAGAAAATTACATTGTCCTCAATGTACACATATCATGTAGTAATTTCTAAGCATATGATAAATCACAAGTCCCACATTTATACAATTCAACCAAAAAGAGTTTAGGGATTTAGAAAATTCAAACTCTCGTAGACGGCTCCTTCACACTTTTGGTTGAAATGGGTTGCCTCCCATGCAGCGCTTAATTTTTATAGTCTACTCAGCCTAGACTCTTCTCCATATCATCAGGATCTTGATGCGTCTCTGAATTGAATCTCCTCAACGGTGTGTTCCTCAAACGGTTCGTAGTAAGGCTTAAGTCGATGACCATTCACCTTGAACGCTTTTCCTGATTCCGTACTTTGAATTTCTATAGCACCATGAGAAAACACATTAGTAACAATATATGGTCCTACCCAACGAGAACGCAATTTGCCAGGAAATAATTTAAGACGAGAATGAAATAACAAGACTTTCTGGCCAATATGAAACGTTTTGCCTCTTATCATCTTGTCATGATACAATTTCGTCTTCTCCTTGTAAATCCATGCAGCATCATATGCTTCATTTCTGATTTCCTCAAGTTCACTCAGCTGCAATTTCCTGTGAAGTCCAGCCTTGTCAAGTTCCATGTTGAATTGCTTGACCGCCCACCATGCTCTATGCTCCAACTCTACTGGAAGATGGCACGCCTTGCCATATGTAAGCCGAAATGGAGACATCCCAATGGGTGTCTTGTATGCCGTTCTGTAGGCCCAAAGTGCATCATCAAGTCTGTCACTCCAATCTTTCCTTGATGGGCCCACAGTTTTCTCCAATATGCTCTTGATCTCTCTGTTGGACACTTCCGCCATTCCGCTCGTCTGAGGATGATAAGGTGTGGATACCTTATGGGTGACTCCATATCGTCTGAGTAAAGCCTCTATTGTTCTGTTGCAGAAATGAGAACCTCCATCGCTTATAAGCACACGAGGTACTCCAAACCTGGAAAATATGTTAGTTCTCAAGAAACCTGCAACAACTTTAGAATCATTAGTCCTTGTGGCTTTCGCCTCCACCCATTTAGACACATAATCAACAGCCAACAAGATATAAAGAAAGCCCTTAGATGAAGGAAAAGGTCCCATAAAATCTATACCCCATACATCAAAAATTTCAACAAATATTATAGGATTTAGGGGCATTTGGTCTCTCTTACCAATGTTACCTGTCCTTTGGCACCTATCACATGTCATACAAAATGTGTATGCATCCTTGAAAATTGTTGGCCAATAAAACCCGCTTTCTAATACCTTGAGCGCTGTCCTCTTAGCTCCAAAGTGTCCTCCACATGCCTCATTGTGGCAAAATGCAAGGATCGGCCTATGCTCCTCTTGTGGCACACAACGTCTAATCACTTGATCATTACAAGTCCTCCACAAATATGGGTCGTCCCATATGTAGTGTCTTGCATTCTTTTTAATCCTTGTCTTGGCTGCCTGCAAACATGTACTTGGAAAAGTTTTAGTAACTAAATAATTGACAATGTCTGCATACCAAGGTTCTTTTGTGTCCACTCGAAAAAGCTGCTCATCTGGGAAAGTTTCCTGAAGTGGTAACGTTTCCTCTTCTCTCACAATTCTGCTCAAGTGATCCGCCACAACATTTTCGCTCCCCTTCTTGTCCTTGATTTCGATGTCAAACTCTTGGAGTAAGAGAATCCATCGAATCAAACGTGGCTTGGCGTCCTTCTTTTTCATCAAATATCTTAAGGCTGCATGATCAGAATACACAATCACTTTAGAATTCAATAGATATGAACGAAATTTTTCTAAAGCAAATATAACAGCCAACAGTTCTTTCTCAGTTGTAGAGTAATTTAATTGAGCATCATTCAAAGTTCTAGAGGCATAATATATAGCAATCGGCCTCTTCTCTTTTCTCTGTCCAAGCACTGCTCCAACTGCATAGTCTGAAGCATCACACATGATCTCAAATGGTAGGCTCCAGTCAGGTGGCGCCATTATTGGTGCTGATGTCAACAATTCCTTCAACTTGACAAATGCATCTTCACACCCTTTGTCCCATATGAATGGAACCTCCTTCTGCAAAAGGGCACAAATAGGCTTGGCCACCAACGAAAAATCCTTGATGAACCTCCTGTAAAAACCTGCATGGCCAAGAAACGAACGTACCTCCCTTACAGTTGTAGGGGAGGGTAAGTGAAGCATAATATCAATCTTGGCCCTATCTACCTCAATACCCTTTGCAGAAATAATGTGTCCTAGAACTATCCCTTGTGTTACCATAAAATGACACTTTTCCCAATTAAGTACAAGGTTAGTTTCTACACATCTTTTCAGGATTAATTCCAAATTCTCTAAGCATACATCAAAGTCTTTTCCATAAACGCTAAAATCATCCATAAAGACTTCAATGATATTTTCAATGTAATCACTAAAAATGGAATACATACAACGTTGAAATGTACCTGGTGCGTTGCATAAACCAAATGGCATGCGTCGATAGGCAAACGTACCAAAGGGACATGTGAACGTTGTCTTCTCCTGATCATCTGGGTGAATGCATATCTGATTGTAACCGCTGTACCCATCCAAGAAGCAATAGAATTCGTGCCCAGCTAATCTCTCCAACATCTGGTCCATGAAAGGCAATGGCATGTGATCCTTGCGTGTAGTAGCATTCAACTTTCTGTAGTCGATACACATCCTATGACCTGTCACCAATCGTTGGGGCACGAGTTCATCCTTGTCGTTCTTCACAACTGTGACTCCACTCTTCTTAGGTACAACTTGGACAGGTGCAATCCACTGGCTATCTGAGATTGGATAAATGACTCCACAATCCAGCAATTTGATCACCTCGTCCTTCACAATCTTCATCATTGGAGGGTGCAATCGTCTCTGACCCTCCCTAGTAGGCTTGGCTCCTTCTTCAAGCAAGATCCTATGGACACAAGTTGTAGGGCTAATTCCCTTGATATCCGCCAACGTCCATCCAATGGCGGTTTTGTTCCTCTTCAACATGCTAGTCAAACGTGCTTCTTGCTGCTCACTCAGCTGTGATGACACAATAACTGGTAATGTGTCATCGTCTCCCAAGTACACATACTTCAAATTATCCGGAAGCAACTTGAGTTCTAAAATAGGAGCCTGTTCCACAGATGGTAAAATTTTATTAGTGGAAATGGGAATTGACATATACTTACATTGCTTTTTCACGTGGGATGTTGCCTCTAGCTCGGCAACAATATGCATTAGGCTCGGCTCAAGCTTGAGCCGTTCCTCCTTGGTAATTCTCTCCCCATTTGTGTCAATTCCGGCCCCTTGCTCAATAGCTAGTTGCTATTGATCCAAAGTTTCTGATAAAACCTGCGCAATAGAATCAACTACATCAACATTATAGCAAGGTTTTAAATCAGAAATTGGATACCTCATGGCCTCAAAGATGTTGAAGCCAATCACTTCACCATCGAACTCCATGGTGAGATTGCCTTCAGCCACATCAATTTTCGTTCTTGCTGTCCTCATAAAAGGTCGCCCCAACAATAGTTGAGTGGAATTAATGGGCGACTCCTCCATTTGAAGCACATAGAAATCTGCAGGAAATATCAGATTATTCACCTGCACAAGAACATCCTCAACATATCCCTCAGGATATTTGTTAGACCTATCGGCGAGTTGAATGATTACATTGTCCTTTTTCAACTCGCCTAAACCTAGGGACTTATACACATTATAAGACATTACATTAATTGAAGCCCCTAAGTCTAGCAAAACTTTATCAAAATTAAATTGTCCAATTTTACATGGCACAGAAAAGCTGCCAGGGTCTTTCATTTTAGGTGGGAGCGTTCTTTGGAGAACGGCTGAGACCGTCTCACTCATCTTCACCACCTGCTCCTCCCTAGTATGCCTCCTTGTTGTGCATAGCTCTTTTAAGAACTTGGCATACTTGGGAATTTGCTTGATACACTCAAGCAATGGTATGTTCACCTCCACACGTCTGAAAATGTCAAGTACCTCCTCATCTGCTTTCTCCTTCTTCGATTTTGCAAACCTAGAAGGAAAAGGCAAACTCGAAGATTGGTTAGCATTAACTAATCCACTTGAGTCAGATTTTACCTTAAGTGTCTCTGAGGTAGCGGGATCTTTCTCCAAGTCCCTTTTCTTCATAGTCTCGAGCTCAGCCTTGCTCGGTTTGCTCCTCTCGGCCTCATTGCCGTTTGAATCATCATCATCGCCATGCCCCTCATTATTGCCGAGTGTCTCCCTCTCTTGCTCGGCATCAACATGCTCTAGCACGTCATCACCATCATCATGATGATCCACAAACACGTCCTCAACCTCCTTGAGTGCCGGCTCCTTCAAAACTTTACCACTCCTTGTGGTAATTGCATTAGCTTGCTCATTTTTGGGGTTCTTTATTACTCCTCCAGGTAATCTTCCTTGCTCCTGAATCTGCCCCATGAAATCCACAACCTTCCCCATCTGATTCTTCAACTCAGAAATGTCCTTGGTGTTCGAGGTTGTAGATTGCAACAATGTATGAGTTGCATCGTTCAAAGACTTAAGCATGGCGTCATAGTTGGGATTTGACGATGCTTGTGCATTATTGTTGTAGAATTGTTGCTGCTGGGGTCTTGCAAACCCTTGGTATTGCCCTTGAGGTCTTGGTTGAAACACATTTCCTCCTTGATTAGCTTGTGGTGGCGCCACATGTGTAGGGTTCTGCACATTGCTATTGTTTGCCCAACGAAAATTAGGGTGATCATTAAATCTGGGGTTGAAGTTCTGAAAAGTGGGACGTTGCTGCCCTTGAAAACCAATTGCATTGGCTTCCTCAAAATTATCTCCTCCACCAACTTGTGGACACACATCTGATGAATGCCCCTCCATGCTACACACCCCACAGACTTGGGCATGTTTTTGCTTCATAAACTGAGACATCATCTGAGTGAGTTTCCCCACATCTTCCTTAAGCTCCTTGACAACACTTGATTCCTCATAACCGCTGGCCTCATTGACTCGCCTAGAGGAAGTAGACCCGAATTGTTGTTGATTGGTGAAATGCATCTCCAACAAATTCTTAACCTCCTCTCTACTTTTCTCCATTAAAGATCCACCAGCTGCTGAATCTAAGAATCTCCGCTCCAAGGGACGCAACCCTTCATAAAAGTATTGTAGAAGAAGACCCTCACGTATCCCATGATTAGGACACGTTGCCACCAAAGCCTTGTACCTGTCATAGTACACATCGAAGCTCTCATCTGGCTCTTGTCTGATTGAGGTGATCTCCTTCCTGATCTGTGTCACCCTTGATGATGGAAAGTATTTTGTGAGAAATTCTCTCACCATTGTTGTCCAAGAAATCATCTTCCCAGGTGGTATAGCATAAAACCACTCTTGCGCCCTATCCTCCAATGAAAAAGGAAACGCCTTCATTCTCACATGTTGTAAATCTGCCCCAGTTGGGCACATTGACTCACATCTGAATTCGAACTTCTGAATATGGCGGTTAGGATCCTCTCCACTGAGTCCATAAAACTTAGGCAATTGGTGGATAAATCCACCCTTCAGCTCAAATTCTCCTGACTTGCCAGGTGCAACTGCAGGATATGTTACATTACTTGGTCTTACTACTCCTCCTTGTGGCGCATCTACCTGACCATTCTCCTCTCTTAGTGAAGTCATTCTGAATGTAGGATCAGGTAAATCAAAGTTCAAGTACTGAATTGGTATTGGACTATGGAGTAGCTCGAATTCTGGTTCTTCGTGAAACAAGGGGTTTAGTTCACACGAAGCTTCTGATGGAAATGGTGATGGTGGTGCAACAAAATTTCGGTTGAAAAGTGATGAGGTGGGAGAAACAAACTGATGTTCTGGTGTAGAAGTGCTCGGCAAAACTGGCTCTTCTTCTTCTTGGTTGCAAATTCTTTTCAATCTATCCTCAATCTCTTGTGACCAACCAAGATTCATGTACCTGAAATTATTTAAATTTCGAGGTGTTTAACAAGTGAATTATTGTTAGGGTAAGAATATTATACAAGCATAAGTTAGTAAGTTAGTATGTAACAAGTATTGTTAGGGTAAGAATATTTTATAAATATAAGTGTCAACGAAAATTTAACTATAGATATGTAAAAATGTTACACGAAATTCCAATTATGTGTAAGTGTAAGAGAAATTTAAAGTATATTACATTAAAGTTCAACGTGTAAATGTATAATGACAAACAAAAATTTGCAAGTATATGCTACAACTGAAAAAGTTACAGGTATATTACAAAGATGTATATCACACGAAATTCACAAATAAGACTCACACAATTTCACAAGTATAACAGAAAAATGTGTTTTATGTATCCCTAGTTAAATTGCTATATGATTTGTTCGAATTTTCAAAGTACGTGGAGCAGAGGAGATAACGGTGCAATGGACTGATACAGCCCCCGGTAGTATCATGCTTGATCCGATATACCTCAAAAATTCAAACCAAGAAACATTTTCTTTTGAGATTAAAAATTTACTTATGTCAAACTCATTTAAGATTCTGAAGCTCGGTGGACGTGCGGCCTAGGTCTATCGACTAGACACAAGATTCCGTGGTTTCAGAAGGCTAGAACGAAAGTACTAATAATGGAGTGAGGCAAGACTCGTTGTTGGTTACCACGGAGAGCGAACTCCCAATCGACTCACTCACAGGGAATGAACATCAGTCTGTGGGCCTTGAGATCTAGTTAAACAAACCTCAATACCAAAATTAGAACAAACGAACTATGATTGCCCCTTACTCAGTTGAGAACCTTATGTTGTCAGTTCCACTAAAGTGCATAAAAGCCGCCCTCAACCTCATAAAAACGCAAGCGCTAGTATGAAGGGTTAAGGCTAAAAGCAACATTAGTGACCTTACCTATTCCTCTTCCCCTCAAAACCATAAACAAACTTAATACAAATAGACTTTCAAAACTCCCTAACAATTTAAACTAGTTATGCACATCACACGAAAATTTTTGTACAAGTATCTATGTTGGTTCGGTTTTTAGATTACATCGATTATGTAAGTATTATGATTGCCGAAACTTAGGATTTCTAGGTGTCTTTTATTCACACAACTTTAAAATTCGAGGTACGTGGAGCAGAGGAGATAACAGTGCAATGGGCTGAAACAGTCCAAGGTAGTATCATGCTTATTCCGATATACCTCAAAAATTAAAGACGAATTTTACCTTTTTGAAGAAAAATAGATTCCACATATGCTTAAGTTATTTTCTAGCGTCTAAAGTGAGGTGATGCTTCGGCACAAGCTGTCGTCTAGGTCGAACGTATTTTACTTTTCTAAGGCGATGTCGTTAAGATTCACGGAGAGTAAACTCTCTTTAGGAACAAGGCAAGTCTCAAAGTTTTTAACCACGGAGGACTAGTCCCCTTTCGACTCACTCACAGGGAATGAACGTCAGTCTATGGGTCTTGAGAACCAGTTTTACAAACCTCGCACCATTCAATGAAAATAACTTGCCCTATAATTGGTAAAATAAACTCGGATCCCTAGCGGTCTCAAGTGTTGATTAAAACCGCCCTCAACCTCATAAAAATAATACCAAGTTAGCGTCTTTATGCGTGGGGGGCCAACGATGGACTAATTCCAACATTGCAGGGCCCGTTTCCCAATCTACACAAAAACATACCTAACATGGCATCACTCGTATGAAGGGTTATGGTTATGATCAACAAAAGAGGCTTCACCTACATGTTACACTTTAGAAACTACAATAAACTACAAGCATACACAAAAACTACCAACTTCCTAGAAATTATCTAGGTGTATCAACATCACAATAATATCACACAAAAATCGGCAATTAAGAGCAAAAACCAAAAACCAAAAATAAAAACAAAAATAAAAATCGGAAAATTTAACCTATTTACTATTACATTTCCAAAAATCCTATTAATACAATTCCCAAAACTATTGCAGAAATTAAATAATTTACAATTATACAAAGTTACAAACAACACTTTATGAATCAAAAATTTATAATCTCCCCGGCAACGGCGCCAAAAACTGATGGGATCTCATGCGTGCACAATTTGTACCTGCAAAACAATCTCATACAAATAATACCCTTCTTTTGTCGAGTGTAGTATTGACAAGTAGGGATCGTTCTATCCGGGGAAATCAAGGGCTTTTAATTACACAAAGTATTGTACTAAAGGGGGTTACGATTTTTTTTTCTAATAACCTACTGAATTTTTACGATTTTTACAAAACCTAAGCTATTATATACAATTGATCATCACCTTTCACACAATCACCAAACACAAGTCACATTATACATGCAATAAAATTAAAACAAGTAATAGGGCAGCAGCAAATATCGAATTCAAGATCAATTAAGTTCCAATTTAATTAGAGCCAATGCGGTTATTCTAATTATTCAAAACATCACAAGTATTTAGAATCCAACATGCGTGTAATCCTAAACATGGTACTAATCAGTTTAATAACACAATGCGTAGAAATTAAACACAATTAGTACATAAGCACAATATGTCGAATTGGAACATGTTAGCAAGTATGGCGTCACCCATCTCACATCGACATGTAAATTTCCATAATTACTCTTACCCTTAGATTAATACATGTCAAATCCAACATGCGTGTAATTCAACATGTATTAAATCGGAATATGAATTTAATACCTAGATAACACTCATGGCCATCGAATGCATCTAGATATCTCCTTCGGTTCCACACGAATTAAGGAAATAAACCTAATTAAAATCAAGAACACATTCAAAACCTACTGCCCATACAACATATTTAATCATATCACATGCATAAATCGACAATCATATATAAAAATCCCAAACATTTATAACAAAGATCCAAAGATCCCATATATGATTATCAATACCGAAATTAAATTCATAAACCAAAACATACTTCATAGACAAAGTTATGTTTAAATACAAAGTAATAAAAACCAAAATAATACAATCCATGATTACAACCTTATGAAGATTTCGGCAAGGATTGGTGATGGTGGATTTTTGTGAGAGATGGAAGGTGGATTCGGCTTTGCTCCTTGGTATATAATTTGTGGAAATAATTTGGCAGGGATTCGGCAAGGTAAAAGTGAGGAAAAGGAGATGATTTTCTGAATACCAATGTGTGGTATTTATAGAGGAAGGATGGGACTAGGGTTCGGCATAGAGTGAAGCACAAGAAACCGAAACCTAGAGATGATGGATTCGGCAACAAGTCTTCAAGTCTTCATGTAATTCCACCGATTTTTATCTCTTAAATCAGCCGAATATATCTTTGTATTTTCTTCACTTAAACTTCCTTTAATTCGGCACCAAGCAAATGTATCAAGCTTTGATCATGTCCAAGTTCGTCCCATGTTTTCCTCTCTTATAATTCTGCCGAATATCTTCCTCCTTTTCTTCAATTAATCCATGTATTATCCAAAGAGAACACCAAGGAAAAATCGGAATTAATCCTTAAGAGTCCAATTATGTGTTGCACGGCACAAGGGGAAACCAAAACCGATTTGGTTTCCACTTCTTTATCTTCACGCAAAGACTCCATCTTTTCTTCTCTTCTCATCCGAAATTCTATAAGATAATAGAATTAAATTCTTGATTTAATCCTCCTTTGGCCGGCCATGGAGAGTCCAATTCAATCTCTTCCTTCTTGAAGTGCACGGCATCAAGCATTCCCTTTTACCGAAAATAATCTTTAATTCAAAGATAATACCTCCTCCTTTATCTCCATGTAATATCTGAAAATAAAGAAAAGAAATATACAATTAATTCATGTATTAAACTTGTCCTAATCTAGACAAATGATGTCTTAAAAAGACATATATGTAATAGATAAGATTAGGAGATTAGGAAAGTTTCCAAATCCATTTTGGATTTCAATTCTTGTTCAAAACGGCAACAATCATCATAATTGCCGAAAATTCCACCATTTGTCTTCTCATGATTTCCTGAAAATATGATCATGAAATAAATCAAAAAGAAGACAAAAATATGTAGCACAATTATCATGAGTAAGAGTCCTAGATAGATAAGGAATCCTAGTCCAACAAGGAGTTGTATTTTCAATGAAATTCTTTCGACGATTCAAAAACGTCGAGCGTTTGTAGACTCCTTGTTCAACTAAAACTCTTCACTCGTAGACCTTAATTAGGACTCAAACTCGTAGAATCCTTATCCAACTGGGATTCCTACTTTAGTAAGGATTCCTTTTCCAAATAGAGTTCTATTTGAAAAAGGAGTCCTAGTTGCAATCAAACTCTTATTAGGAATCCTAGTTCAATAAGGACTTCACCAAAATTATGCATTTTATCGATTTATAGCACAAAACCGATCCACACAAATATTAGAAACGACGAAAGATAAAGAAATCAGTTCCGACAAGTTTCCTAGTCAAAACAGGTTTCCTAGTCCAAACAGGATTCCTAGTACAACAAGGAGTCCTTCTCAAACTAAAACTCTTCAAAAATCGACATTTCTGCATTTTTAGCTCAATTTATTCACCAACACTTGCCAACGACTCTAACACGACTCAATGACTCTATATTACAACAATAAGGGATAAGAAATGCATAAATGGGGGTAAAAACCTATTAAGAACGTCGCATTTTATGCTCTTATCAGTTGTGAAGAATGACAAGGATGAACTCGTGCCCCAACGATTAGTGACAGGTCATAGGATGTGCATCGACTACAGAAAGCTGAATGCTACAACTCGAAAGGATCACATGCCTTTGCCTTTCATGGACCAGATGTTGGAGAGACTAGCTGGGCACGAATTCTATTGCTTCTTGGATGGGTACAGCGGTTACAATCAGATATGCATTCACCCAGATGATCAGGAAAAGACGACGTTCACATGTCCCTTTGGTACGTTTGCATATCGATGCATGCTTTTTGGTTTATGCAACGCACCAGGTACATTTCAACGTTGTATGTACTCATTATTCTCTGATTATATTGAAAATATCATTGAAGTCTTTATGGATGATTTTAGTGTTTATGGAAAAGACTTTGATGCATGCTGAGAATTTGGAATTAATCCTGAAGAGATGTGTAGAAACTAACCTTGTGCTTAATTGGGAAAAATGTCATTTCATGGTAAAACAAGGGATAGTTTTAGGACACATAATCTCTGCAAAGGGTATCGAGGTTGATAGGGCCAAGATTGATATTATGCTTCACTTACCCTCCCCTACAACTGTAAGGGAGGTACGTTCGTTTCTTGGCCATGCAGGTTTTTATAGGAGGTTCATCAAGGATTTTTCGTTGGTGGCAAAGCCTATTTGTGCCCTCTTGCAGAAGGATGTTCTATTCGTATGGGATAAAGGGTGTGAAGATGCATTTGTGAGGTTGAAGAAGCTATTGACGTCAGCCCCTATCGTGGCGCCACCAGATTGGACATTGCCATTTGAGATCATGTGTGATGCTTCAGACTATGCAGTTGGAGCAGTGCTTGGACATAGAAAAGAGAAGAAGCAGTGCTTGGACTAATGATTCTAAAGTTGTTGCAGGTTTCTTGAGAACTAACATATTTTCCAGGTTTGGAGTACCTCGTGTGCTTATAAGCGATGGAGGTTTTCATTTCTGCAACAGAACAATTGAGGCTTTGCTCAAGAGATATGGAGTCACCCATAAGGTATCCACACCTTATCATCCTTAGACGAGCGGAATGGCGGAAGTGTCCAACAGAGAGATTAAGAGCATATTGGAGAAAACTGTGGGCCCATCAAGGAAAGATTGGAGTGAGAGACTTGATGATGCACTTTGGGCTTACAGAACGGCATACAAGACACCCATTGGGATGTCTCCATTTCGGCTCACATATGGCAAGGCGTGCCATCTTCCAGTAGAGTTGGAGCATAAGCCGTGGTGGGCAGTCAAGCAATTCAACATGGAGCTTGACAAGGCTGGACTTCACAGGAAATTGCAGTTGAGCGAGCTTGAGGAAATCAGAAATGAAGCATATGATGCTGCGTGGATTTACAAAGAGAAGACGAAATTGTATCATGACAAGATGATAAGAGGCAAAACGTTTCATATTGGCCAAAAAGTCTTGTTATTTCATTCTCGTCTTAGATTATTTCCTGGAAAATTGCGTTCTCGTTGGATGGGTTCTTATATTGTTACTAATGTGTTTTCTCATGGTGCTATTGAAATTCAGAGTATTGAAACAGGAAAAGCGTTCAAGGTGAATGGTCATCGACTTAAGCCTTACTACGAACCTTTTGAGGAGCACACCATTGAGGAGATACTATTTAGAGACGCACCAAGATCCTGATGATATGGAGAAGAGTCTAGGCTGAGTAGACTATAAACATTAAGCGCTGCATGGGAGGCAACCCATTTCAACCAAAATTGTGAAGGAGCCGTCTACGAGAGTTTGAATTTCTAAACCCTAAACTCTTTTTGGTTGAATTGTATAAATGTGGAACTTGTGTGAATTATCAAATGCTTAGAAATTACTACATAATTTTTGTGTAACATTGAGGACAATGTAATTTTCTAAGTGTGGGGTAGGGAATATAAGTTTCACATGTTTTTGTGTTTGTTTTGAGTTTTTGTTTAGAGTCATAAAAGAAAAGAAAATAAAAAAAAAAAATCAGAAAAATCAGAAAAATTAAAAATTTCGTTGCTTTTTGTTTAAATTTTCGTTGCTTTTGAGTCTTAGGTGCCCCTAAATAGTCGATGATGAATATATCTTTGAATGCATAGATGATGGTTTCGCATAATCTTGAAAATAATTGTGAGTTTAATGGACATTGTGATTGGTATGAACATTTGAGACTTGGACTTATTTGTGTAATAAGCATGTATGTTTGTGTTGATTTTGTTCCATAATAACCTATGTGAGCTTTGATTCCATATAATTTTCTTCTTGAGCGATAAAAATGGGCAGAATTTTTCAAAACTTCATTATTCTTTGATTATTCAATGACTTTGTGCCATAGATTTTAATGAACTCTAGAATGCTAGAACTTGCTCTTGACAATTTTTGAAACTATTATTCATGAAATGCCTTGATTTTGAAAAGGATTGAAAAGATCATTTTAGGATTACCACCAATGCCAAATAAAGCTTATGCCTAATTTGTGCCCATCGTGGGACTCCTTAGTTTTAACCCCTTTGAGCCGACATTGTGCCATTTTATTTCATCACCATGATACACTTTCCTTGAGTTTAGAACAGTTTATCCTTGCCATTGTTGTCAAAACTTGGTAAAGTTTAATTGGAATTTGTTATTTGAAGTGATGTTATGAAGTAAGTGTGGGGTGAACTTGTCCAATTGCATGGAAAGAGTGTTGTTGCCGAAATTAAAAAGAAAAAGAAGAGAAACTCGGACGAAAAAAAAAATGGAAACAAAAATTGTGCCGAAATAAAATGAAAAATAAAGAAAATTTCAGCAATGAAGAGAAAAGTGAAAAATTGGATGAGTTCTTTTGGTGAATTTGGAGATTGTTTGATAATTGAAGGTCTTACATTGCTATATTTGACCTTTGTTCATATTCACTATGTTTTGGGGATGAAAAAGAATGAAGATTGGGCCCAACATGATGAAATTTGGCCCTTTGAAGTGAAGTCATAAGGATTTATTGAATTTTGCTAAGTCTTGGTGACATTTTATCACCACTATCCTAAATGCGAATGCCTTATGCCAATCCCCGTTATCACATTTATGTTGATCTTTTCATGATTCTTAAAATAGGTAAACTTTGATTTGTGGAGATTTTTGTCAAGAGTGAGCATATGGTTTTGGTTCATTTGTGCACATAGTTGTTATATGAAGTTTTTCCTGAAAGATCTATTCACAAAGTGCCTTTATTTGATGAAATATGCAAGTTACTCTTTGTAACTCTCAATCTATTTTCTTGCATATACTTTGAGTGAATATTGCCATATCATGAGTGAAAAGAAGAGAGTATGCCTAGTGAGGAGGATGAAATCAACATAACATGTCATTGCTTGCTATTTTCGTTTCTTACTTGTTCATGCTATGATACATGTCTATGACGCTTGGGATTATTGTGCTTACATTAAATGCTTAACTTGAAATCTATATGTTTAAAGATCCTGAGACAATTATTTAGGGGCAGTAGTGTTGAGTCTTTTTGTTTGTTTTGCTAAGGGACTAGCAAAGGCTAAGTGTGGGGTAGTTGATAGGAGCATAAAATGCGATGTTCTGAATACGTTTTTACCCCCATTTATGAAATTCTTATCCCTTATTGTTGTAATATAGAGTCATTGAGTCATGTTGGAGTCGTTGGCAAGTGTTGGTGAATAAATTGAGCTAAAATGCAGAATTGTCGAATTTTGAAAAGTTTTAGTTTGAGTAGGAGTCCTTGTTGTACCAGGAATCCTGTTTGGACTAGGAAACCTGTTTTGACTAGGAAACTTGTCGGAATTGAATTTTTCATTGTTCATCGTTTCTAATACTTGTGTGGATTCGGTTTGTGCTTGAAATGTTAAAAATGCATAATTATGGTAGAGTCCTTATTGAGCTAGGATTCCTAATAAGAGTTTGATTGCAACTAGGACTCCTTTTTCAATTAGAACTCTAGTTGGAAAAGGAATCCTTACTAAAGTAGGAATCCCAGTTGGATAAGGATTCTACAAGTTTGAGTCCTAATTGAAGTCTACGAATTGAGGAGTTTTAGTTGAACAAGGAGTCTACAAATGCTCGACGTTTTTGAAATGTCGAAAGAGTTTCATTGAAAATACAACTCCTTGTTGGACTAGGATTCCTTATCTATTTAGGACTCTTACTCATGATAATTGTGCTACATATTTTTATCTTCTTTGTGATTTGTTTCTTATTCTTAATTTTCAGGAATTCATGAGAAGATTAATGGAAGAATTGGAGGGAATATTTCGGCAAAAATGAAGATGCATTGCCGTGGAGTTCATGAATAGGAATCCAATTTGGATTTGGATTTGGAAACTTTCTAAATCTAATAATCTTATCTATTACATTTATGTCTTTTTAAGACATCATTTGTCTAGATTAGGACAAGTTTAATGCATGGTTTAATTCTGTATTTCTTTTCTTTATTTTCAGAATTCACTTGGAGATAAAGAAGGAGATAACATCTTGAGGATTATTCAGCCGATTTGGAGGAGCAAACCCTAGAGCCGTGAGTTTCAAAGAGAAGAAGAGATAAATGAAGGATTAAATTCGGCAATGCAAGGAGAGAAAAGAGGGAGCGAATCAAGGGAAGTGCTTGACCGAATGTGGATCAATTCTTGCCTAGATTCATTGGCAAATTGCTGAATTAATTCAAGAGATTATTTGAAGATTTCTCATCCGTTATCCCATTGATTTTCGGCAACAACTTTATGAAGACTAGGCCGACAATGCATGAATGAATGTGGACTCGATATGATGCTTTGTGCATAGACTTGGTGCCGAATTAAAGAGATTTATTTGAAGAAAAGTGAAGAGATAATTCGGCAACAACAAGAGATAATTGAAGATTTATTCAGCAATTATCTATGGGATTTTCGGAAAAGAAGAAAAGAGAAAGCAAGGGATGAATGTGGACCTAATTGAAGCCTTGTGCAATTGCTTGTTGCCGAATTGAAGTGTTTTATTGAAGAGATTTTGTTGCAACAATTCAGCAATTCATGAAGAGATAATTCGGCAATTGCATGAAGGATGAGAAGGCCTTGCTGAAACCCTAGCAGCCCTAGCTTTGCCGAAAACCAAAACCAAAAGGGATTCGGTTTACTTAGAGAATATTCTTGCCGAACCCTAGTCCTCCCTCTCCTCTATAAATACCACATCATTATTTCAGAAAAATCATCTTCTCTCCCACACAAAAAGCTTGCTGAAACTCTGCCAAATTCTCTCCAAAAATTCTTACCAAGAACAAGGCCGAACCACCATCCACCACCTTTCACAAAACCTTTCCAATCATCATCACCAATCCTATTGCCGATTTCTTCAGCAAGGTTGTCAACTTGGATTGTAATATTTCGATGGCTTTGATTTCTTTGTATTTAAACATTATTTTGTCTATGAAATATGTTTGGATTCTTGGTTTTAATTTCGGTTTTGTTAATTATTCATGGGATTTTCAAATCTTTGTTATAATTGTTTGGTTATCTTGTGTTTAATTACCGATTTATGCATGCTATGTAGTTGAATATGTATGATGGGCAGTAGGTTTTTGCATGTTTTCTTGATTTAATTAGGTTTATTTCCTTAATTCGTGTGCAACCGAAGGAGATATCTAGATGCATTCGAAGGCCATGAGTGTTATCTAGGTATTGAATTCACTTGCCGATTTAATACATGTTGGATCATACGCATGTTATGTTTTAATATGTATTTATCTAACGGCTAGAGTAATTCTGGAAATTTACATGTCGATGTGAGATGAGTGACGCCATACTTGCTAACATGTTCCAATTCGACATATTGTGCTTATGTGCTATTTGTGTTTAATTTCTGTTAAACCGATTAGTACCATGTTTAGGATTACACACATTGTGGATTCTAAATACTTGTGATGTTTTGAATAATTAGATATACCGCATTGGCTCTAATTAAATTGGAACTTAATTGATCTTGAATCCGATTTTAGCTTGCTGCCCCTATTACTTGTTTTAATTTCGTTGCATGTGTAATGAGTTTTGTGTTTTGTGATTGTGTGGAAGATGTTGATCAATTGTATATAATAATTTAGGAATTAAATTCGTAAAAAATCAGTAGGTAATTAAATAAAAAAATTCGACAACCCCCTTTTTGTGCAACACTTTATGTGATTAAATGCCCTTTATTTCCCCGGATAGAACGATCCCTACTTGGCAATACTACAATCGACACAAGAAGGGTATTATGTGTATGTAGTTGTTTTGCAGGTACTTTGTGCTTGGATAACATCTCCATCAACATAAAACACAATTTTACTTCTTACGGTGATACTTGTGAATTCGTGTGAAGTATACTTGTAATTTTTCGTGTGATATACTTCCGTTTTCTTATGTAAATCTTCGTGTAATATATATACTTATAATTACTTAAATTTTCGTTGATACATACAATTATTTTCTTGTCATACTTATACCCTAACACTAACTTATACATTCTACCTATACAATACACGTTTGTTTTTCTTTTTAAATTCATTGATTAAATACTTGATCTTTTAATAATTTCAGGTACATGAATCTTGGTTGGTCACAAGAAATTGAGGAAAGATTGAAAAGAATTTGCAACCAAGAAGAAGTAGAGCAAGTATTGCCGAGCACATCTTCACCAGAACATCAGTTCGTATCTCCCTCCTCATCACTTTTTAACAGAGATTTCGTAGCACCACCCTCACCATTTCCTTCAGAAGCTTCGTGTGAACTAAACCCTTTGTTTCACGAAGAACCAGAGTTTGAGCTACTTCAAAGTCCCATACCAATTCAGTACTTGAATTTTGATTTACCTGATCCTACATTCAAGATGACTTCATTGAGAGAAGAGAATGGGCAAGTAGATGCGCCACAAGGAGGAGTGGTGAGACCAAGTAATGTGACATATCCTGCTGTTGCACCTGGCAAATCAGCAGAGTTTGAGTTGAAGGGTGGATTTATCCACCAATTGCCCAAGTTCTTTGGACTTAGTGGAGAAGATCCGAATGCCATATTCAGAAATTTGAGTTCAGATGTGAGTCAATGTGCCCAACTGGGGCGGATTTGCAACATGTGAGGATGAAAGCTTTTCCATTCTCACTTGAAGATAGGGCAGCCGAGTGGTTCTTTGCTATTCCACCAGGAAAAATGACGTCTTGGAATACAATGGTGAAGGAATTTCTCACCAAATACTTTCCTTCATCAAGGGTGACACAAATCAGAAAGGAGATCACCTCAATTAGACAAGAGCCAGACGAGAGCTTTGATGTGTACTATGATAGGTACAAGTCTTTGGTGGCAACGTGTCCTAATCATGGGATACGTGAGGGTCTTTTGCTGCAGTATTTTTATGAAGGGTTGCGTCCTTTGGAGCGCAGATTTCTTGATTCAGCGGCTGGAGGATCTTTGATGGAAAAGAGCAAGGAGGAAGTTAAGAACTTGTTGGAGGTGCATTTCACTAACCAACAACAGTTCGGGTCTACTTCCTCAAGGCGAGTGAATGAAGCTAGTGGTTTTGAAGAGTCCAATGCTGTCAAGGAGCTTAGGGAAGACATGGGGAAGCTAACTCAGATGATGTCCCAAATGATGAAGCAGAAGCATGCCCAAGTCTGTGGGGTGTGTAGCATGGAGGGCCATACGGCTGATGTGTGTCCTCAATTGGGAGGAGGTGATAATTTTGAGGAAGCCAATTCGGTTGGTTTTCAAGGGCAGCAACGTTCCAATTACCCCAATTTCAATCCAAGGTACAACGATCACCCTAATTTTCGTTGGGCCAACAATAGCAATGTTCAGAACCCTCAACCATTGGCGCCACCACAAGCAAATCAAGGAGGCATGGCGTATCAACCTAGACCTCAAGGGCAATTCCAAGGATTTGCAAGACCTCAGCAACAATTCTACAACAATAATGCTCAAGCATCATCGAACCCTAACTATGATGCAATGCTGAAGTCTTTGAATGATGCAACTCACACATTGTTGCAATCTACAACCTCTAACACTAAGGATATTTCTGAGCTGAAGAATCAGATGGGGAAGGTTGTGGATTTTGTGGGGCAGATCCAAGAGCAAGGGAGGTTACCTGGAGGAGTGATCCCTAACCCCAAGAAGGAGCAAGCAAAGTCAATTAC
This sequence comes from Potentilla sterilis, assembly GCA_963682095.1. Taxonomy (NCBI): domain Eukaryota; kingdom Viridiplantae; phylum Streptophyta; class Magnoliopsida; order Rosales; family Rosaceae; genus Potentilla; species Potentilla sterilis. The sequence goes on from OY821764.1 coordinate 13,410,985, forward strand.
CACAAGGAGTGGTAAAGTCTTGGAGGGGCCGAGTATGGGAAAGACGAGAGAGGATGTGATTTTGCAAGATGAGGATGAGGGCGAGCATAAGGTGGCTCACGGCAATGATGGTGTTGGACAAAGAAGGAGAAATGCAATAATACTAACCAATCTTCTTGTTTACCTTTTCCTTCCAGATTTGCTTAATCAAAGAAGGAGAAATCAGATGAGGAGGTACTTGATATTTTTAGACGTGTAGAGGTCAACATCCCCCTTTTGGAATGCATCAAGCAGATTTCAAAGTATGCCAAGTTTTTGAAAGAGCTTTGCACAACAAGAAGGCATACAAGGGAGGAACAGGTAGTGAAGATGAGTGAGACGGTTTCAGCCGTTCTCCAGAGGAAACTTCCACCAAAAATGAAAGACCCAGGCAGCTTTACAGTGCCATGTAAAATTGGACAATCTTGTTTTGATAAAGTTTTGCTAGATTTAGGGGCTTCAATAAATGTTATGCCTTATAATGTGTATAAGTCCTTAGGTCTAGGCGAGTTGAAACAAGACAATGTAATTATTCAACTCGCCGATAGGTCTAACAAATATCATGAGGGATATGTGGAAGATGTACTTGTGCAGGTGAATAGTCTGATTTTTCCTGCAGACTTCTATGTGCTACATATGGAAGAGTCGCCCCTAAATTCCACTCAACTATTGTTGGGGCGACCATTTATGAGGACAGCAAGAACAAAGATTGACGTTGCAGAAGGCAACCTCACCATGGAGTTCGATGGTGAAATAATTGGCTTCAACATATTTGAAGCTATGAGGTATCCAGTTTCTGATTTAAAACCTTGCTATAATATTGATGCGGTTGATTCTCTTGCACAGGTTTTATCAGAAACTTTGGATCAATAGCAACTAGCTATTGAGCAAGGGGCCGGAATTGACGCATTAGGGGAGGAAATTTCGATGGAGGCACGGCAAGAACTTGAGCCGTGCATAGCACATGTGGTTGCCGAGCTAGAGGCAACACCCCATGTGAAAAGGTCATGTCATTTTATGTCAATTCCCATTTCCACTAACAAAATTCTACCATCTGTGGAACAGGCCCCTATTTTAGAATTGAAGGTGCTTCCCAACCATTTGAAGTATGTATACTTGGGAGACGATGACACACTACCAGTTATTGTGTCATCACAGCTGAGTGAGCAGCAGGAAGCACGTTTGACTAGCATGCTGAAGAGGAATAAGACCGCCATTGGATGGACGTTGGCGGATATCAAGGGAATCAGCCCTACAACTTGTGTCCATAGGATCTTGCTTGAGGAAGGAGCCAAGCCTACTAGGGAGGGTCAGAGACGTTTACACCCCCCTATGATGAAGATTGTGAAGGACGAGGTGATCAAATTGCTGGATTATGGAGTCATTTATCCTATATGAGATAGCCAGTGGATTGCACCTGTCCAAGTTGTACCCAAGAAGAGTGGAGTCACAGTTGTGAAGAATGACAAGGATGAGCTTGTGCCCCAACGATTAGTGACAGGTCATAAGATGTGCATCGACTACAGAAAACGGAATGCTACAACTCGAAAGGATCACATGCCTTTGCCTTTCATGGACCAGATGTTGGAGAGACTAGCTGGGCACGAATTCTATTGCTTCTTGGATGGGTACAGCGGTTACAATCAGATATGCATTCACCCAGATGATCAGGAAAAGACGACGTTCACATGTCCCTTTGGTACGTTTGCCTATCGACGCATGCCTTTTGGTTTATGCAACGCACCAGGTACATTTCAACGTTGTATGTACTCATTATTCTCTAATTATATTGAAAATATCATTGAAGTCTTTATGGATGATTTTAGTGTTTATGGAAAAGACTTTGATGCATGTTTAGAGAATTTGGAATTAATCCTGAAAAGATGTGTAGAAACTAACCTTGTGCTTAATTGGGAAAAATGTCATTTCATGGTAAAACAAGGGATAGTTTTAGGACACATAATTTCTGCAAAGGGTATTGAGGTAGATATGGCCAAGATTTATATTATGCTTCACTTACCCTCCCCTACAACTGTGAGGGAGGTACGTTCGTTTCTTGGCCATGCAGGTTTTTATAGGAGGTTCATCAAGGATTTTTCGTTGGTGGCCAAGCCCATTTGTGCCTTATTGCAGAAGGATGTTCCATTCGTATGGGGCAAAGGGTGTGAAGATGCATTTGTGAAGTTGAAGAAGCTTTTGACGACAGCCCCTATCATGGCGCCACCAGATTGGACATTGCCATTTGAGATCATGTGTGATGCTTCAGACTATGCAGTTGGAGCAGTGCTTGGACAGAGAAAAGAGAAGAAGCCAAACGCCATATATTATGCTTCTCACACACTTAATGATGCTCAATTAAATTACTCTACTACTGAGAGAATTGTTGGCTGTTATATTTGCTTTAGAAAAATTTCGTTCATATCTTTTGAATTCTAAAGTGATTGTTTATTCTGATCATGCAGCCCTTAGATATCTGATGAAGAAGAAAGATGCTAAGCCACGCTTGATTCGATGGATTCTCTTACTCCAAGAGTTTGACATCGAAATCAAGGACAAGAAGGGGAGCGAAAATGTTGTGGCGGATCACTTGAGCAGAATTGTGAAAGATGAGGAAACGTTGCCACTTCAGGAAACCTTCCCAGATGAGCAGCTTTTTCGAGTGGACACAAAAGAACCTTGGTATGCAGACATTGTCAATTATTTAGTTACTAAAACTTTTCCAAGTACATGTTTGCAGGCAGCCAAGACGAGGATCAAAAAGAATGCAAGACACTAGATATGGGATGATCCATATCTTTGGAGGACTTGTAGTGATCAGGTTATAAGACGTTGTGTGCCACAAGAGGAGCTTAGGCCGATCCTAGCATTTTCCCACAATGAGGCGTGTGGAGGACATTTTGGAGCTAAGAGGACAGCCCTCAAGGTATTAGAAAGTGGATTTTATTGGCCCACGATTTTCAAGGATGCATACACATTTTGTATGACATGTGATAGGTGCCAAAGGACAGGTAACATTGGTAAGAGAGACCAAATGCCCCTAATTCTTATAGTCTTTGTCGAAATTTTTGATGTATGGGGTATAGATTTTATGGGACATTTTCCTTCATCCAAAGGTTTTCTTTATATCTTGTTGGCTGTTGATTATGTGTCTAAATGGGTGGAGGCGAAAGCCACAAGAACTAATGATTCTAAAGTTGTTGCAGGTTTCTTGAGAACTAACATATTTTCCAGGTTTGGAGTACCTCGTGTGCTTATAAGCGATGGAGGTTCTCATTTCTGCAACAGAACAATTGAGGCTTTGCTCAAGAGATATGGAGTCACCCATAAGGTATCCACACCTTATCATCCTCAGACGAGCGGAATGGCGGAAGTGTCCAACAGAGAGATTAAGAGCATATTGGAGAAAACTGTGGGCCCATCAAGGAAAGATTGGAGTGAGAGACTTGATGATGCACTTTGGGCTTACAGAACGGCATACAAGACACCCATTGGGATGTCTCCATTTCGGCTCACATATGGCAAGGCGTGCCATCTTCCAGTAGAGTTGGAGCACAAGGCGTGGTGGGCGGTCAAGCAATTCAACATGGAGCTTGACAAAGCTGGACTTCACAGGAAATTGCAGTTCAGCGAGCTTGAGGAAATCAGAAATGAAGCATATGATGCTGCGTGGATTTACAAGGAGAAAACGAAATTGTATCATGACAAGATGATAAGAGGCAAAACGTTTCATATTGGTCAAAAAGTCTTGTTATTTCATTCTCGTCTTAGATTATTTCCTGGAAAATTGCGTTCTCGTTGGGTTGGGCCTTATATTGTTACTAATGTGTTTTCTCATGGTGCTATTGAAATTCAGAGTATTGAAACAGGAAAAGCGTTCAAGGTGAATGGTCATCGACTTAAGCCTTACTACGAACCTTTTGAGGAGCACACCATTGAGGAGATACCATTTAGAGACGCACCAAGATCCTGATGATATGGAGAAGAGTCTAGGCTGAGTAGACTATAAAAATTAAGCGCTGCATGGGAGGCAACCCATTTCAACCAAAATTGTGAAGGAGCCGTCTACGAGAGTTTGAATTTCTAAACCCTAAACTCTTTTTGGTTGAATTGTATAAATGTGGAACTTGTGTGAATTATCAAATGCTTAGAAATTAGTACATAATTTTTGTGTAACATTGAGGACAATGTAATTTTCTAAGTGTGGGGTAGGGAATATATGTTTCACATGTTTTTGTTTTGTTTTGAGTTTTTGTTTAGAGTCATAAAAAGAAAAGAAAAAAATCAGAAAATTCGTTGCTTTTTGTTTAAATTTTTGTTGCTTTTTGTTTTTATTTTTGAGTCTTAGGTGCCCCTAAATAGTCGATGATGAATATATCTTTGAATGCATAGATGATGGTTTCGCATAATCTTGAATCAATTGTGAGTTTCATGGACATTGTGATTGGTATGAACATTTGAGACTTGGACTCATTTGTGTAATAAGCATGTATGTTGTGTTGATTTTGTTCCATAATAACCTATGTGAGCTTTGATGCCATACACTTTCTTTTTGAGCGATAAAAAAATGGGCAGAATTTTTTTCAAAACTTCATCATTCTTTGAATATTCAATGACTATGTGCCATAGATTTTAATGAACTCTAGAATGCTAGAACTCATTCTTGACAATTTTTGAAACTATTATTCATGAAATGCCTTGATTTTGAAAAGGATTGAAAAGATCATGTTAGGATTACCACCAATGCCAAATAAAGCTTATGCCTAATTTGTGCCCGTCGTGGGACTCCTTAGTTTTAAACCCCTTTGAGCTGATATTGTGCCATTTTATTTCATCACCATGTTACACTTTCCTTGAGCTTAGAACAGTTTATCCTTTCCATTGTTGTCAAGACTTGGTAAAGTTTATTTGGAATTTGTTCTTTGAAGTGATGTTATGAAGTAAGTGTGGGCTGAACTTGTCCAATTGCATGAAAAGAATGTTGTTGCGAAAATTAAAAAGAAGAGAAATTCGGACGAAAAAAAAATGAAAACAAAAATTATGCCGAATTAAAATGAAAAATAAAGAATATTTCGGCAATAAAGAGAAAAGAGAAGAATTGGATAAGTTCTTGTGGTGAATTTGGAATTGTATGATTATTTGAAGGTCTAACATTGTTATACTTGACCTTTGTTCATATTCACTACGTTATGGGGTAGAAAAGAATGAAGTTTGGGCCCAACATGATAAAATTTGGCCATTTGAAGTGAAGACATAAGGATTTATTGAATTTTGCTAAGTCTTGGTGACATTGTATCACCACTATCCTAAATGCGAATGCCTTATGCCAATCCCCGTTATCACCTTTATGTTGATCTTTTCATGATTCTTAAAATGGGTGAACTTCAATTTGTGGAGATTTTTGTCAAGAGTGAGCATATGGCTTTGGTTCATTTGTGCACATAGTTGTTACATGAAGTTTTTCCTAAAAGATTAATTCACAAAGTGCTTTTATCTGATGAAATATGCGAGCTATTTGTTGCCTTACAATCTGTTCTCTTGCATATACTTTGAGTGAATTGCCATATCATGAGTGAGAAAAAGAGAGTATGCCTAGTGAGGAGGATGGAATCAACATAACATGTCATTGCTTGCTATTTTCGTTTCTTACTTGTTCATGCTTTGATACATGTCTGTGATGCTTGGGATTACTGTGCTTACATTGAATGCTTAACTCGAAAGCTATGTGTTTAAAGATCCTGAGACAATTATTTAGGGGCAGTAGTGTTGAGCCTTTTTATTTGTTTTGCTAAGGGACTAGCAAAAGTTAAGTGTGGGGTAGTTGATAGGAGCATAAAATGCAACGTTCTTAATATGTTTTTACCCCCATTTATGCAATTCTTATCCCTTATTGTTGTAATATAAAGTCATTGAGTCATGTTGGAGTCGTTGGCAAGTGTTGGTGTATAAATTGAGCTAAAAATGCAGAAATGTCGAATTTTGAAGAATTTTAGATTGAGTAGGACTCCTTGTTGTACTAGGAATCCTGTTTGGACTAGGAAACCTGTTTTGACTAAGAACTTGTCGGAATTGAATTTTTCATTGTTCATCATTTCTAATACTTGTGTGGATTCGGTTTGTGCTAAAAATTGCTAAAATGCATAATTATGGTGGAGTCCTTATTGAACTAGGATTCCTAATAAGAGTTTGATTGCAACTAGGACTCCTTTTTCAACTAGAACTCTAGTTGGAAAAGAAATCCTTACTAAAGTAGGAATCCCAGTTGGATAAGGATTCTACAAGTTTGAGTCCTAATTGAAGTCTACGAATTGAGGAGTTTTAGTCGAACAAGGAGTCTACAAATGCTCGACGTTTTTGAAAAGTCGAAAGAGTTTCATTGAAAATACAACTCCTTGTTGGACTAGGATTCCTTATCTATCTAGGACTCTTACTCATGATAATTGTGCTACATATTTTTATCTTCTTCATGATTTATTTCTCAATCTTATTTTCAGGAATTCATGAGAAGATAATTGAAGTGAAATGGAGGAATTATTTCGGCAAAATGAAGATGCATTGCCGTGGAGTTCAAGAATGAGAATCCAAATCGAATTTGATTTTACTTGGAGATAAAGAAGGAGATAATATCTTGAGGGAATTTCTGCCGAATTACTATGGTAAATGAAGAAGTAATTTTCGGCAAAGGAGAGGATTGTGCCGTGAGCTTTCAAAGAAGAAGAGATGGAATGGGACTCCTCATGGCCGGCCAAGAAAGAATAAAGGAGAGATAATTCTATAATTTTATGGGATTTTCGGATTTTGCTTGAGATAAAAGAGGAAGAACTTGTGGAGGAGTCTTCAAGGCCGGCAGCTTTTGGAAATAATGAAGGAGAATTCTTTTGCCGAATGTGGACAACTTCTCAAGCATAATTCATTGATAATTACTGAATTATTTGTTGATTAAATTCAAGAGATAATTTGAAGAGTTTTTCAGCAATTATCTTTGGATTTTCGGAAAAGAAGAAAAGAGCAAAGCATGGAATGAATGTGGACTCAATATGAAGCCTTGTACAATTACTTGTTGCCGAATTAAAAGAGAAAATTGAAGAGATTATTTTGCAACAATTCAGCTTTTGTTCAAGGGATAATTCTGAAATTGCATGAAGAGATCAAGTCTTTGCCGAAACCAAAACCAAAGGGGATTCGGATTTCTTGTGAAGGATTCTTTGCCGAACCCTAGTCTTCCCTCTCCTCTATAAATACCACACTTCAAATTCAGAAAGTCATCTTCTCTTCCACACAAAAACTTGCCGAAACTCTGCCAATTTCTCTCTAAAAATTCTTACCAAGAACAAGGCCGAACCACCATCCACCACCTCACACAAAATCGTTCCAATCATCAACACCAATCCTATTGCCGATTTCTTAAACAAGGTTGTCACTTGGATTGTAATATTTCAATGGCTTTGATTTCTTTGTATTTATACATTAATTTGTCTATGAATTATGTATTGATTCTTGGATCCGATTTTGGTTTTGTTATTTATTCATGGGATTTCCGAATTCATGTTATAATTGTTTAGTTTTCTTATGTTTAATTGCCGAATTATGCATGTTATGTAATTGAATATGGTATGATGGGCAGTAGGCTTTTGCATGTTTTCTTGATTTAATTAGGTTTATTTCCTTAATTCGTGTGCAACCGAAGGAGATGTCTAGATGCATTCGAAGGCCATGAGTGTTATCTAGGTATTGAATTCACTTGCCGATTTATTACATGTTGGATCATACGCATGTTATGTTTTGATGTGTATTTATCTAAGGGCTAGAGTAATTCTGGAAATTTACATGTCGATGTGAGATGAGTGATGCCATACTTGCTAACATGTTCCAATTCGACATATTGTGCTTATGTGCTATTTGTGTTTAATTTCTACGCATAGTGTTGTTAAACCGATTAGTACCATGTTTAGGATTACACGCATAGTTGATTCTAAATACTTGTGATGTTTTGAATAATTGAAGTGTTTTATTGAAGAGATTTTGTTGCAACAATTCAGCAATTCATGAAGAGATAATTCGGCAATTGCATGAAGGATGAGAAGGCCTTGCCGAAACCCTAGCAGCCCTAGCTTTGCCGAAAACCAAAACCAAAAGGGATTCGGTTTACTTGGAGAATATTCTTGCCGAACCCTAGTCCTCCCTCTCCTCTATAAATACCACATCATTATTTCAGAAAAATCATCTTCTCTCCCACACAAAAAGCTTGCCGAAACTCTGCCAAATTCTCTCCAAAAATTCTTACCAAGAACAAGGCCGAACCACCATCCACCACCTTTCACAAAACCTTTCCAATCATCATCACCAATCCTATTGCCGATTTCTTCAACAAGGTTGTCAACTTGGATTGTAATATTTCGATGGCTTTGATTTCTTTATATTTAAACATTATTTTGTCTATGAAATATGTTTGGATTCTTGGTTTTAATTTCGGTTTTGTTAATTATTCATGGGATTTTCAAATCTTTGTTATAATTGTTTGGTTATCTTGTGTTTAATTACCGATTTATGCATGCTATGTAGTTGAATATGTATGATGGGCAGTAGGTTTTTGCATGTTTTCTTGATTTAATTAGGTTTATTTCCTTAATTCGTGTGCAACCGAAGGAGATATCTAGATGCATTCGAAGGCCATGAGTGTTATCTAGGTATTGAATTCACTTGCCGATTTAATACATGTTGGATCATACGCATGTTATGTTTTAATATGTATTTATCTAACGGCTAGAGTAATTCTGGAAATTTACATGTCGATGTGAGATGAGTGACGCCATACTTGCTAACATGTTCCAATTCGACATATTGTGCTTATGTGCTATTTGTGTTTAATTTCTACGCATAGTGTTGTTAAACCGATTAGTACCATGTTTAGGATTACACGCATAGTTGATTCTAAATACTTGTGATGTTTTGAATAATTAGATATACCGCATTGGCTCTAATTAAATTGGAACTTAATTGATCTTGAATCCGATTTTAGCTTCCTGCCCCTATTACTTGTTTTAATTTTGTTGCATGTGTAATGAGTTTTGTGTTTTGTGATTGTGTGAAAGGTGATGATCAATTGTATATAATAATTTAGGAATTAAATTCGTAAAAAATCAGTAGGCAATTAGATAAAAATTCGACACCCCCCTTTCTATGTGCAACACTTTGTGTGATTGAAAGCCCTTGATTTCCACGGATAGAACGATCCCTACTTGTCCTAACTACAATTGACAAAAGAAGGGTATTATGTGTATGAAGTTGTTTTGCAGGTACTTTGTGCTTGGATAACCTCTCTATCAAGTTATAAGACGTTGTGTGCCACAAGAAGAGCATAGGCCGATCCTAGCATTTTGCCACAAGGAGGCGTGTGGAGGACACTTTGGAGCTAAGAGGACAGCCCTCAAGGTATTAGAAAGCGGATTTTATTGGCCCACGGTTTTCAAGGATGCATACACATTTTGTATGACATGTGATAGGTGCCAAAGGACAGGTAACATTGGTAAGAGAGACCAAATGCCCCTTACTACTATGATCTTTGTAGAAATTTTTTATGTATGGGGCATAGATTTTGTCATATATATATTTGTGAATGTTTGTAACACTTAGATAATTTCTATGAAGTTGATAGTTTTATGTATGCTTAAGTTTATTGTAGTTTCTAAAGTGTAACATGTAGGTGAAGCCTCTTTTGTTGATCATAACCTTTTCCTTCATACGAATGATGCTTTGTTGGATCCATTTTATGTAGACTGGGAAACGTGGGATACTTCCCCCCCCACGCATACAAGCGACATTCTGGCAAAGTTATTGTTTTTATGAGGTTGAGGGCGGTTTTAATCAACACTTGTAGACCGCTAGGGACCCGATTTTATTTTACAAAGTATGGGGCAAGTTATTTTCATTGATTGGTTCTCAGGTTTGTTTAACTGGTTCTCAAGGCCCACAGACTGATGTTCATTCTCGGTGAGTGAGTCGATAGGGGACTTGTCCTCCGTGGTGTCCAACAACGAGACCTGCCTGGTTCCTGTAGGGAGTTCGCTCTCCGTGAATCTTAACGACTGATGGAGGTGTTATCCAAGCACAAAGTACCTGCAAAACAACTTCATACACATAATACCCTTCTTGTGTCGAGTGTAGTATTGACAAGTAGGGATCGTTCTATCCGGGAAAATCAAGGGCTTTCAATCACATAAAGTATTGCACAAAGGGGGTATCGATTTTTTAAACTAAAATACCTACTGATTTTTACGAATTCTAAAACCTAAATTATTATCTACAATTGATCATCACCTTTCACACAATCACAAGACACAAATCTCATTATACATGCAATGAAATTAAAACAAGCAATAGGGGCAGCAGCAAATATCGAATTCAAGATCAATTAAGTTCCAATTTAATTAGAGCCAATGCGGTTATTCTAATTATTCAAAACATCACAAGTATTTAGAATCCAACATGCGTGTAATCCTAAACATGGTACTAATCGGTTTAATAACACAATGCGTAGAAATTAAACACAAATAGCACATAAGCACAATATGTCGAATTGGAACATGTTAGCAAGTATGGCGTCACTCATCTCACATCGACATGTAAATTTCCAGAATTACTCTAGCCCTTAGATAAATACATATTAAAACATAACATGCGTATGATCCAACATGTATTAAATCGGCAAGTGAATTCAATACCTAGATAACACTCATGGCCTTTCGAATGCATCTAGACATCTCCTTCGGTTGCACACGAATTAAGGAAATAAACCTAATTAAATCAAGAAAGCATTCAAAATCCTACTGCCCATCATACATATTTAATCAAATCACATGCATAAATCGGTAATCAAACATGAAATAACCAAACAATTATTACAAAGATTCGGAAATCCCATATAAAATTAACAATACCGAAAATAAAACCAAGAATCCAAACATATTTCATAGACAAAATAATGTTTAAATACAAAGAAATCAAAGCCATTGAAATATTACAATCTTAATGACAACCTTGTTGAAGGAATCGGCAATAGGATTGGTGATGATGATTGGAAAGGTTTTGTGGAAAGGTGGTGGAGATGATTCGGCCTTGTTCTTGGTAAGATTTATGGAGATATTTTGGCAGAGGTTCGGCAAGTTTATGTGAGGAAGAGAAGATGATTTTCTGAATTTAAGATGTGGTATTTATAGAGGCAAGGGAGGCAGCTAGGGTTTACAAAACCTAGTTTTTCTCAAACTTATCCTGCTGGCAGATTTGACCTTCGAGTGAAGATTATGGAATATCTTTCTCTAGAAAATAGATATTAAGGTGATTCCAGTTGGGTTGGAAACTAGACTCCCGTAGCTTTCTATCCATATAAGGCTCGAATCCAGATTCATTGTGAGCTGTCCGGGAGAGTCCGTGGAAGTTGGATGACGTGCACAGGAATTCTGCCGAATTTGATCAGGATTTGTTGCGATTTTCTTCCTCTATTTTCTGCCGAAAATTCCCAAGATAATGGCTGAATAATTGAACAATTCTCTTTAGGTTTTCCATGAATTAATTCAGCCAAAAATCTTGCACAAAGGATGGAATTCAGTCCACATTCGTAAGCCAAATCCATGTAGAACTCGGTTTAGGTTTTCTTCTTTCGGCAGACTTGACCTTCGTGCATTCAAATCGGCATAACTTTTTTCTCAGGAAAGATTTTGCTGCGATTCCAAGTCCCAGAGAAACTAGACTCGTAGAGCTTTCCAACGGCGTATGGCTCGTTCTCTGGTTCCAAGCGATGTGTCCCACAGAAATTCCGGAAGTCAGGACACAGTCCCAGGAAAATCCTGGTAGTCCCTGGATTGGTTTGCTCAAACTGCCAAGTTGCAGCCTTCATTTGGGTGACTTCCCGAACTCTGATTGATCTGAAATTTTGACACAATACACTTTAGCTTGCCAATTATATGCATACCAAATTTCATCAAATTTGGAAAAGGATAGATCAGTTTAGCACAGGCCTCAATATCACGAAAACAACATATTTTGCACTTTTTGCTCAGATTTCTTTACTTAGTCATTTTTCTGACAATTAAGCACATTTTCTCCAAAACTCTACCAAAAGGACACTAAACTAAAATATGACTCTATCTTACAAAAATAAGGGTTAAGCATTGGATAAATGGGGGTAAAAACATATTAAGAACGACGCACATTGTGCTCCTATCAACGACACCGCCTTTGAAAAGTAAAATACGCTCGACCCTAGACAACAGCTTGTGCCGAAGCATCACCTCACTTTAGACGCTAGAAGATAACTTGAACATATGTGAATCTATTTTCTTCAAAACAAAATTCGTCTTTAATTTTTGAGGTATTTCGGAATAAGCATGATACTACCTTGGGCTGCATCAGTCCATTGCACTGTTATCTCCTCTGCTCCACGTACCTCGAATTTTAAAGTTGTGTGAATAAAAGAAATAGACTCTAGGTTCGGCAATCTCATACTATTTTCGACACTCTTGGAAGACTAGGACCGATCCATTGTGTGATACTTCTAAATTTTTATGAAACTTATACTTGCATAAATCGTGTGGAATATATACTTATAGAGAATTCGTATGATACATTTATAGTTTGAAAATTTTACATTACTTCTAACTTATTTCTAACCTATACTCTAACTTATTCTAACTCATTCTTTCTAATCTATACATGTTGATTCTCATGATTCTTGTAGAGTTTAATTGTTAGTTGCAGATCATAAGGAAGAGGTGAAGAATTACATTGTAAACAGTTGATTGAAGCTCTCATTGACTTGGGAAGGACGACAAGTGTTGCAAGAAACGAGTTCCACCACTCTCAACTTTTGTTCTTGAGTTACAATTAAATTCTACTTAGCTAATTATTGTATATTTATACACTAACTTCTAACTTTAGCTAATTCACTAACTCACTACTAACTTATTCTTTGAATTCTCATCTCCACTCTTCTAAATTTCTTTATCTTGATGCGATGCAAATAAAGAGTGGAGTAATCATGCATCGAGTTATGATAACCATTGTAAGGAGGCACGAATTTGGAGTGCGCACTCTAAAAGGCGTCGCCCACAACTTGATTAAGAAGTGAAGAGTTGATGCGACCACAATGCGTGCACAATTTGTACCTGCAAAATAATCTCATACAAATAATACCCTTCTTGTGTCGATTGTAGTATTAACAAGTAGGGATCGTTCTATCCGGGGAAATCAAGGGCATTTCATTTCATAAAGCATCACATAATAATATGGGGGGATTGGAAATTGCATCTAATATCTACTGAAAATCAAGACCCACAGACTGATGTTCATTCTCTGTGAGTGAGTCGATAGGGGACTTGTCCTCCGTGGTTAAAAACTTTGAGACCTGCCTTGTTCCTAAAGAGAGTTTACTCTCCGTGAATTTTAACGACACCGCCTTAGAAAAGTAAAGTATCTTCGACCTAGACAACCGCTTGTGCCGAAGCATCACCTCACTTTAGACGCTAGAAAATAACTTGAGCGTATGTGAATCTGTTTTTCTTCAAAAGATAAAATTCGTCTTTAATTTTTGAGGTATATCGGAAAAAGCATGATACTACCTTGGACTGTTTCAGCCCATTGCACTGTTATCTCCTCTGCTCCACGTACCTCAAATTTTAAAGTTGTGTGAAAGACATCTAGAAACCCTAAGTTTCGGCAATTACAATCCTCACATATTCGATGAACTCTAAAAACCGAACCAATATAGATACATGTATAAAAAAATTTCGTGTGATATTTAAAATTAGTTAAATGGTTAAGGAGTTTTAGAAGTCTATTTATGTTGAGTTTGTTTTTGATTTTGAGGGGAAGAGGAATAGGTAAGGTCACTAATGTTGATATTAGCCTTAACCCTTCATACTAGCGCTTGCGTTTTTATGAGGTTGAGGGCGGCTTTTATGCACTTTAGTGGTACTGACAACATAAGGTTCTAAACAGAGTAAGGGGCAATCATAGTTCGTTTGTTCTAATTTTGGTATTGAGGTTTGTTTAACTAGATCTCAAGGCCCACAGACTGATGTTCATTCTCTGTAAGTGAGTCGATTGGGAGTTCGCTCTCCGTTGTAACCAACAACGAGTCTTGCCTCACTCCATTATTAGTACTTTCGTTCTAGCCTTCTGAAACCACGGAACCTTGTGTCTAGTCGATAGACCTAGGCCGCACGTCCACCGAGCTTCAAAACCTGAAATGAGTTTGATATGAGTAAATTTTTGATCTCAAAAGAAAACATTTCTTGGTTTGAATTTTCGAGGTATATCGGATTAAGCATGATACTACCGGGGGCTGTATCAGTCCATTGCACCGTTATCTCCTCTGCTCCACGTACTTTGAAAATTCGAACAAATCATATAGCAATTTAACTAGAGATACATAAAACACATTTTTCTTTTGTTTATACGTGTGAAATTGTGTGTGTTTGTAAATTTTCGTGTGATATACATCTTTGTAATATACTTGTAACTTTTTCGTGGAACATATACTTACAAATTTTCGTTTGACATTATACTTTTACACATTTGAATTTTCATGTGATATATTCTTTTAATTTTCGTTGATCTATACCTATACATACTTGTGTAATATTTTTACCCTAAAACTAATGGTTATATACTAATATACACGTTTGTTTTTCTTTATAAATTCATTGATTAAACACCTCGAAATTTGAATAATTTCAGGTACATGAATCTTGGTTGGTCACAAGAAATTGAGGAAAGATTGGAAAGAATTTGCAACCAAGAAGAAGAAGAGCCAGTTTTGCCGAGCACATCTACACCAGAGCATCAGTTTGTTTCTCCCACCTCATCACTTTTTAACAGAAATTTTGTTGCACCATCATCACCATTTCCTTCAGAAGCTTCGTGTGAACTTAACCCTTTGTTTCACGAAGAACCAGAATTTGAGCTACTCCAAAGTCCAATCCCGATTCAGTATTTGAACTTTGATTTACCTGATCCTACATTTAAGATGACTTCATTAAGAGAGGAGAATGGACAGGTAGATGCACCACAAGGTGGAGTAGTAAGGCCAAGCAATGTAACATATCCTGCAGTTGCACCTGGCAAATCAGGAGAGTTTGAGCTGAAGGGTGGATTTATCCACCAATTGCCAAAGTTTTATGGACTCAGTGGAGAGGATCCGAATCGCCATATTCAGAAGTTTGAGTTCAGATGTGAGTCAATGTGCCCAACTGGGGCAGACTTACAGCATGTGAGGATGAAGGCGTTTCCTTTTTCACTTGAGGATAGGGCGCAGGAATGGTTCTATGCAATACCGCCAGGGAAGATGGTGTCTTGGACTACAATGGTGAGAGAATTTCTCACAAAATATTTTCCATCATCAAGGGTGACGCAGATCAGGAAGGAGATCACCTCAATAAGACAAGAGCCAGATGAAAGCTTCGACGTGTACTATGACAGGTACAAGTCTTTGGTGGCAACGTGTCCTAATCATGGGATACGTGAGGGTCTTCTACTACAGTATTTCTATGAAGGGTTGCGTCCCTTGGAGCGTAGATTTCTAGATTCAGCAGCTGGTCGATCTTTAATGGAGAAGAGCAGAGAGGAAGTTAAGAATTTGTTGGAGATGCATTTCACCAATCAACAACAGTTCGGGTCTACTTCCTCAAGGCGAGTCAGTGAGGCCAGTGGATATGAGGAATCTAGTGCAGTGAAGGAGCTTAAGGAAGATGTGGGCAAACTCACTCAAATGATGTCCCAGTTTATGAAACAGAAACATGCCCAAGTCTGTGGGGTGTGTAGTATGGAAGGGCATTCGGCAGATATGTGTCCACAAGTTGGTGGAAGTGATAATTTTGAGGAAGCCAATGCAATTGGTTTTCAAGGGCAGCAACGTTCCAACTTCCCCAATTTCAACCCAAGGTTCAACGATCACCCTAATTTCAGATGGGCCAACAATAGTAATGTGCAGAACCCTACTCAAATGGCGCCACCACAAGCACCCCAAGGAGGTATGACGTATCAACCAAGGCCTCAAGGGCAATTTCAGGGATTTGTAAGACCCCAGCAGCAACAATTCTACAACAACAATGCACAAGCATCGTCAAACCCCAACTATGATGCTATGCTTAAGTCTTTGAACGATGCAACTCACACATTGTTGCAATCCACAACCTCAAACACCAAGGACATTTCTGAGTTGAAGAATCAGATGGGGAAGGTTGTGGATTTCATGGGGCAGATTCAGGAACAAGGGAGATTACCTGGAGGAGTGATAAAGAACCCAAAGAATGAGCAAGCAAATGCAATTACCACAAGGAGTGGTAAAGTTTTGGAGGGGCCGGCACTCAAGGAGGTTGAGGACTTGATGGTGGAGGATTGTGATCGAGATGGGGATGATGCCGAGCAAGAGAGGGAGATACTCGGCAATAATGAGGTGCACGGCATTGAAGGTGATTCAAACGGCAATGAGGCCGAGAGGAGCAAACCGAGTAAGGCTGAGCTCGAGAAGATGAAGAATAGGGATATGGAGAAAGATCCCGCTACCTCAGAGACACACAAGGTGAATAATTCCAACTCGAGTGGTTTAGTTAATGTTAACCAATCTTCTTGTTTGCCTTTTCCTTCCAGGTTTGCTAAATCGAAGAAGGAGAAATCAGATGAGGAGGTACTTGACATTTTTAGACGTGTTGAGGTCAATATTCCCCTTTTGGAATGCATCAAACAGATTCCAAAATATGCCAAGTTTTTAAAGGAGCTGTGCACAACAAGAAGGCATACAAGGGAGGAGCAGGTGGTCAAGATGAGTGAAACGGTTTCAGCCGTTCTCCAAAGAAAGCTCCCACCTAAAATGAAAGACCCTGGCAGCTTTTCTGTACCTTGTAAAATTGGACAATCATATTTTGATAAAGTTTTGCTAGATCTAGGGGCTTCAATTAATGTTATGCCTTATAATGTGTATAAGTCCCTAGGTTTAGGCGAGTTGAAAAAGGACAATGTAATAATTCAACTCGCCGATAGGTCTAACAAATATCCTGAGGGATATGTTGAAGATGTTCTTGTGCAGGTAAATAATCTGATATTTCCTGCAGACTTCTATGTGCTACATATGGAAGAGTCGCCCCTTAATTCCACTCAACTATTGTTGGGGAGACCATTTATGAGGACAGCAAGAACAAAGATAGATGTTGCTGAAGGGAATCTCACCATGGAGTTCGATGGTGAAGTGATTGGCTTCAACATCTTTGAGGCCATGAGGTATCCAGTTTCTGATTTAAAACCTTGCTATAATGTAGATGTAGTTGATTCTATTGCGCAGGTTTTATCAGAAACTTTGAATCAATAGCAACTAGCTATTGAGCAAGGGGCCGAAATTGACGCAAATGGGGAGAAGAGTACCAAGGAGGCACGGCTCAAACTTGAGCCGAGCATAATGAGCATTGTTGCCGAGCTAGAGGCAACACCCCACATAAAAAAGTCATGTAAGTATATGTCAATTCTCATTTCCACTAATAAAATTTTACCATCTGTGGAACAGGCCCCTATTTTAGAACTCAAGGTGCTTCCAGATCATTTGAAGTATGTGTACTTGGGAGACGATGACACACTACCAGTTATTGTGTCATCACAGCTGAGTGAGCAGCAGGAAGCACGTTTAACTAGCATGCTGAAGAGGAACACGACCGCCATTGGATGGACGTTGGCGGATATCAAGGGAATCAGCCCTACAACTTGTGTCCATAGGATCTTGCTTGAAGAAGGAGCCAAGCCTACTAGGGAGGGTCAGCGACGATTACACCCCCCTATGATGAAGATTGTGAAGGACGAGGTGATCAAATTGCTGGATTGTGGAGTCATTTATCCCATTTCAGATAGCCAGTGGATTGCACCTGTCCAAGTTGTACCTAAGAAGAGTGGAGTCACAGTTGTGAAGAATGACAAGGATGAGCTCGTGCCTCAACGATTGGTGACAGGTCATAGGATGTGTATCGACTACAGAAAGTTGAATGCTACTACACGCAAAGATCACATGCCTTTACCTTTCATGGACCAGATGTTGGAGAGATTAGCTGGGCACGAATTCTATTGCTTCTTGGATGGGTACAGCGGTTACAATCAGATATGCATTCACCCAGATGATCAGGAGAAGACGACGTTCACATGTCCCTTTGGTACGTTTGCCTATCGACGCATGCCTTTTGGTTTATGCAACGCACCAGGTACATTTCAACGTTGTATGTATTCCATTTTCAGCGATTATATTGAGAATATCATTGAAGTCTTTATGGATGATTTTAGCGTTTATGGAAAAGACTTTGATGCATGTTTAGAGAATTTGGAATTAATCCTGAAAAGATGTGTAGAAACTAACCTTGTACTTAATTGGGAAAAATGTCATTTCATGGTAAAACAAGGGATAGTTTTAGGACACATTATTTCTGCAAAGGGTATTGAGGTAGATAGGGCTAAGATTGATATTATGCTTCACTTACCCTCCCCTACAACTGTAAGGGAGGTACGTTCGTTTCTTGGCCATGCAGGTTTTTACAGGAGGTTCATCAAGGATTTTTCGTTGGTGGCCAAGCCTATTTGTGCCCTTTTGCAGAAGGATGTTCCATTCGTATGGGACAAAGGGTGTGAAGATGCATTTGTCATGTTGAAGAAGCTTTTGACGTCAGCACCTATTATGGCGCCACCAGATTGGACGCTACCATTTGAGATCATGTGTGATGCTTCAGACTATGCGGTTGGAGCGGTGCTTGGACAGAGAAAAGAGAAGAAGCCAAACGCCATTTATTATGCCTCTAGAACACTTAATGATGCTCAATTAAATTACTCTACAACTGAGAAAGAACTGTTGGCTGTTATATTTGCTTTAGAAAAATTTCGTTCATATCTTTTGAATTCTAAAGTGATTGTGTATTCTGATCATGCAGCCCTTAGATATCTGATGAAAAAGAAAGATGCTAAGCCACGCTTGATTCGATGGATTCTCTTACTCCAAGAGTTTGACATCGAAATCAAGGACAAGAAGGGGAGTGAAAATGTTGTGGCGGATCACTTGAGCAGAATTGTGAGAGAAGAGGAAACGTTACCACTCCAGGAAACTTTCCCAGATGAGCAGCTTTTTCGAGTGGACACAAAAGAACCTTGGTATGCAGACATTGTCAATTATTTAGTTACTAAAACTTTTCCAAGTACATGTTTGCAGGCAGCCAAGACGAGGATCAAAAAGAATGCAAGACACTACATATGGGACGATCCTTATCTATGGAGGACGTGTAGTGATCAAGTGATTAGACGTTGTGTGCCACAAGAGGAGCGTAGGTCGATCCTTGCATTTTGCCACAATGAGGCGTGTGGAGGACACTTTGGAGCTAAGAGGACAGCCCTCAAGGTATTAGAAAGCGGATTTTATTGGCCCACGATTTTTAAGGATGCATACACATTTTGTATGACATGTGATAGGTGCCAAAGGACAGGTAACATTGGTAAGAGAGACCAAATGCCCCTTACTTATATGATCTTTGTCGAAATATTTGATGTATGGGGTATAGATTTTATGGGACCTTTTCCTTCATCTAAGGGCTTTCTTTATATCTTGTTGGCTGTTGATTATGTGTCTAAATGGGTGGAGGCGAAAGCCACAAGGACTAATGATTCTAAAGTTGTTGCAGGTTTCTTGAGAACTAACATATTTTCCAGGTTTGGAGTACCTCGTGTGCTTATAAGCGATGGAGGTTCTCATTTCTGCAACAGAACAATAGAGGCTTTGCTCAGAAGATATGAAGTCACCCATAAGGTATCCACACCTTATCATCCTCAGACGAGCGGAATGGCAGAGGTGTCCAACAGAGAGATCAAGAGCATATTGGAGAAAATTGTGGGCCCATCAAGGAAAGATTGGAGCGATAGATTTGATGATGCACTTTGGGCTTACAGAACGGCATACAAGACACCCATTGGGATGTCTCCATTTCGGCTCACATATGGCAAGGCGTGCCATCTTCCAGTAGAGTTGGAGCACAAGGCGTGGTGGGCGGTCAAGCAGTTCAACATGGAACTTGACAAGGCTGGACTTCACAGGAAATTGCAGCTGAGCGAACTTGAGGAAATCAGAAATGATGCATATGATGCTGCGTGGATTTACAAGGAGAAGACGAAATTGGTTCATGACAAGATGATAAGAGGCAAAGCGTTTCATATTGGTCAAAAAGTCTTGTTGTATCATTCTCGTCTTAGATTATTTCCTGGAAAATTGCGTACTCGTTGGGCTGGTCCTTATATTGTTACTAATATATTTTCTCATGGTGCAATTGAAATTCAGAGTATTGAAACAGGAAAAGCGTTCAAGGTGAATGGTCATCGACTTAAGCCTTACTACGAACCTTTTGAGGAGCACACCATTGAGGAGATACAATTCAGAGACGCACCAAGATCCTGATGATATGGAGAAGAGTCTAGGCTGAGTAGACTATAAACATTAAGCGCTGCATGGGAGGCAACCCATTTCAACCAAAAGTGTGAAGGAGCCGTCTACGAGAGTTTGAATTTCTAAACCCTAAACTCTTTTTGGTTGAATTGTATAAATGTGGAAATTGTGAATTATCATATGCTTAGAAATTACTACATAATTTTTGTGTACATTGAGGACAATGTAATTTTCTAAGTGTGGGGTAGGGATACATGTTTCACATGTTTGTTTTGTTTTTGTCTTTGTTTTGAGTCATAAAAAGAAAAAGAAAATAAAAAAATCAGAAAATCAGAAAAAAAAAAAATATTTCGTTGCTTTTGTCTTTGTTTTTCGTTGCTTTTCAATTTTTATTTTTGATTTTTGAGTCTTAGGTGCCCCTAAAATAGTCTATGATGATTATATCTTTGAATACATAGATGATGGTTTCGCATAATCTTGAAAATAATTGTGAGTTTCATGGACTTTGTGATTGGTATGAACATTTGAGACTTGGATTTATTTGTGTAATAAGCATGCATGTTTGTGTTGATTTTGTTCCATAATAACCTTTGTGAGCTTTGATGCCATATACTTTCTTCTTGAGTGATAAAAATGGGCAGAATTTTTCAAAACTTCATTATTCTTTGATTATTCAATGACTATGTGCCATAGCTTTTAATGAACTCTAGAATGCTAGAACTTGTTCTTGACAATTTTTGAGACTATTATTCATGAAATGCCTTGATTTTGAAAAGGATTGAAAAGATCATGATAGGATTACCACCAATGCCAAACAAAGCTTATGCCTAATTTGTGCCCGTCGTGGGACTCCTTAGTTTTAACCCCTTGAGCCGACATTGAGCTATTTCTTTCATCACCATGATACACTTTCCTTGAGCTTAGAACAGTTTAACCTTACCATTGTTGTCAAGACTTGGTAAAATTTAATGGAATTTGTGAATTGAAGTGATGTTGTGAAGTAAGTGTGGGGTGAACTTGTCCAAATGCATGAAATTTATGTGTGCCGAACAAAAGAAAAGAAAAGAGAAAAATCGGATAGAAAAAGAAGAAAAATAATTGATCCGAGAAAAAAAAAATTAATGAATTCGGCAATAGAAAAAATATTTGGACGAATTTTTTATGGTGAACTTGGAGTTGTGATGATTTGAAGGTCTATTATTGTTATATTTGACCTTTGTTCATATTTACTATGTTATGGGGAAGAAAAGAATGAATTTTGGGCCCAACATGATAAAATTTGGCCCTTTGAAGTGAAGTCATAAGGAGAATTGAATTTTGCCAAGTCTTGGTGACGTTTAATCACCACTTCCTCAATGAGAATGCCTTATGCCAATCCCCATTATCACCATTATGTTGATCTTTTCATGATTCTTAAAATAGGTGAACTTTGATTTGTGGAGATTTTTGTCAAGAATGAGCATATGGCTTTGGTTCATTTGTGCACATAGTTGTTATATGAAGTTTTTCCTGAAAGATTAATTCACAAAGTGCTTTTATTTGATGAAATATGCGAGCTATTTGTTGCCTTACAATCTGTTCTCTTGCATATAATTTTAGTGAATTGCCATATCATGAGTGAAAACAAGAGAGTATGCCTAGTGAGGAGGATGAAATCAACATAACATGTCATTGCTTGTGATTTTCGTTTCTTACTTGTTCATGCTATGATACATGTCTATGACGCTTGGGATTATTGTGCTTACATTGAATGCTTAACTTGAAAGCTATGTGTTTAAAGATCCTGAGACAATCATTTTAGGGGCTGTAGTGTTGAGTCTTTTTATTTGTTTTGCTAAGGGACTAGCAAAGGCTAAGTGTGGGGTAGTTGATAGGAGCATAAAATGCGACGTTCTTAATATGTTTTTATCCCCATTTATGCATTTCTTATCCCTTATTGTTGTATTATAGAGTCATTGAGTCATGTTAGAGTCGTTGGCAAGTGTTGGTGAATAAATTGAGCTAAAAATGCAGAAATGTCGAATTTTGAAGAGTTTTAGTTTAAGTAGGACTCCTTGTTGTACTAGGAATCCTGTTTGGACTAGGAAACCTGTTTTGACTAGGAAACTTGTCGAAATGGAATTTTCATCATTTGTCGTTTCTAATACTTGTGTGGTTGCGGTTTGTGCTTTAAATTGATAAAAATGCATAATTATGGTGGAGTCCTTATTGAACTAGGATTCCTAATAAGAGTTTGATTGCAACTAGGACTCCTTTTTCAAGTAGAATTCTATTTGGAAAAGGAATCCTTACTAAAGTAGGAATCCCAGTTGGATAAGGATTCTACGAGTTTGAGTCCTAATTGAATTCTACGAATCTAGGAATTTTAGTTGAACAAGGAGTATACAAATGCTCGACGTTTTTGAATCGTCGAAAGAATTTCATTGAAAATACAACTCCTTGTTGGACTAGGATTCCTTATCTATCTAGGACTCTTACTCATGATAATTGTGCTACATCTTTTTATCTTCTTTTTGATTTATTTCATAATCATATTTTCAGGAATCAAAGAGAAGATATATGGAAGAAATTTGGAGGGAATTTTCGGCAAGAAATGAGATCCCTTGCCGTGTGGAATAAGAAATAGAAATCCAAATTGGATTTGGAAACTTTCCTAATCTAATAATCTTATCTATTACATATATGTCTTTTTAAGACATCATTTGTCTAGATTAGGACAAGTTTAATGCATGAATTAATTGTGTATTTCTTTTCTTTATTTTCAGATTTACTTGGAGATAATTCTTGAGGGAATTTCTGTCGAATTACCATGGTAAAAAGGAGAAGTAATTTTCGGCAAAATGGGATGTGTTGCCGTGAGCTTCAAGAAGGAAAAGATGGATAAGGACTCTTCAAGGCCGGCAAAGAGATGGATTAAATCAAGAATAAATTCTATTATCTTATAGAATTTCGGAAGTATAATGGAAAAGAAGATTACTTGCCGTGCAAAAGAAAAGAAGAAGAGAGGGACTTGGAGACTTCATGGCCGGCCAAGATAAGAGATAAATGGTGGAATTAATATCTTTTTGCATGGGAAAATCGGAAATTGCATGAGAGAAAAGAGGAGGACTTCTTGTGGGAATCTTCAAGGCCGGCCATGCAAGGAATGGATGTGGACATAATCAAAGCTTAATGCATTTACTTGGAGCCGAAACAATGAAGGTTAATTGAAGAAAATACAAGAGAAATTCGGTGGAATTAAAGAGATAAAAATCAGTGGAAATTTTGCCGAACCCTAGCTCCTCCTATCCTCTATAAATACCACACATTGTATTCAGAAAATTATCATCTCTCCCTCCACAAAAAGCTGCCGAATCCCTGCCAAATTAATTCCACAAATTACATACCAAGACTCAAAACCGAATCCACCACCTCTCACAACAATTCGATCACCATCTCACCAATCCTTGCCGAATCTTAACCAAGGTTGTAACATGGATTGTATTTTATTGGTTTTTGTTTCTTTGTATTTAAACATAACTTTGTCTATGAAGTATGTTTTGGTTTCTGAATTTAATTTCGGTATTGATATTCATATATGGGATTTTCGGATCTTTGTTATAATTGTTTGGATATTTTGTATGTGATTGCCGAATTATGCATGCTTTTAATTGAATATGGTATGTTGGACAGCAAGCTTTAGCATATTTTCTTGATTTTAATTAGGTTTATTTCCTTAATTCGTGTGGAACCGAAGGAGATGTCTAGATGCATTCGCAGGCCATGAGTGTTATCTAGATGTTGAATTCATATGCCGATTTAATACATGTTGATTCACACGCGTTGTTGGTTTTAATATGTATTAATCTAAGGGTTAGAGTAATTCTGGAAATTTACATGTCGATGTGAGATGAGTGACGCCATACTTGCTAACATGTTCCAATTCGACAATATGTGCTTATGTGCTTTTTGTGTTTAATTTACATGCGTTGTGTTATTAAACCGATTAGTACCATGTTTAGGATTGCGCGCGTTGTGGATTCTAAATACTTGTGATGTCTTGAATAATTAGGATAAGCTGCGTTGGCCCTAATTAAATTGGAGCTTAATTAATCTTGAAATCGTTTTATGCTTGCTGCCCTATTACTTGTTTTAATTTTATTGCATGTGTAATGAGATTCGTGTTTGGTGATTGTGTGAAAGGTGATGATCAATTGTAGATAATAATCTAGGATTTAATTTTCGTAAATTAGTAGGTAAATAAATTAAAGAAATCGTAAAACCCCCTTTAAATACAATGCTTTGTGTGATTGAAAACCCTTGATTTCCCCGGATAGAACGATCCCTACTTGTCCTAACTACAATTGACAAAAGAAGGGTATTATTTGTATGAGATTATTTTGCAGGTACAAATTGTGCACGCATGCGATCCCATCAGGGTTGCCTCCCATGTAGCGCTTAATGTTTATAGTCTACTCAGCCTAGACTCTTCTCCATTAATGCCGATCTTGGTGGATCCTCAACGTCAATTTCCTCAAGTTGCTCTTCCAAAGGTTCATAATAAGGCTTAAGTCGATGACCATTCACCTTAAAAATTTTACCTGAAACTTCACTTTTGATTTCTATAGCACCATGAGCAAACACATTAGTAACAATATAAGGCCCAATCCAACGTGACCTTAATTTTCCAGGAAATAATCTAAGACGAGAATGATATAACAAAACTTTTTGGCCAATTAGAAACGTCTTTCTTCTTAGCTTCTTGTCGTGGTATAACCTCGTCTTCTCCTTATAAATCCAAGACGCATCGAATGCATCATTCCTGATTTCTTCAAGCTCTCCAATCTGTAATTTTCGGTGGATACCTGCATCATCAATATTCATGTTAAATTCTTTTACTGCCCACCATGCCTTGTGTTCCAATTCCACCGGGAGATGGCATGCTTTGCCGTAGATAAGCCTAAAGGGAGACATCCCTATAGGCATCTTGTAGGCTGTCCTATATGCCCACAAAGCATCCTCAAGTCTATTGCTCCAATCCTTCCTTGTTGGACCAACAGTTTTTTCCAATATTCGCTTGATCTCCCTATTTGATACTTCTGCCATTCCACTAGTCTGAGGGTGATATGGGGTGGAAACCTTGTGAGTGACTCCATATTTCCTGAGTAAAGCCTCTATGGTTCTGTTGCAAAAGTGAGAACCTCCATCGCTTATAAGCACACGTGGTACTCCAAACCTAGAAAATATGTTAGTTCTCAAGAATCCTGCAACAACTTTAGAATCATTAGTCCTTGTGGCTTTCGCCTCCACCCACTTAGAAACATAATCAACCGCCAATAAGATATAAAGAAAGCCTTTGGATGATGGAAAAAGTCCCATAAAATCAATACCCCAAACATCAAATATTTCAACAACAATTATAGGGGAAAGAGGCATCTGATCTTTAGAACCAATATTACCTGTTCTTTGGCATCTATCGCATGTCATAAAAAATGTATAAGCATCTTTGAAAAGTGTAGGCCAAAAGAATCCACAATCCAATACCTTAAGGGCAGTACGCCTTGGCCCAAAATGGCCTCCACACGCCTCAGAATGACAAAGAGCAAGGATCAGCTTATGCTCTTCTTGTGGGACACAACGTCGAATGATTTGATCACTACAATGTTTCCAAAGATATGGATCATCCCAAATATAGTGCCTTGACATCTTTTTAATCCGTATCTTAGTATCCTGCGAAATATTACTAGGAAAAGTCTTAGTAACCAAATAATTCACAATATCAGCATACCAAGGTACGTGTGTCTCCAAACGAAAAAGTTGTTCATTCATGTACCTGAGGTGTTTGAAGATTAAGTGATTAAGCAATGAATTGAAAAAGAAAAACAAAGAATTTGTATAGTTAGAAATTGTATATTGTTAATGTATGTATTTAAATCTATTTATGTAAAGTTATTTTCTAAATTCTAAAGCAAGGTGGACGTGCGGCACAAGTATTGTCGTCTAGACATGAATTATTCCGTGTTTTCAGAAGGCTAGAACGAAAGTTCTAAGTTGGAACAAGGCAAGACTCGTTGTTGGTAACCACGGAGGGCGAACCCCCTATTGACTCACTCACCGAGAATGAACATCAGTCTGTGGGCCTTGAGATCTAGTTAAACAAACCTTGACACCAACATTAGAGACAAACGAACTAATAGGAAAACCTGTATGCCCCTTACTCAGTTGAGAACAACCATGTGTTAGACAGTTCTCCAAGTGTTAATAAAAGCCGCCCTCAACCCCAAGTGACCTTAACAAGGTACAAATGGAGGGTTATAGCTAATATTAACAAAAGGGACTTCACCTATTCCGTTCACTTTAGAACCTACAATAAACTAAACATAAATAAATCTTTAACTTCCTAGCAATTTATCTAAACAAAAACCGAAACCTAAAACTTATACAAAACAGAAACTATAAACAATTATGCACATCACAATTTATACAATGATACAAAGTAACACATCATGAAATTAAATAATTTTAATTTCCCCGGCAGCGGCACCAAAAATTGATGCGACCACAATGCGTGCACAATTTGTACCTGCAAAATAATCTCATACAAATAATACCCTTCTTGTGTCGATTGTAGTATTGACAAGTAGGGATCGTTCTATCCGGGGAAATCAAGGGCATTTAATTTCATAAAGCATCACATAATAATATGGGGGGATTGGAAATTGCATCTAATATCTACTGAAAATTACTGAATTTAAATCCTAAATTACTATATACATTTGATCATCATCTCCACACACAAAACTCCACAAGAAACAACTCAGCAATTTCGACAATACACAATCATGACATACGGCAGCAAGTTCTTCATACAAACACTTAGACAGATTCAATTCCAATTCTAATTAGAGCCCTTCATGGTTCGTCTAATCGTTAAGACTTCACAAGTATTTAGAATTAACTTCGTGTATAATCCTAAACATGGTACTAATTGGTTTAAAGACACTTCGTGTAGAAATTAAACACAAGAAGCACATAAGCACAGAAAGCCGAATCGGAGACATGCAAACATGTAATGGCGTCACTCATCATATTTGAACATGCAAATTTTCAAGGTTATATCCGCCCTATTTAAACAACCTAAATCACAACAACTTCGTGTATGATGCAATCTAAATTATTTTGGTATATAAAATCGGTACCTAAGGAGAAGCCACAAAGTCAGCCCTCAAGCACACAATTTGTGATGCACGAACTCATGAAAATTAATCAAATCCATACAAGTATTCATACAAAATTACTGCCCTAAATCACAATTACGTAAAATCAAAGTTACTGTTCACGAAATAAAATATGTAGAAAATCAAAACATATAACAAAGTTTCGGAAATCCAATATTAAATACATAAAACCAAAACAAAATACAACCATCCATTCAATCTTCATAGACAAAGTATTGAATTTATACAGAAAATTACAAGCCATGAGAGATGAGTAAATCACACTTTAGCAAAACCTTGAGAGGAATCGGCAAAGGATGACTTGATGATGATGAACACTTGTGATCGGCAAGCTTGGTGAAGGTGAGATGGAATCGGCTAGGTAATTTACTGTATAGGATTTTTGTGGGATTATTTTGGTAGAGTTTCGGCTTTGTTTGAGCGTGAGAAGAGAGATGCGAATGAAGAAGAATGCCGAGCTATTTATAGAGGCATGAGGGAGGTGGCTTCGGCAACTTTGAGATTGTAGAGTCCTTCTCTTCCTCTCCTTCCTTTTTGGCTGAATTCCTTCATTTTCTTGATGATATTTGTTGCCGAATTAATCCTCCTAGAATAAAGATTAATTGCTGAATAAAACTCCTTCTTAACTCGGCTTTCTTTCCTTATAGCTCTTGGACTCCTTCCTTCTAGGTTGTTGCCGAAATAACTCAAGGATAAATGCTGAATTGTTTTCAAAATATTCCTTAAATTATCCTTGATTTAATTCAGCAAAATTACCTTGAGTGTAGAGAGAAAATCAGTCCACATTCATCCTTAATTTTGTTTCCTTTCCAAGCTTTATTGCCGAATTAATCCATATAAAGCTCCACCTTTTCTTTCTTAATTCAGCCTTGTTTCCTTGTAGCTCTAGAACTCCTTTAATTGGCTGAATGCTTCCCTTATTTTGTTTGAAAACTTGCCATACAAATTTCGGCATCAATGCATGCATTCCTTTCTTGGTCAAAGCATTTAAATCTTTCCTTGTCCATGTTGCATTTGAATTCTTTTCCTTTCCGATTTCTTCATTTAATTTGCTTCCAAAATTCTTCATTTATCTCTTCTTAATTCCTGAAAAATAATAGAGAAAAATATATTAATAAAAGAAGATAACATGTAGCACAATATCTTAAGAACAAGTCCTGATTCGATAGGGATTCCTGCTTTCATTAGGATTCTTCAAGAATTGCACACTTTTCACGTTTTAAGCTCTTTTCATCAACAACTCTGCCAAAGACTCTATACTTAACTAAATGACTCTATATTACAACAATAAGGGTTAAGCAATTGCATAAATGGGGATAAAACACATTAAGAATGTCGCATATTATGCTCTTATCAAGAGTCTAGGCTGAGTAGACTATAAACATTAAGCGCTGCATGGGAGGCAACCCATTTCAACCAAAATTGTGAAGGAGCCATCAACGAGAGTTTGAATTTTCTAAATCCCTAAACTCTTTTTGGTTGAATTGTATAAATGTGGAACTTGTGAATTTTATCATATGCTTAGAAATTACAACATTATTTTTTGTTTACATTGAGGACAATGTAATTTTATAAGTGTGGGGTAGGGAATATATGTTTCACATGTTTTTTTTGTTTTGTTTTGAGTCATAAAAAAGAAAAGAAAATACAAAATCAGAAAATCAGAATAATTAAAAAAATTTCGTTGCTTTTGTTTGTTTTTGAGTCTTAGGTGCCCCTAAATAGTCTATGATGAATATATCTTTGAATGCATAGATAATTGTTTTGTATAATCTTGAAAATAATTGTGAGTTTCATGGACTTTGTGATTGGTATGAACATCTGAGACTTGAACTTATTTGTGTAATAAGCATGTATGTTGTGTTGATTTTGTTCCATAATAACCTATGTGAGCTTTGATGCCATATACTTTTCTTCTTGAGTGATAAAAATGGGCAAAATTTTTCAAAACTTCATTATTCTTTGATTATTCAATGACTATGTGCCATAGATTTTAATGAATTCTAGAATGCTAGAACTTGCTCTTGACAATTTTTGAGACTATTATTCATGAAATGCCTTGATTTTGAAAAGGATTGAAAAGATCATGTTAGGATTACCACCAATGCCAAATAAAGCTTAATACCGAAGGTTGCTACCTTGATTCTTTGTTTAAATTTGTTATGTGATATGTGAGTATTATGTGTAGTGTTATGTGTGAAAGATGATGATCATATGTATATATTAATTTATGTTTTATTTTCTTTATTATTTTCGTAAAAATCAGTAGTGTGAAATATGGGGGTTAAACTTCGATACCCCCATATTTAGAAAATATGCATGATAATGGGGTGAGGTGACGCCATACTTGTTACTTGTTTCCAATTCAACTCATTGTGCTTATGTGTTTCTTGGTTTAATTTCTACACGAAGTGTCTTTAAACTGATTAGCACTATGTTTAGGATTACGCACGAACTTGGTTCTAAATAATTAAGGAGTTTTGCTAATTAGATGAACCACAAAGGGCTCTAATTAAATTGGAACTAGAACTAATCTTGAGAATTTGCCGAACTGTTTGCTGCATCCATGATTGAATTAGCTGCATGTTATGTGAGTTTTGTGTAATTTGTATTGTGTGAAAGATGATGATCATGTGTAAAGAATAGTTTAGGTTTTTATTTATATTATTTTCGTAATTTTCAGTAGCATATAGAATCCAAATTAAAACCCCAATTTGATTGTGTAATACTTCATGAGATTAAATGTGATGGGATCACATGCGTGCACAATTTGTACCTGCAAAACAATCTCATACAAATAATACCCTTCTTGTGTCGAGTGTAGTATTGACAAGTAGGGATCGTTCTATCCGGGGAAATCAAGGGATTTTAATCACACAAAGTATTGTACTAAAGGGGGTTACGATTTTTATCTAATTACCTACTGAATTTTTACGATTTTTACAAAACCTAAGCTATTATATACAATTGATCATCACCTTTCACACAATCACCAAACACAAATCACATTACACATGCGATATAATTAAAACAAGTAATAGGGCAGCAGCAAATATCGGATTCAAGATCAATTAAGTTCCAATTTAATTAGAGCCAATGCGGTTATTCTAATTATTCAAAACATCACAAGTATTTAGAATCCAACATGCGTGTAATCCTAAACATGGTACTAATCAGTTTAATAACACAATGCGTAGAAATTAAACACAATTAGCACATAAGCACAATATGTCGAATTGGAACATGTTAGCAAGTATGGCGTCACCCATCTCACATCGACATGTAAATTTCCATAATTACTCTTACCCTTAGATTAATACATGTCAAATCCAACATGCGTGTAATTCAACATGTATTAAATCGGAATATGAATTTAATACCTAGATAACACTCATGGCCATTGAATGCATCTAGATATCTCCTTCGGTTCCACACGAATTAAGGAAATAAACCTAATTAAAATCAAGAACACATTCAAAACCTACTGCCCATACAACATATTTAATCATATCACATGCATAAATCGGTAATCAAACATAAAAATCCCAAACATTTATAACAAAGATCCAAAGATCCCATATATAATTATCAATACCAAAATAAAATTCAGAAACCAAAACATACTTCATAGACAAAGTTATGTTTAAATACAAAGAAACAAAAACCAATAAAATACAATCCATGGTTACAACCTTATGAAGATTTCGGCAAGGATTGGTGATGGTGGAATTTCGAGAGAGATGGTGAGTGGATTCGGCAAAGCTTCTTGGTAGAATTTCTGGAATTAATTTGGCAGGGATTCGGCAAGGTAAAAGTGAGGAAAGGGAGATCCTTTTCTGAATACCAAAGTGTGGTATTTATAGAGGCAAAGGAGAGCTAGGGTTCGGCAAGGGTGAAGCACAAGCAAACCGAAACCAATTAGGTTTTGGTTTCGGCAAAACTTAATCTTCAAGCAATCCGAAATCTTTTTCTTTCTTTTCTTTTATTCAGCCAAATCTTTCAATAATCATGTAGTTGCTGCCGAATATGCTTGTATTTCCTTGTTTAATCTTCTTTTATTCGGCACCAAGCAAAGGCATAAGGCTATGATCATGTCCAAGTTCATTCCTTGTTGTGCCGACCTTGAAGATTCCCACAAGAAGTCTTCCTCTTTTCTCTCATGCAATTTCCGATTTTCCCATGTAAAAAGATATTAATTCCACCATTTATCTCTTATCTTGGCCGGCCATGAAGAGTTCTCATCCATCTCTTCCTTCTTGAAGTTCACGGCAACACATCCTATTTTGCCGAAAATTACTTCTCCTTTTTACCATGGTAATTCGGCAAAGACTCCATCAAGAAATATTTCCTCCTTTATCTCCAAGTAAATCTGAAAATAAAGAAAAGAAATACACAATTAATTCATGCATTAAACTTGTCCTAATCTAGACAAATGATGTCTTAAAAAGACATAAATGTAATAGGTAAGGTTAGGAGATTAGGAAAGTTTCCAAATCCAAATTGGATTTCTATTTCTTGATCTACACGGCATGGCATCTTCATATTCCACCGAAAATTCTTCCATTGTCTTCTCATGATTTCCTGAAAATATGATTATGAAATAAATCAAGAAGAAGACAAAAATGTGTAGCACAATTATCATGAGTAAGAGTCCTAGATAGATAAGGAATCCTAGTCCAACAAGGAGTTGTATTTTCAATGAAATTCTTTCGACGATTCAAAAACGTCGAGCGTTTGTAGACTCCTTGTTCGACTAAAATTCTTCACTCGTAGACTTCAATTAGTACTCAAACTCGTAGAATCCTTATCCAACTGGGATTCCTACTTTAGTAAGGATTCCTTTTCCAAATAGACTTCTACTTGAAAAAGGAGTCCTAGTCAAATCAAACTCTTATTAGGAATCCTAGTTCAATAAGGACTCCACCATAATTATGCATTTTTAACATTTATAGCACAAAACCGATCCACACAAATATTAGAAACAACGAAAGATAAAGAAATCAATTCCGACAAGTTTCCTAGTCAAAACAGGTTTCCTAGTCCAAACAGGATTCCTAGTACAACAAGGAGTCCTACTTAAACTAAAACTCTTCAAAAATCGACATTTCTGCATTTTTAGCTCAGTTTATTCACCAACACTTGCCAACGACTCTAACACGACTCAATGACTCTATATTACAACAATAAGGGATAAGAAATGCATAAATGGGGATAAAAACATATTAAGAACGTCGCATTTTATGCTCCTATCAACTACCCCACACTTAGCCTTTGCTAGTCCCTTAGCAAAACAAACAAAAAGACTCAACACTACAGCCCCTAAAATGATTGTCTCAGGATCTTTAAACACATAGCTTTCAAGTTAAGCATTCGATGTAAGCACAATAATCCCAAGCGTCATAGACATGTATCATGGCATGAATAAGTAAGAAATGATAATCACAAGCAATAACATGTTATGTTGATTTCGTCCTCCTCACTAGGCATACTCTCTTCTTTTCACTTATGATATGGCAATTCACTCATAGTATATGCAAGAGAATAGATTAAGAGTTACAAAGAGTAACTTGCATATTTCATCAATTAAAAGCACTTTGTGAATTAATATTTCAGGAAAAACTTCATATAACAACTATGTGCACAAATGAACCAAAGCCATATGCTCATTCTTGACAAAAATCTCCACTTAATCAAAGTTTACCTATTTTAAGAATCATGAAAAGATCAACATAATGGTGATAATGGGGATTGGCATAAGGCATTCTCATTTAGGAAGTGGTGATA
This sequence comes from Potentilla sterilis, assembly GCA_963682095.1. Classification (NCBI taxonomy): domain Eukaryota; kingdom Viridiplantae; phylum Streptophyta; class Magnoliopsida; order Rosales; family Rosaceae; genus Potentilla; species Potentilla sterilis. Next base: position 13,444,447 of record OY821764.1, read on the forward strand.
GAATGTCACCAAGACTTGGCAAAATTCAATCCTCCTTATGACTTCTCTTCAAAAGGGCCAAATTTTATCATGTTGGGCCCAAAATTCATTCTTTTCTTCCCCATAACATAGTGAAAATGGACAAAGGTCAAATATAACACAAATAGACCTTCAATTATCACACAAACTCCAATTTCACAATCACAACTTCGTCCAAATATTTTTTTTTTTTTTTTTTTTTATTGCCGAATTAATTTAATTTTTTCTTTCTTTCTCGGATCAATTATTTTTCTTCTTTTTCTATCCGATTTTTCTCTTTTTCTCTTCTTTTATTCGGCAACACCTTTTCTTTTCTTAATAATTGGACAAGATCACCCCACACTTACTTCACAACATCACTTCAATTCACAAATTCCATTAAACTTTACCAAGTCTTGACAACAATGGCAAGGATAAAATATTCTAAGCTCAAGGAAAGTGTATTAAGGTGATGAAATAAATGGCTCAATGTTGGCTCAAGGGGGTTAAAACTAAGGAGTCCCACGACGGGCACAAATTAGGCATAAGCTTTGTTTGGCATTGGTGGTAATCCTAACATGATCTTTTCAATCCTTTTCAAAATCAAGGCATTTCATGAATAATAGTCTCAAAAATTGTCAAGAGCGAGTTCTAGCATTCTAGAGTTCATTAAAATCTATGGCACATAGTCATTGAATGTTCAAAGAATGATGAAGTTTTGAAAAATTCTGCCCATTTTTATCACTCAAGAAGAAAGTATATATGGCAATCAAAGCTCACAAAGGTTATTATGGAACAAAATCAACACAACAAACATGCTTCTTACACAATTAAGTTCAAGTCTCAAATGTTCATACCAATCACAAAGTCCATGAAACTCACAATTATTTCAAGATTATGCAAAACCATCATCTATGTACTCAAAGATATAATCATCATAGACTATTTAGGGGCACCTAAGACTCAATAATTAAAAACAAAATTAAAAAGCAACGAAAATAGCACCGAAATTTTTTAAATTTTTCTGATTTTCTGATTTTTTTTTTTTTTTTTTTTTATTTTCTTTTCTTTTTATGACTCAAAACAAAAACTCAAAACAAATACAAACATGTGAAACATGTATCCCTACCCCACACTTAGAAAATTACATTGTCCTCAATGTACACATTTCATGTAGTAATTTCTAAGCATATGATAAATCACAAGTCCCACATTTATACAATTCAACCAAAAAGAGTTTAGGGATTTAGAAAATTCAAACTCTCGTAGACGGCTCCTTCACACTTTTGGTTGAAATGGGTTGCCTCCCATGCAGCGCTTAATGTTTATAGTCTACTCAGCCTAGACTCTTCTTCATATCATCAGGATCTTGATGCGTCTCTGAATTGTGTCTCCTCAATGGTGTGCTCCTCAAAAGGTTCGTAGTAAGGCTTAAGTCGATGACCATTCACCTTGAACGCTTTTCCTGATTCCGTACTTTGAATTTCTATAGCACCATGAGAAAACACATTAGTAACAATATATGGTCCTACCCAACGAGAACGCAATTTGCCAGGAAATAATTTAAGACGAGAATGAAATAACAAGACTTTCTGGCCAATATGAAACGTTTTGCCTCTTATCATCTTGTCATGATACAATTTCGTCTTCTCCTTGTAAATCCATGCAGCATCATATGCTTCATTTCTGATTTCCTCAAGTTCACTCAGCTGCAATTTCCTGTGAAGTCCAGCCTTGTCAAGTTCCATGTTGAATTGCTTGACCGCCCACCATGCTCTATGCTCCAACTCTACTGGAAGATGGCATGCCTTGCCAAATGTAAGCCGAAATGGAGACATCCCAATGGGTGTCTTGTATGCCGTTCTGTAAGCCCAAAGTGCATCATCAAGTCTGTCGCTCCAGTCTTTCCTTGATGGGCCCACAGTTTTTTCCAATATGCTCTTTATCTCTCTGTTGGACACTTCCGCCATTCCGCTCGTCTGAGGATGATAAGGTGTGGATACCTTATGGGTGACTCCATATCGTCTGAGTAAAGCCTCTATTGTTCTGTTGCAGAAATGAGAACCTCCATCGCTTATAAGCACACGAGGTACTCCAAACCTGGAAAATATGTTAGTTCTCAAGAAACCTGCAACAACTTTAGAATCATTAGTCCTTGTGGCTTTCGCCTCCACCCATTTAGACACATAATCAACAGCCAACAAGATATAAAGAAAGCCCTTAGATGAAGGAAAGGGTCCCATAAAATCTATACCCCAAACATCAAAAATTTCAACAAATATTATAGGATTTAGGGGCATTTGGTCTCTCTTACCAATGTTACCTGTCCTTTGGCACCTATCACATGTCATACAAAAAGTGTATGCATCCTTGAAAATTGTTGGCCAATAAAACCCGCTTTCTAATACCTTGAGCGCTGTCCTCTTAGCTCCAAAGTGTCCTCCACATGCCTCATTGTGGCAAAATGCAAGGATCGGCCTATGCTCCTCTTGTGGCACACAACGTCTAATCACTTGATCATTACAAGTCCTCCACAAATATGGGTCGTCCCATATGTAGTGTCTTGCATTCTTTTTAATCCTTGTCTTGGCTGCCTGCAAACATGTACTTGGAAAAGTTTTAGTAACTAAATAATTGACAATATCTGCATACCAAGGTTCTTTTGTGTCCACTCGAAAAAGCTGCTCATCTGGGAAAGTTTCCTGAAGTGGTAGCGTTTCCTCTTCTCTCACAATCCTGCTCAAGTGATCCGCCACAACATTTTCGCTCCCCTTCTTGTCCTTGATTTCGATGTCAAACTCTTGGAGTAAGAGAATCCATCGAATCAAGCGTGGCTTAGCATCTTTCTTCTTCATCAAATATCTTAAGGCTGCATGATCAGAATACACAATCACTTTAGAATTCAATAGATATGAACGAAATTTTTCTAAAGCAAATATAACAGCCAACAGTTCTTTCTCAGTTGTAGAGTAATTTAATTGAGCATCATTCAAAGTTCTAGAGGCATAATATATAGCAATCGGCCTCTTCTCTTTTCTCTGTCCAAGCACTGCTCCAACTGCATAGTCTGAAGCATCACACATGATCTCAAATGGTAGTGTCCAATCTGGTGGCGCCATGATTGGTGCTGATGTCAACAATTCCTTCAACTTGACAAATGCATCTTCACACCCTTTGTCCCATATGAATGGAACCTCCTTCTGCAAAAGGGCACAAATAGGCTTGGCCACCAACGAAAAATCCTTGATGAACCTCCTATAAAAACCTGCATGGCCAAGAAACGAACGTACCTCCCTTACAGTTGTAGGGGAGGGTAAGTGAAGCATAATATCAATCTTGGCCCTATCTACCTCAATACCCTTTGTAGAAATAATGTGTCCTAGAACTATCCCTTGTGTTACCATAAAATGACACTTTTCCCAATTAAGTACAAGGTTAGTTTCTACACATCTTTTCAGGATTAATTCCAAATTCTCTAAGCATACATCAAAGTCTTTTCCATAAACGCTAAAATCATCCATAAAGACTTCAATGATATTTTCAATATAATCACTAAAAATGGAATACATACAACGTTGAAATGTACCTGGTGCGTTGCATAAACCAAATGGCATGCGTCGATAGGCAAACGTACCAAAGGGACATGTGAACGTTGTCTTCTCCTGATCATCTGGGTGAATGCATATCTGATTGTAACCGCTGTACCCATCCAAGAAGCAATAGAATTCGTGTCCAGCTAGTCTCTCCAACATCTGGTCCATGAAAGGCAAAGGCATGTGATCCTTGCGTGTAGTAGCATTCAACTTTCTGTAGTCGATACACATCCTATGACCTGTCACCAATCGTTGGGGTACGAGTTCATCCTTGTCATTCTTCACAACTGTGACTCCACTCTTCTTAGGTACAACTTGGACAGGTGCAATCCACTGGCTATCTGAGATTGGATAAATGACTCCACAATCCAGCAATTTGATCACCTCGTCCTTCACAATCTTCATCATTGGAGGGTGCAATCGTCTCTGACCCTCCCTAGTAGGCTTGGCTCCTTCTTCAAGCAAGATCCTATGGACACAAGTTGTAGGGCTGATTCCCTTGATATCCGCCAACGTCCATCCAATGGCGGTTTTGTTCCTCTTCAACATGCTAGTCAAACGTGCTTCCTGCTGCTCACTCAGCTGTGATGACACAATAACTGGTAGTGTGTCATCGTCTCCCAAGTATACATACTTCAAATGATCCGGAAGCACCTTGAGTTCTAAAATAGGGGCCTGTTCCACAGATGGTAGAATTTTATTAGTGGAAATGGGAATTGACATATACTTACATTGCTTTTTTACATGGGATGCTGCCTCTAGCTCGGCAACAATATGCATTAGGCTCGGCTCAAGTTTGAGCCGTTCCTCCTTGGTAATTCTCTCCCCATTTGTGTCAATTCCGGCCCCTTGCTCAATAGCTAGTTGCTATTGATCCAAAGTTTCTGACAAAACCTGCGCAATAGAATCAACTACATCAACATTATAGCAAGGTTTTAAATCAGAAATTGGATACCTCATGGCTTCAAAGATGTTGAAGCCAATCACTTCACCATCGAACTCCATGGTGAGATTGCCTTCAGCCACATCAATTTTCGTTCTTGCTGTCCTCATAAATGGTCGCCCCAACAATAGTTGAGTGGAATTAATGGGCGACTCCTCCATTTGAAGCACATAGAAATCTGCAGGAAATATCAGATTATTTACCTGCACAAGAACATCCTCAACATATCCCTCAGGATACTTGTTAGACCTATCGGCGAGTTGAATGATTACATTGTCCTTTTTCAACTCGCCTAAACCTAGGGACTTATACACATTATAAGACATTAAATTAATTGAAGCCCCTAAGTCTAGCAAAACTTTATCAAAATTAAATTGTCCAATTTTACATGACACAGAAAAGCTGCCAGGGTCTTTCATTTTAGGTGGAAGCTTTCTTTGGAGAACGGCTGAGACCGTCTCACTCATCTTCACCACCTGCTCCTCCCTAGTATGCCTCCTTGTTGTGCACAGTTCCTTTAAGAACTTGGCATACTTTGGAATCTGCTTGATGCATTCCAAAAGGGGAATATTCACCTCCACACGCCTGAATATATCAAGTACCTCCTCATCTGATTTCTCCTTCTTTGATTTTGCAAACCTAGAAGGAAAAGGCAAACTCGAAGATTGGTTAGTAATTAAACCACTTGAGTCAGATTTTACCTTAAGTGTCTCTGAGGTAGCGGGATCTTTTTCCATGTCCCTATTCTTCATTTTCTCGAGCTCAGCCTTGCTCGGTTCACCACTCTTGTCCTCATTGCCGTGTGCCTCCTCCTCATTGCCGAGTGTCTCTTTGTTGCCATTGCCGAGTATCACATTGTTGTGCTCGGCATCACCACTCTCGGCATCATCACCAAAAATCTCGTCACCTCTCTTCATGCTCGGCCCCTCCACAACCTTACCACTCCTTGTGGTAATTGCATTTGCTTGCTCATTCTTGGGGTTCTTTATCACTCCTCCAGGTAATCTTCCTTGCTCCTGAATCTGCCCCATGAAATCCACAACCTTCCCCATCTGATTCTTCAACTCAGAAATGTCCTTGGTGTTCGAGGTTGTAGATTGCAACAATGTATGAGTTGCATCGTTCAAAGACTTAAGCATGGCGTCATAGTTGGGATTTGACGATGCTTGTGCATTATTGTTGTAGAATTGTTGCTGCTGGGGTCTTGCAAACCCTTGGTATTGCCCTTGAGGTCTTGGTTGAAACACCATTCCTCCTTGGTTTGCTTGTGGTGGCGCCACATGTGTAGGGTTCTGCACATTGTTGTTGTTAGCCCACCTAAAATTAGGGTGATCATTAAATCTGGGGTTGAAGTTCTGAAAAGTGGGACGTTGCTGCCCTTGAAAACCAATTGCATTGGCTTCCTCAAAATTATCTCCTCCACCAACTTGTGGACACACATCTGATGAATGTCCCTCCATGCTACATACCCCACAGACTTGGGCATGTTTTTGCTTCATAAACTGAGACATCATCTGAGTGAGTTTCCCCACATCTTCCTTAAGCTCCTTGACAACACTTGATTCCTCATAACCGCTGGCCTCACTGACTCGCCTAGAGGAAGTAGACCCGAATTGTTGTTGATTAGTGAAATGCATCTCCAACAAATTCTTAACTTCCTCTCTACTTTTCTCCATTAAAGATCCACCAGCTGCTGAATCTAAGAATCTCCTCTCCAAGGGACGCAACCCTTCATAAAAGTATTGTAGAAGAAGACCCTCACGTATCCCATGATTAGGACACGTTGCCACCAAAGCCTTGTACCTGTCATAGTACACATCGAAGCTCTCATCTGGCTCTTGTCTGATTGAGGTGATCTCCTTTCTGATCTGTGTCACCCTTGATGATGGAAAATATTTTGTGAGAAATTCTCTCACCATTGTTGTCCAAGAAATCATCTTCCCAGGTGGTATAGCATAAAACCACTCTTGCGCCCTATCCTCCAATGAAAAAGGGAACGCCTTCATTCTCACATGTTGTAAGTCTGCCCCAGTTGGGCACATTGACTCACATCTGAATTCGAACTTCTGAATATGGCGGTTGGGATCCTCTCCACTGAGTCCATAAAACTTAGGCAATTGGTGGATAAATCCACCCTTCAACTCAAATTCTCCTGACTTGCCAGGTGCAACTGCAGGATATGTTACATTACTTGGTCTTACTACTCCTCCTTGTGGCGCATCTACCTGACCATTCTCCTCTCTTAGTGAAGTCATTCTGAATGTAGGATCAGGTAAATCAAAGTTCAAGTACTGAATTGGTATTGGACTATGGAGTAGCTCGAATTCTGGTTCTTCGTGAAACAAGGGGTTTAGTTCACACGAAGCTTCTGATGGAAATGGTGATGGTGGTGCAACAAAATTTCGGTTGAAAAATGATGAGGTGGGAGAAACAAATTGATGTTCTGGTGTAGAAGTGCTCGGCAAAGCTGGCTCTTCTTCTTCTTGGTTGCAAATTCTTTTCAATCTATCCTCAATCTCTTGTGACCAACCAAGATTCATGTACCTGAAATTATTTAAATTTCGAGGTGTTTAACAAATGAATTTATAAAGAAAACAAACGTGTATAGTTAGTATGTAACAAATATTGTTAAGGTAAGAATATTATACAAGTATAAGTATCAACGAAAATTCAACTATAAATATGTAAAAATGTTACACGAAATTTCAAGTATGCATAAGTGTAAGAAAAATTAAAAGTATATTACATAAAAGTTCAACGTGTATATGTATAATGACAAACGTAAATTTGTAAGTATATGTTGCATGAAAAAGTTACAAATATATTACAAAGATGTATATCACACGAAAATTTACAAATAAGGCTCACACAATTTCACAAGTATAACAGAAAAAATGTGTTTTATGTATCTCTAGTTAAATTGCTATATGATTTGTTCGAATTTTCAAAGTACGTGGAGCAGAGGAGATAACGGTGCAATGGACTGATACAGCCCCCGGTAGTATCATGCTTGATCCGATATACCTCAAAAATTCAAACCAAGAAATGTTTTCTTTTGAGATCAAAAATTTACTCATATCAAACTTATTTAAGGTTTTGAAGCTCGGTGGACGTGCGGCCTAGGTCTATCGACTAGACACAAGGTTCCGTGGTTTCAGAAGGCTAGAACGAAAGTACTAAAAATGGAGTGAGGCAAGACTCGTTGTTGGTTACCACGGAGAGCGAACTCCCTATCGACTCACTCACAGGGAATGAACATCAGTCTGTGGGCCTTGAGATCTAGTTAAACAAACCTCAATACCAAAATTAGAACAAACGAACTATGATTGCCCCTTACTCAGTTGAGAACCTTATGTTGTCAGTTCCACTAAAGTGCATAAAAGCCGCCCTCAACCTCATAAAAACGCAAGCGCTAGTATGAAGGGTTAAGGCTAAAAGCAACATTAGTGACCTTACCTATTCCTCTTCCCCTCAAAATCATAAACAAACTTAACACAAATAGACTTTCAAAACTCCCTAACAATTTAAACTAGTTATGCACATCACACGAAAATTTTTTGTACAAGTATCTATGTTGGTTTGGTTTTTTAAATTACATCGATTATGTAAGTATTATGATTGCCGAAACTTAGGATTTCTAGGTGTCTTTTATTCACACAACTTTAAAATTCGAGGTACGTGGAGCAGAGGAGATAACAGTGCAATGGGCTGAAACAGTCCAAGGTAGTATCATGCTTATTCCGATATACCTCGAAAATTAAAGACAAATTTTATCTTTTGAAGAAAAATAGATTCACATATGCTCAAGTTATTTTCTAGCGTCTAAAGTGAGGTGATGCTTCGGCACAAGCTGTCGTCTAGGTCGAACGTATTTTACTTTTCTAAGGCGATGTCGTTAAGATTCACGGAGAGTAAACTCTCTTTAGGAACAAGGCAGGTCTCAAAGTTTTTAACCACGGAGAGCGAACTCCCTATCGACTCACTCACAGAGAATGAACGTCAGTCTATGGGTCTTGAGAACCAGTTTTACAAACCTCGCACCATTCAATGAAAATAACTTGCCCTATACTTGGTAAAATAAACTCGGATCCCTAGCGGTCTCAAGTGTTGATTAAAACCGCCCTCAACCTCATAAAAATAATACCAAGTTAGCGTCTTTATGCGTGGGGGGCCAACGATGGACTAATTCCAACATTGCAGGGCCCGTTTCCCAATCTACACAAAAACATACCTAACATGGCATCACTCGTATGAAGGGTTATGGTTATGATCAACAAAAGAGGCTTCACCTACATGTTACACTTTAGAAACTACAATAAACTACAAGCATACACAAAAACTATCAACTTCCTAGAAATTATCTAGGTGTATCAACATCACAATAATATCACACAAAAATCGGCAATTAAGAGCAAAAACCAAAAACCAAAAATAAAAACAAAAATAAAAATCGGAAAATTAACCTATTTACTATTACATTTCCAAAAATCCTATTAATACAATTTCCAAAACTATTGCAGAAATTAAATAATTTACAAATATACAAAGTTACAAACAACACTTTATGAATCAAAAATTTATAATCTCCCCGGCAACGGCGCCAAAAACTGATGGGATCACATGCGTGCACAATTTGTACCTGCAAAACAATCTCATACAAATAATACCCTTCTTGTGTCGAGTGTAGTATTGACAAGTAGGGATCGTTCTATCCGGGGAAATCAAGGGATTTTAATCACACAAAGTATTGTACTAAAGGGGGTTACGATTTTTATCTAATTACCTACTGAATTTTTACGATTTTTACAAAACCTAAGCTATTATATACAATTGATCATCACCTTTCACACAATCACCAAACACAAATCACATTACACATGCGATATAATTAAAACAAGTAATAGGGCAGCAGCAAATATCGGATTCAAGATCAATTAAGTTCCAATTTAATTAGAGCCAATGCGGTTATTCTAATTATTCAAAACATCACAAGTATTTAGAATCCAACATGCGTGTAATCCTAAACATGGTACTAATCAGTTTAATAACACAATGCGTAGAAATTAAACACAATTAGCACATAAGCACAATATGTCGAATTGGAACATGTTAGCAAGTATGGCGTCACCCATCTCACATCGACATGTAAATTTCCATAATTACTCTTACCCTTAGATTAATACATGTCAAATCCAACATGCGTGTAATTCAACATGTATTAAATCGGAATATGAATTTAATACCTAGATAACACTCATGGCCATTGAATGCATCTAGATATCTCCTTCGGTTCCACACGAATTAAGGAAATAAACCTAATTAAAATCAAGAACACATTCAAAACCTACTGCCCATACAACATATTTAATCATATCACATGCATAAATCGGTAATCAAACATAAAAATCCCAAACATTTATAACAAAGATCCAAAGATCCCATATATAATTATCAATACCAAAATAAAATTCAGAAACCAAAACATACTTCATAGACAAAGTTATGTTTAAATACAAAGAAACAAAAACCAATAAAATACAATCCATGGTTACAACCTTATGAAGATTTCGGCAAGGATTGGTGATGGTGGAATTTCGAGAGAGATGGTGAGTGGATTCGGCAAAGCTTCTTGGTAGAATTTCTGGAATTAATTTGGCAGGGATTCGGCAAGGTAAAAGTGAGGAAAGGGAGATCCTTTTCTGAATACCAAAGTGTGGTATTTATAGAGGCAAAGGAGAGCTAGGGTTCGGCAAGGGTGAAGCACAAGCAAACCGAAACCAATTAGGTTTTGGTTTCGGCAAAACTTAATCTTCAAGCAATCCGAAATCTTTTTCTTTCTTTTCTTTTATTCAGCCAAATCTTTCAATAATCATGTAGTTGCTGCCGAATATGCTTGTATTTCCTTGTTTAATCTTCTTTTATTCGGCACCAAGCAAAGGCATAAGGCTATGATCATGTCCAAGTTCATTCCTTGTTGTGCCGACCTTGAAGATTCCCACAAGAAGTCTTCCTCTTTTCTCTCATGCAATTTCCGATTTTCCCATGTAAAAAGATATTAATTCCACCATTTATCTCTTATCTTGGCCGGCCATGAAGAGTTCTCATCCATCTCTTCCTTCTTGAAGTTCACGGCAACACATCCTATTTTGCCGAAAATTACTTCTCCTTTTTACCATGGTAATTCGGCAAAGACTCCATCAAGAAATATTTCCTCCTTTATCTCCAAGTAAATCTGAAAATAAAGAAAAGAAATACACAATTAATTCATGCATTAAACTTGTCCTAATCTAGACAAATGATGTCTTAAAAAGACATAAATGTAATAGGTAAGGTTAGGAGATTAGGAAAGTTTCCAAATCCAAATTGGATTTCTATTTCTTGATCTACACGGCATGGCATCTTCATATTCCACCGAAAATTCTTCCATTGTCTTCTCATGATTTCCTGAAAATATGATTATGAAATAAATCAAGAAGAAGACAAAAATGTGTAGCACAATTATCATGAGTAAGAGTCCTAGATAGATAAGGAATCCTAGTCCAACAAGGAGTTGTATTTTCAATGAAATTCTTTCGACGATTCAAAAACGTCGAGCGTTTGTAGACTCCTTGTTCGACTAAAATTCTTCACTCGTAGACTTCAATTAGTACTCAAACTCGTAGAATCCTTATCCAACTGGGATTCCTACTTTAGTAAGGATTCCTTTTCCAAATAGACTTCTACTTGAAAAAGGAGTCCTAGTCAAATCAAACTCTTATTAGGAATCCTAGTTCAATAAGGACTCCACCATAATTATGCATTTTTAACATTTATAGCACAAAACCGATCCACACAAATATTAGAAACAACGAAAGATAAAGAAATCAATTCCGACAAGTTTCCTAGTCAAAACAGGTTTCCTAGTCCAAACAGGATTCCTAGTACAACAAGGAGTCCTACTTAAACTAAAACTCTTCAAAAATCGACATTTCTGCATTTTTAGCTCAGTTTATTCACCAACACTTGCCAACGACTCTAACACGACTCAATGACTCTATATTACAACAATAAGGGATAAGAAATGCATAAATGGGGATAAAAACATATTAAGAACGTCGCATTTTATGCTCCTATCAAAATGCCCTTGATTTCCCCGGATAGAACGATCCCTACTTGTCAATACTACACTCGACACAAGAAGGGTAATATATGTATGAGATTATTTTGCAGGTACAAATTGTGCACGTAATTTGGTCCCATCAGGGGGCAGCCGTGCATGATGATGAGGAGGACGAGCAAATGGAGGCTCACGGCAATGAGGCCGAGCAGAAGATAAGCAAGGATGAGCTCAAGGCAATGAAGAAAAGAGACCTTGAGAAGTATCCTGCTACCTCCAAACTTAAGGCACCAAAGGTAAACGACCCTAACTCAAATGGTTTAGTTAATACTAACCCAAATTCGTGTCTACCTTTTCCCTCAAGGTTTGTAAAGACTAAGAAGGACAAGTCAGATGAGGAGGTACTTCACATATTCAGGCGTGTGGAGGTCAACATACCCTTGTTGGAGTGCATCAAGCAGATCCCAAAGTATGCAAAATTTTTTAAGGAGTTGTGCACCACAAGGAGGCATACAAGGGAGGAACAGGTGGTGAAAATGAGTGAGACAGTTTCGGCTATACTCCAGAGAAAGCTCCCACAAAAAATGAAAGACCCAGGCAGCTTTACTGTGCCTTGTAAAATTGGACAATGTTATTTTGATAAAGTTTTGCTAGATTTAGGGGCATCTATAAATGTAATGTCATACAATATTTACAAGTCCCTAGGTTTAGGAGAGTTGAAAAAAGACAATGTTATAATTCAACTTGCTGATAGGTCTAACAAATATCCTAAGGGATATGTTGAGGATGTTCTTGTGCAGGTAAATAATCTGATTTTTCCTGCAGATTTCTATGTGCTTCACATGGAAGAGTCGCCCCTTAATTCCACTCAATTTTTGTTGGGGTGACCATTTATGAGGACAGCAAGAACGAAGATAGACGTTGCAGAAGGGAATCTCACCATGGAATTTGACGGTGAAGTTATTAGCTTCAATGTGTTTGAAGCCATGAGGTATCCAATTTCTGACTTAAAACCTTGCTATGCTATTGATGTTGTTGATTCTGTTGCACAGGTTTTGTCAGAAACTTTGGATCAATAGCAACGAGCTATTGAGATGGGGGCCGGAATTGATGATGAAATGGAGGGGACGGATTTGAATGAGGCTCGGCTGGGACTTGAGCCGAGCATAGCATTAGTTGTTGCCGAACTCGAGGCAGCCCCTCGACTAAGGTATGAACGTTATACGTCAATTCCAATTAGTAATAAGTTACCATATGTGGAAGAAGCCCCAAAATTAGAGCTTAAGACTCTACCAGAACATTTGAAGTACAAATTCTTAGGAGATGATGACACTTTACCAGTTATTGTGTCATCAAAGCTGAGTGAACAACAAGAGGAAAGATTGATTGATGTGCTGAAGAGAAATAAGACCGCCATTGGTTGGACCTTGGCGGACATCAAGAGAATCAGCTCTACTACTTGTGTTCACAGGATCTTGCTCGAGGAAGGAGCCAAGCCAACTAGGGAGGGGCAGAGGCGTTTACACCCCCCTTATGATGAAGATTGTGAAGGACGAGGTGATCAAGCTTTTGGATTGTGGCGTAATTTATCCCATTTCGGATAGCCAATGGATTTCACCCGTTCAGGTTGTACCCAAGAAGAGTGGAATTACAGCTGTTGAGAATGATAAGAATGAGCTCGTGCCACAAAGATTGGTGACAGGATGTAGGATGTGTATCGATTACAGGAAGTTGAATGCAACTACACGCAAGGATCACATGCCTCTACCCTTTATGAATCAGATGTTGGAGAGATTAGCTGGACACGAGTACTATTGTTTCTTGGACGGGTACAGCGGTTACAATCAAATATGCATCCACCCTGATGACCAGGAAAAGACGACGTTTACATGTCCCTTTGGTACGTTTGCCTATTGACGCATATCTTTTGGGTTATGCAACGCACCAGGTACATTTCAACGTTGTATGTATTCCATATTCTCTGGTTACATTGAGAACATTATTGAAGTCTTTATGGATGATTTTAGCATATATGGGAGAGACGTTGATGCATGCTTAGTGAATTTGGAATTAATCCTGGAAAGATGTGTTAAACTAACCTTGTATTAAATTGGGAGAAATGTCATTTTATGGTAAAACAAGGGATAGTTTTAGGACACATAATTTCTGCTAAGGGGATAGAGGTTGATAGGGCCAAGATAGATATTATGCTTCACTTACCCTCCCCTACAACTGTAAGGGAGGTTAACTCTTTTCTTGGCCGTGAAGGTTTCAATAGGAGGTTCATCAAGGATTTCTCTTAGGTGGCCAATCCCTTGTGTTCCCTATTGCAGAAGGATGTTCCATTCGTGTGGAATGCAGCATGTGAGGCATCATTTTTGAAGCTCAAAGAGTTACTAATTTTGGCACCCATCATGGCGCCACCAGATTGGACTTTGCCATTTGAGCTCATGTGCCAATCCCTTAAAAAATTATCTAGAGTTAACTCCTTGCATGTAGTTGCATTCAACTGCCTGTAATCGATACACATCCTATATTCTGTGACCAATCTTTGTGGCATGAGCTCATTCTTATCATTCTCAACAACTGTAACTCCACTCTTCTTGGGTACAACTTGGAAGGGTGAGATCCATTGGCTATCCGAGATCGGATAAATTACACCTCAATCAAGTAATTTTATTACCTCGTCCTTCACAATCTTCATCATAGGGGGGTGTAAACGTCTCTGACCCTCCCTTGTAGGCTTGGCTCTTTCTTCGAGCAAGATCCTATGCACGTATGTAGTAGGGCTTATACCCTTGATATCCGCCCAAGTCCATCCAATGGCGGTCTTATTCCTCTTAATCACATCACTCAATTGGGTTTCTTGCTGCTCATTCAGCTTTGATGACACAATAACTAGTAGAGTGTCATCGTTTCCCAAGTAAATGTACTTCAAGTGATCTGGTAGAGCCTTAAGCTCTAATTTTGGGGCCTGTTTCACAGATGGTAGAATTTTATTAGTTGAAATTGGAATTGACAAGAGTTTGTTAGAACCTAAATAAGGGACTGCCTCCATTTCGGCAATCACTTGTGCCATACACGGCTCAAGTTCGAGCCATGCTTCTTCTGAAATCCGTTCTCCTCCTTTGTCAATTCCGGCCCCTTGCTCAATAGCTCATTGCTATTGATCCAAGGCTTCTGATAAAACCTGTGCACAAGAGTCAATAACATCAATAGCATAACACGGTTTTAGATCAGAAATTGGATACCTCATTGCTTCAAATACATTGAAGCTTATTACTTCACCATCAAATTCCATGGTGAGATTTCCCTCAGCAACGTCTATCTTAGTTCTTGCTGTTCTCATAAATGGTCGCCCCAACAAAAGTTGAGTAGAATTAAGGGGCGACTCCTCCATGTGTAGTACTTAGAAATCTGCAGGAAATATCAGATTATTTACCTGCACAAGAACATCCTCAACATATCCCTCAGGATATTTGTTAGACCTATCCGCAAGTTGGATAATCACATTGTCTTTTTTCAAAGGTCCTAGACCTAGGGACTCATACACATTATAGGGCGTCACATTAATTGTAGCTCCTAAGTCTAGCACTACATTTGAGAAGTGTGATTGCCCAACAATACATGGCACAGTAAAACTGCCTGGGTCTTTCATCTTTGGAGGGAGCTTGCGTTGGATAACAGCTGAAACTGTCTCGCTCATTTTAACAACTTGCTCCTCTCGCGTATGCCTTCTTGTTGTACATAGTTCTTTTAAGAACTTGGCATACTTGGGTATCTGCTTGATGCTGATAGGAGCATAAAATGCGACGTTCTTAATGTGTTTTACCCTCGTTTATGCAAGTCTTATCCCTTATTGTTGTAATATAGAGTCATT
Source organism: Potentilla sterilis (assembly GCA_963682095.1). Lineage (NCBI taxonomy): Eukaryota > Viridiplantae > Streptophyta > Magnoliopsida > Rosales > Rosaceae > Potentilla > Potentilla sterilis. The sequence goes on from OY821764.1 coordinate 13,459,956, forward strand.
GAGTCAAGTTTGGAGTCTTTGGTAGAGTCGGAATGAATTTGGGCTTAAAACGTCAAAAACGCAGAATTATGGTAGAGTCCTTATTGAACTAGGATTCCTAATCGAACTAAAAGTCTTAAACGTTTTGACGTTTTTATAAACGACGAAGATTAATGATAGGAGCATAAAATGCGACGTTCTTAATGTGTTTTATCCCCATTTATGCAATTGCTTAACCCTTATTGTTGTAATATAGAGTCATTTAGTTAAGTATAGAGTCTTTGGTAGAGAATTTGCGAAAATGTGCTTAAAAGGAGGAAAAAGTGAAATTTCGGCAAGTCCTTATTAAAGTAGGAATCCTTGTTGGAGTATGATTGTTAAATATGTTTTATTTATACCGAAACTAATATTCTTGTTCTCTTATTATCAGATTTAATCATAACATGTGCAAGACATGTGCTCGGCGTGGCATGCATAAGGAAAGCAAGGATTAAATAGGCTGCCGAACCCAACAAGGAAGGAAATAAATGAAATTGAAAGAGAAAAATGTGCAGCTGAATTGAAAGAGAAGGAGGAGAAAATAAGGAAAGAAAGCCGAGTTAAGAAGGAGCTTTATTCAGAAATTAATCTTTATTCTTTGACTAATTCGGCAAACAAAATAAGGGAGGTCTTCTACGGCAAAAGAAGGAAGGGAATTCAAGGACGAATGTGGACTGATTTTCACCCATCATTCAAAGGAAAGTTGGCTGAATTATATCAAGAATAAATGGAAGAAATATTGCAAGATTATTCAGCATTTATCCTCGAGTTATTTCGGCAACAACCTAGAAGGAAGGATTCCTTTGCCGAAACCCTAATGCTCCCCCTCTCTCCTATAAATACAATTCGGCAGCCCTTATTGAAGATCATCACATTCTACACGAAAATACTAGCCAAAGTTCTGCCAAATTTCTCTCAAGTGAAGGAAGAAAATCCTCAAGCCGAAACACATCCATCCTCCCACCACAAAATCGCAAGAACCCTAACCTACCTTCATCCGTGCACTACACCACTTCTTGCCGAATCTTCCAAGGTTTTTCAAGTAGTGATTCATCCCTATGGCTTGTATTATTTTCTGCCTTGTTACAATCTTTGTTGTAATAATACTTGGTTTAATTTTGGTTTTGTATGAATGTTTTAATTTCGGTTTCTATTGAAGTTATGATGTTTGTATGAACAATTTCATGTATGATTTCCGAATTCTTTGAATGGGGCAGTAGCATATTTCGGTTATGTTTCTTTGATTTGCTTGATTAATTTTCATGAATTCTATGCATAAAAGTTTTGTACGTGCGGGCTGTCCTTGTCATGGCAGTTCCAAGGGTCTTGATTTCACTTGCCAAAGTAATTTGGATTGCATCATACGCTGAGTTGTTGTGTCTAAATCACTTAAGAGGGTTACCATAATTCTGAAAATTTGCATGTTTAAACAAGATGTGTGACGACTTGCTTGTTTATGTGTTTCCAATTTGGCTTTTGTGCTTATATGTTCTTCGTGTTTAACTTCTACGCTGAGTGTTTTTAAACTGATTAGCATTATGATTAGGGTGATACGCTGAGTTAACTCTAATTACTTGTGAAGTCTTAACGATTAGATGGACCGCTGAGGGCTCTAATTAAAATTGGAATTAGGTTAAATCATAGGAATTGCCGATTGTATGCTTGCTGCCTATTTGTTCTTTGGTTCGTGTCATGCATGATTTTGAGTTCTTTGTGCCATGCTTTGTGTGGAATTGTTGATCACTTGTATATATATAATTTAGATTTTTATTTTCAGTAAGTATTTAATCCCAATTTCGAATCCCCCATTGTTATGTTTCTGTTAACACTTTAATTCTCGATTACCCTTCAAGTTCCCCGGATTGATCAAACCCTATTTATCCATACTAACGATGACATTTTACAGGGTTTTAAATTAGTGTGAGTTTCGGCTCCCACCAATTAATAAGAGTTTGATTGGAACTAGGATTCCTTATTTAACTAGAATTCTAGTCGAATAAGGAGTCCTTACCAAAGTAGGAATCCCAGTTGGATAAGGAGTCCACGAGTTTGAGTTTAAATAGAAGTCTACGGAAATAGGAGTTCTAGTCGGACAAGGAGCCTACAAATTCTCGATGTTTCTGAAATCGTCGAAAGTTCAAAGAGTTTCATTGAAAGTACTACTCCTTTTTGGACCGGGAATCCTTATCTAAACAGAACTCGTACTCATAATAATTTTGCTACATATTTTTTATCTTCTTTTTAACTTATTTCTTTTTCTTATTTTCAGGAATTAAAGAGAAGATAATTCTAGAACACATGAAGAATTTTCGGCTTGAAGAACAAGTGTTTGCCGAGATGAACAAGAAGTAGAGTACAAGTTGGACTTGGAAACCCTTTTGCCGCACAACTACGAATTCAGCAATTCTATGAATTAAAATCCGATTTCTTTTTGCTTTATTCAAGGAGCTGTGCACGGCATGACTAGAGAAATACAAGGATGACAAGTAGAAGGAGTCCAACTTCTTTACAAATTGGAACTCACGGCAACAAGGAGAAAAAAAAACATGACGAACATGGACAAAATTCTATGGTTTGTTCTTGCCGATTTATTATTGGATAAACAAGTTAATTACATGAAGATTTATTCAGCATTTATCCAAGGCATTATCGGCTAACACATGTGGAGAAAAGAAGAAGTACGTCTTGCCGAGCAAGAAAAGGAGTTCCAATCCGACTTGGTTTTGGTTTTTTGGCCGGCTGCCTTGTGTTTAGTCCTCTATATATAGCTATGATTGATGGGATCACATGCGTGCACAATTTGTACCTGCAAAACAATCTCATACAAATAATACCCTTCTTGTGTCGAGTGTAGTATTGACAAGTAGGGATCGTTCTATCCGGGGAAATCAAGGGCTTTTAATCACACAAAGTATTGTATTAAAGGGGGTTACGATTTTTATCTAATAACCTACTGAATTTTTACGATTTTTACAAAACCTAAGCTATTATATACAATTGATCATCACCTTTCACACAATCACCAAACACAAATCACATTACACATGCAATATAATTAAAACAAGTAATAGGGCAGCAGCAAATATCGAATTCAAGATCAATTAAGTTCCAATTTAATTAGAGCCAATGCGGTTATTCTAATTATTCAAAACATCACAAGTATTTAGAATCCAACATGCGTGTAATCCTAAACATGGTACTAATCAGTTTAATAACACAATGCGTAGAAATTAAACACAATTAGCACATAAGCACAATATGTCGAATTGGAACATGTTAGCAAGTATGGCGTCACCCATCTCACATCGACATGTAAATTTCCAGAATTACTCTTACCCTTAGATTAATACATATTAAATCCAACATGCGTGTAATTCAACATGTATTAAATCGGCATATGAATTCAACACCTAGATAACACTCATGGCCATCGAATGCATCTAGATATCTCCTTCGGCTCCACACGAATTAAGGAAATAAACCTAATTAAAATCAAGAACACATTCAAAACCTACTGCCCATACAACATATTTAATCATATCACATGCATAAATCGGCAATCATATATAAAAATCCCAAACATTTATAACAAAGATCCAAAGATCCCATATATGATTATCAATACCGAAATAAAATTCAGAAACCAAAACATACTTCATAGACAAAGTTATGTTTAAATACAAAGAAACAAAAACCAATAAAATACAATCCATGATTACAACCTTATGAAGATTTCGGCAAGGATTGGTGATGGTGGATTTTTGTGAGAGATGGTGAGTGGATTCGGCAAAGCTTCTTGGTAGAATTTCTGGAATTAATTTGGCAGGGATTCGGCAAGGTAAAAGTGAGGAAAGGGAGATGATTTTAATGCATACAAAGTATTGTATATATAGAGAGAAGAGAGGCTAGGGTTCGGCAAGGCTTACACCAACAAAACCGAAACCAACTTGGATTGGGTTTCGGCAAACTTTAATTCCAAGCAATCCGAAATCTTTTCTTGATTTATCTTAATTCGGCACAAGTCTTCTCTTCATGCAATTTCTGAATTTAATCTTCAATTTTCTTTAAGTGAAACTCTTCTTTTAATTCAGCATCAAGTTATTGCACAAAGCCACAATTCAGTCCACATGCATTCCACACTTTTCTCCTTTCTTTTCTTTTCCGAAAATTCTATGTAAAATAGAATTAATTCTTCCTCCTTTTATTTCTTATCTTGGCCGGCCACCTTGATTTATCTTCAATAAGTTCTCCTTCTTTTATTCGGCAAAAGAGTCCCTTGCAAAATGTTACAAGGAAACCAAATCCAATTTGGTTTCCTCCTTCTCTTTTCTTGGCCGGCAAGCATCCATTCATTTCCACCGAAAATTCTCTCAATATTCCTCCATTAATCTTCTCTTTAATTCCTGAAAATAAGAATGAAAATTAAATTAAAAAGAAGATAAAAAGATGTAGCACAATTATCATGAGTAAGAGTCCTAGATAGATAAGGAATCCTAGTCCAACAAGGAGTTGTATTTTCAATGAAATTCTTTCGACGATTCAAAAACGTCGAGCGTTTGTAGACTCCTTGTTCGACTAAAATTCTTCACTCGTAGACTTCAATTAGTACTCAAACTCGTAGAATCCTTGTTCTACTGGGATTCCTACTTTGGTAAGGATTCCTTTTCCAAATAGAGTTCTACTTGAAAAAGGAATCCTAGTCACATTAAAACTCTTATTAGGAATCCTAGTTCAATAAGGACTCCACCATAATTATGCAATTTAACATTTTATAGCACAAACCACATCCACACAAATATTAGAAACGATGAAAGATAAAGAAATCAATTCCGACAAGTTTCCTAGTCAAAACAGGTTTCCTAGTCCAAACAGGATTCCTAGTACCACAAGGAGTCCTACTCAAACTAAAACTCTTCAAAAATCGACATTTCTGCATTTTTAGCTCAATTTATTCACCAACACTTGCTAACGACTCTAACATGACTCAATGACTCTATAATACAACAATAAGGGATAATAAATGCATAAATGGGGATAAAAACATATTAAGAACGTCGCATTTTATGCTCCTATCAACTACCCCACACTTAGCCTTTGCTAGTCCCTTAGCAAAACAAACAAAAAGACGCAACACTACAGCCCCTAAAATGATCGTCTCAGGATCTTTAAACACATAGCTTTCAAGTTAAGCATTCGATGTAAGCACAATAATCCCAAGCGTCATAGACATGTATCATGGCATGAATAAGTAAGAAACGATAATCACAAGCAATGACATGTTATGTTGATTTCATCCTCCTCACTAGGCATACTCTCTTCTTTTCACTCATGATATGGCAATTCACTCAAAGTATATGCAAGAGAACAGATTGTAAGGCAACAAATAGCTCGCATATTTCATCACATAAAAGCAGTTTGTGAATTAATCTTTCAGGAAAAACTTCATATAACAACTATGTGCACAAATGAACCAAAGCCATATGCTCATTCTTGACAAGAATCTCCACACATCAAAGTTCACCTATTTTCAGAATCATGAAAAGATCAACATAATGGTGATAATGGGGATTGGCATAAGGCATTCTCATTTAGGAAGTGGTGATTAAACGTCACCAAGACTTGGCAAAATTCAATCCTCCTTATGACTTCTCTTCAAAAGGGCCAAATTTTATCATGTTGGGCCCAAAATTCATTCTTTTCTTCCCCATAACATAGTGATCATGGACAAAGGTCAAATATAACACAAATAGACCTTCAATTCATTATACAACTCCAAATTCACCTTAAAATTAATCCAAAATTTTCCATTGCCGAATCTTTTTCTTTTTATTTCGGATCTCTTATTTTTCTTTCTTTTTCTATCCGATTTTTCTTTTCTTTCTTCTTTTATTCGGCAACACCTTTTCTTTTCTCAACAATTGGACAAGATCACCCCACACTTACTTCTCATCATCACATCAATTCACAAATTCCATTAAATTTTACCAAGTCTTGACAACAATGGTAAGGTTAAACTATTCTAAGCTCAAGGAAAGTGTATCATGGTGATGAAATAAATGGCTCAATGTTGGCTCAAGGGGGTTAAAACTAAGGAGTCCCACGATGGGCACAAATTAGGCATAAGCTTTGTTTGACACTGGTGGTAATCCTAACATGATCTTTTCAATCCTTTTCAAAATCAAGGCATTTCATGAATAATAGTCTCAAAAATTGTCAAAAGTGAGTTCTAGCATTCTAGAGTTCATTAAAATCTATGGCACATAGTCATTGAATAATCAAAGAATGATGAAGTTTTGAAAAATTCTGCCCATTTTTATCACTCAAGAAGGAAAGTATATGGCAATCAAAGCTCACAAAGGTTATTATGGAACAAAATCAACACAACAAACATGCTTTTTACACAATTAAGTTCAAGTCTCAAATGTTCATACCAATCACAAAGTCCATGAAACTCACAATTATTTCTTATGATTATGCAAAACCATCATCTATGTATTAAAGATATAATCATCATAGACTATTTAGGGGCACCTAAGACTCAATAATTAAAAACAAAATTAAAAAGCAACGAAAATAAAGACAAAAAGCACCGAAATTTTTTTTTTTTAAATTTTTCTGATTTTCTGATTTTTTATTTTCTTTCTTCTTTTTATGACTCAAAACAAAAACTCAAAACAAATACAAACATGTGAAACATGTATCCCTACCCCACACTTAGAAAATTACATTGTCCTCAATGTACACATATCATGTAGTAATTTCTATGCATATGATAAATCACAAGTCCCACATTTATACAATTCAACCAAAAAGAGTTTAGGGATTTAGAAAATTCAAACTCTCGTAGACGGCTCCTTCACACTTTTGGTTGAAATGGGTTGCCTCCCATGCAGCGCTTAATGTTTATAGTCTACTCAGCCTAGACTCTTCTCCATATCATCAGGATCTTGGTGCGTCTCTGAATTGAATCTCCTCAACGGTGTGCTCCTCAAAAGGTTCGTAGTAAGGCTTAAGTCGATGACCATTCACCTTGAACGCTTTTCCTGATTCCGTACTTTGAATTTCTATAGCACCATGAGAAAACACATTAGTAACAATATATGGGCCTACCCAACGAGAACGCAATTTGCCAGGAAATAATTTAAGACGAGAATGAAATAACAAGACTTTCTGGCCAATATGAAACGTTTTGCCTCTTATCATCTTGTCATGATACAATTTCGTCTTCTCTTTGTAAATCCATGCAGCATCATATGCTTCATTTCTGATTTCCTCAAGCTCGCTCAGCTGCAATTTCCTGTGAAGTCCAGCCTTGTCAAGTTCCATGTTGAATTGCTTGACCGCCCACCATGCCTTGTGCTCCAACTCTACTGGAAGATGGCACGCCTTGCCATATGTAAGCCGAAATGGAGACATCCCAATGGGTGTCTTGTATGCCGTTCTGTAAGCCCAAAGTGCATCATCAAGTCTGTCACTCCAATCTTTCCTTGATGGGCCCACAGTTTTCTCCAATATGCTCTTGATCTCTCTGTTGGACACTTCCGCCATTCCGCTAGTCTGAGGATGATAAGGTGTGGATACCTTATGGGTGACTCCATATCTTCTGAGTAAAGCCTCTATTGTTCTGTTGCAGAAATGAGAACCTCCATCGCTTATAAGCACACGAGGTACTCCAAACCTGGAAAATATGTTAGTTCTCAAGAAACCTGCAACAACTTTAGAATCATTAGTCCTTGTGGCTTTCGCCTCCACCCATTTTGACACATAATCAACAGCCAACAAGATATAAAGAAAGCCCTTAGATGAAGGAAAAGGTCCCATAAAATCTATACCCCAAACATCAAAAATTTCAACAAATATTATAGGATTTAGGGGCATTTGGTCTCTCTTACCAATGTTACCTGTCCTTTGGCACCTATCACATGTCATTCAAAAAGTGTATGCATCCTTGAAAATTGTTGGCCAATAAAACCCGCTTTCTAATACCTTGAGGGCTGTCCTCTTAGCTCCAAAGTGTCCTCCACATGCCTCATTGTGGCAAAATGCAAGGATCGGCCTATGCTCCTCTTGTGGCACACAACGTCTAATCACTTGATCATTACAAGTCCTCCACAAATATGGGTCGTCCCATATGTAGTGTCTTGCATTCTTTTTAATCCTTGTCTTGGCTGCCTGCAAACATGTACTTGGAAAAGTTTTAGTAACTAAATAATTGACAATGTCTGCATACCAAGGTTCTTTTGTGTCCACTCGAAAAAGCTGCTCATCTGGGAAAGTTTCCTGAAGTGGTAACGTTTCCTCTTCTCTCACAATCCTGCTCAAGTGATCCGCCACAACATTCTCGCTCCCCTTCTTGTCTTTAATTTCGATGTCAAACTCTTGGAGTAAGAGAATCCATCGAATCAAACGTGGCTTAGCATCTTTCTTCTTCATCAAATATCTTAAGGCTGCATGATCAGAATACACAATCACTTTAGAATTCAATAGATATGAACGAAATTTTTCTAAAGCAAATATAACAGCCAACAGTTCTTTCTCAGTTGTAGAGTAATTTAATTGAGCATCATTAAGTGTGCGCGAAGCATAATATATGGCATTTGGCTTCTTCTCTTTTCTCTGTCCAAGCACCGCTCCAACTGCATAGTCTGAAGCATCACACATGATCTCAAATGGTAGCGTCCAATCTGGTGGCGCCATAATTGGTGCTGATGTCAACAATTTCTTCAACATGACAAATGCATCTTCACATCCTTTGTCCCATATGAATGGAACCTCCTTCTGCAAAAGGGCACAAATAGGCTTCGCCACCAACGAAAAATCCTTGATGAACCTCCTATAAAATCCTGCATGGCCAAGAAACGAACGTACCTCCCTTACAGTTGTAGGGGAGGGTAAGTGAAGCATAATATCAATCTTGGCCCTATCTACCTCAATACCCTTTGCAGATATAATGTGTCCTAGAACTATCCCTTGTGTTACCATAAAATGACACTTTTCCCAATTAAGTACAAGGTTAGTTTCTACACATCTTTTCAGGATTAATTCCAAATTCTCTAAGCATACATCAAAGTCTTTTCCATAAACACTAAAATCATCCATAAAGACTTCAATGATATTTTCAATATAATCACTAAAAATGGAATACATACAACGTTGAAATGTACCTGGTGCGTTGCATAAACCAAATGGCATGCGTCGATAGGCAAACGTACCAAAGGGACATGTGAACGTTGTCTTTTCCTGATCATCTGGGTGAATGCATATCTGATTGTAACCGCTGTACCCATCCAAGAAGCAATAGAATTCGTGCCCAGCTAATCTCTCCAACATCTGGTCCATGAAAGGCAAAGGCATGTGATCCTTGCGTGTAGTAGCATTCAACTTTCTGTAGTCGATACACATCCTATGACCTGTCACCAATCGTTGGGGCACGAGTTCATCCTTGTCATTCTTCACAACCGTGACTCCACTCTTCTTAGGTACAACTTGGACAGGTGCAATCCACTGGCTATCTGAGATTGGATAAATGACTCCACAATCCAGCAATTTGATCACCTCCTCCTTCACAATCTTCATCATTGGAGGGTGCAATCGTCTCTGACCCTCCCTAGTAGGCTTGGCTCCTTCTTCAAGCAAGATCCTATGGACACAAGTTGTAGGGCTGATTCCCTTGATATCCGCCAACGTCCATCCAATGGCGGTTTTGTTCCTTTTCAACATGCTAGTCAACCGTGCTTCCTGCTGCTCACTCAGTTGTGATGACACAATAACTGGTAGTGTGTCATCGTCTCCCAAGTATATATACTTCAAATGATCCGGAAGCACCTTCAGTTCTAAAATAGGGGCCTGTTCCACAGATGGTAAAATTTTATTAGTGGAAATGGGAATTGACATATACTTACATTGCTTTTTCACATGGGATGCTGCCTCTAGCTCGGCAACAATATGCATTAGGCTCGGCTCAAGCTTGAGCCGTTCCTCCTTAGTCAATCTCTCCCCATTTGTGTCAATTCCGGCCCCTTGCTCAATAGCTAGTTGCTATTGATCCAAAGTTTCTGATAAAACCTGCGCAATAGAATCAACTACATCAACATTATAGCAAGGTTTTAAATCAGAAATTGGATACCTCATGGCCTCAAAGATGTTGAAGCCAATCACTTCACCATCGAACTCCATGGTGAGATTGCCTTCAGCCACATCAATTTTCGTTCTTGCTGTCCTCATAAATGGTCGCCCCAACAATAGTTGAGTGGAATTAAGGGGCGACTCTTCCATCTGAAGCACATAGAAATCTGCAGGAAATATCAGATTATTTACCTGCACAAGAACATCCTCAACATATCCCTCAGGATATTTGTTAGACCTATCAGCGAGTTGAATTATTACATTGTCCTTTTTCAACTCGCCTAACCCTAGGGACTTATACACATTATAAGACATTACATTAATCGAAGCCCCTAAGTCTAGCAAAACTTTATCAAAATTTTGTTGTCCGATTTTACATGGCACAGAAAAGCTGCCAGGGTCTTTCATTTTAGGTGGAAGCTTTCTTTGGAGAACGGCTGAGACCGTCTCACTCATCTTCACCACCTGCTCCTCCCTTGTATGCCTCCTTGTTGTGCACAGCTCCTTGAGAAACTTGGCATACTTGGGAATCTGCTTGATGCATTCCAAAAGGGGAATATTCACCTCCACACGCCTGAATATATCAAGTACCTCCTCATCTGATTTCTCCTTCTTTGATTTTGCAAACCTAGAAGGAAAAGGCAAACTCGAAGATTGGTTAGTAATTAAACCACTTGAGTCAGATTTTACCTTAAGTGTCTCTGAGGTAGCGGGATCTTTTTCCATGTCCCTATTCTTCATTTTCTCGAGCTCAGCTTTGCTCGGTTTACCTCTCTTGTCCTCATTGCCGTGTGCCTCCTCATCATTGCCATGTATCTCCTCATGCTCGGCATCAACATGCACTAGCACGTCACCCTTGTCATTACACTCCTCCATAATCACGTCCTCATTATTCTTAACCGATGGCCCCTCCAAGATTTTACCACTCCTTGTGGTAATTGCATTAGCTTGCTCATTCTTGGGGTTCTTAATCACCCCACCAGGTAATCTTCCTTGTTCTTGGATTTGCCCCATGAAATCCACAACCTTCCCCATCTGATTCTTCAGTTCAGAAATATCCTTAGTGTTGGAAGTAGTGGATTGCAACAATGTATGAGTTGCATCATTCAAAGATTTCAACATTGCATCATAATTAGGGTTTGATGATGCTTGAGCATTGTTGTTGTAGAATTGTTGCTGAGGTCTTGCATATCCTTGGAATTGCCCTTGAGGTCTTGGTTGAAACGCCATTCCTCCTTGATTAGCTTGTGGTGGCGCCACATGTGTAGGGTTCTGCACATTGTTGTTGTTAGCCCACCTAAAATTAGGGTGATCATTAAATCTGGGGTTGAAGTTCTGAAAAGTGGGACGTTGCTGCCCTTGAAAACCAATTGCATTGGCTTCCTCAAAATTATCTCCTCCACCAACTTGTGGACACACATCTGATGAATGCCCCTCCATGCTACACACCCCACAGACTTGGGCATGTTTCTGCTTCATAAACTGAGACATCATTTGAGTGAGTTTCCCCACATCTTCCTTGAGCTCCTTGACAACACTTGATTCCTCATAACCGCTGGCCTCATTGACTCGCCTAGAGGAAGTAGACCCGAATTGTTGTTGATTGGTGAAATGCATCTCCAACAGATTCTTAACCTCCTCTCTGCTTTTCTCCATTAAAGATCCACCAGCTGCTGAATCTAAAAATCTCCTCTCCAAGGGACGCAACCCTTCATAAAAGTATTGTAGTAGAAGACCCTCACGTATCCCATGGTTAGGACACGTTGCAACCAAAGCCTTGTACCTGTCATAGTACACATCGAAGCTCTCATCTGGCTCTTGTCTGATCGAGGTGATCTCCTTCCTGATCTGTGTCACCCTTGATGATGGAAAATATTTTGTGAGAAATTCTCTCACCATTGTAGTCCAAGAAATCATCTTCCCAGGTGGTATAGCATAAAACCACTCTTGCGCCCTATCCTCCAGTGAAAAAGGAAACGCCTTCATTCTCACATGTTGTAAATCTGCCCCAGTTGGGCACATTGACTCACATCTGAATTCGAACTTCTGAATGTGGCGGTTAGGATCCTCTCCACTGAGTCCATAAAACTTAGGCAATTGGTGGATAAATCCACCCTTCAGCTCAAATTCTCCTGACTTGCCAGGTGCAACTGCAGGATATGTTACATTACTTGGTCTTACTACTCCTCCTTGTGGCGCATCTACCTGACCATTCTCCTCTCTTAGTGAAGTCATTCTGAATGTAGGATCAGGTAAATCAAAGTTCAAGTACTGAATTGGTATTGGACTATGGAGTAGCTCGAATTCTGGTTCTTCGTGAAACAAAGGGTTTAGTTCACACGAAGCTTCTGATGGAAATGGTGATGGTGGTGCAACAAAATTTCGGTCAAAAAGTGATGAGGTGGGAGAAACAAACTGATGTTCTGGTGTAGAAGTGCTCGGCAAAACTGGCTCTTCTTCTTCTTGGTTGCAAATTCTTTTCAATCTGTCCTCAATTTCTTGTGACCAACCAAGATTCATGTACCTGAAATTATTTAAATTTCGAGGTATTTAACAAATGAATTTATAAAGAAAACAAACGTGTATAGTTAGTATGTAACAAATATTGTTAAGGTAAGAATATTATACAAGTATAAGTATTAACGAAAATTCAACTATAAATATGTAAAAATGTTACACGAAATTTCAAGTATGTATAAGTGTAAGAAACATTCAAAGTATATTACATAAAAGTTCAACGTGTAAATGTATAATGACAAACGAAAATTTGCAAGTATATGTTACATGAAAAAGTTACAAGTATATTACAAAGATGTATATTACACGAAAATTTACAAATAAGGCTCACACAATTTCACAAGTATAACAGAAAAATGTGTTTTATGTATCCCTAGTTAAATTGCTATATGATTTGTTCAAATTTTCAAAGTACGTGGAGCAGAGGAGATAACGGTGCAATGGACTGATACAGCCCCCGGTAGTATCATGCTTGATCCGATATACCTCAAAAATTCAAACCAAGAAACGTTTTCTTTTGAGATCAAAAATTTACTTATGTCAAACTCATTTAAGATTCTGAAGCTCGGTGGACGTGCGGCCTAGGTCTATCGACTAGACACAAGATTCCGTGGTTTCAGAAGGCTAGAACGAAAGTACTAATAATGGAGTGAGGCAAGACTCGTTGTTGGTTACCACGGAGAGCGAACTCCCAATCGACTCACTCACAGGGAATGAACATCAGTCTGTGGGCCTTGAGATCTAGTTAAACAAACCTCAATACCAAAATTAGAACAAGCGAACTATGATTGCCCCTTACTCAGTTGAGAACCTTATGTTGTCAGTTCCACTAAAGTGCATAAAAGCCGCCCTCAACCTCATAAAAACGCAAGCGCTAGTATGAAGGGTTAAGGCTAAAAGCAACATTAGTGACCTTACCTATTCCTCTTCCCCTCAAAACCATAAACAAACTTAACACAAATAGACTTTCAAAACTCCCTAACAATTTAAACTAGTTATGCACATCACACGAAAATTTTTGTACAAGTATCTATGTTGGTTTGGTTTTTAGATTACATCGATTATGTAAGTATTATGATTGCCGAAACTTAGGATTTCTAGGTGTCTTTTACTCACACAACTTTAAAATTCGAGGTACGTGGAGCAGAGGAGATAACAGTGCAATGGGCTGAAACAGTCCAAGGTAGTATCATGCTTATTCCGATATACCTCAAAAATTAAAGACGAATTTTTACCTTTTTGAAGAAAAATAGATTCCACATATGCTTAAGTTATTTTCTAGCGTCTAAAGTGAGGTGATGCTTCGGCACAAGCTGTCGTCTAGGTCGAACGTATTTTACTTTTCTAAGGCGATGTCGTTAAGATTCACGGAGAGTAAACTCTCTTTAGGAACAAGGCAGGTCTCAAAGTTTTTAACCACGGAGGACAAGTCCCCTTTCGACTCACTCACAGGGAATGAACGTCAGTCTATGGGTCTTGAGAACCAGTTTTACAAACCTCGCACCATTCAATGAAAATAACTTGCCCTATACTTGGTAAAATAAACTCGGATCCCTAGCGGTCTCAAGTGTTGATTAAAACCGCCCTCAACCTCATAAAAATAATACTAAGTTAGCGTCTTTATGCGTGGGGGGCCAACGATGGACTAATTCCAACATTGCAGGGCCCGTTTCCCAATCTACACAAAAACATACCTAACATGGCATCACTCGTATGAAGGGTTATGGTTATGATCAACAAAAGAGGCTTCACCTACATGTTACACTTTAGAAACTACAATAAACTACAAGCATACACAAAAACTACCAACTTCCTAGAAATTATCTAGGTGTATCAACATCACAATAATATCACACAAAAATCGGCAATTAAGAGCAAAAACCAAAAACAAAAATAAATACAAAAATCGGAAAATTAACCTATTTACTATTACACTTCCGAAAATCCTATTAATACAATTCCCAAAACTATTGCAGAAATTAAATAATTTACAATTATACAAAGTTACAAACAACACTTTATGAATCAAAAATTTATGATTTCCCCGGCAACGGCGCCAAAAACTGATGGGATCACATGCGTGCACAATTTGTACCTGCAAAACAATCTCATACAAATAATACCCTTCTTGTGTCGAGTGTAGTATTGACAAGTAGGGATCGTTCTATCCGGGGAAATCAAGGGCTTTTAATCACACAAAGTATTGTATTAAAGGGGGTTACGATTTTTATCTAATAACCTACTGAATTTTTACGATTTTTACAAAACCTAAGCTATTATATACAATTGATCATCACCTTTCACACAATCACCAAACACAAATCACATTACACATGCAATATAATTAAAACAAGTAATAGGGCAGCAGCAAATATCGAATTCAAGATCAATTAAGTTCCAATTTAATTAGAGCCAATGCGGTTATTCTAATTATTCAAAACATCACAAGTATTTAGAATCCAACATGCGTGTAATCCTAAACATGGTACTAATCAGTTTAATAACACAATGCGTAGAAATTAAACACAATTAGCACATAAGCACAATATGTCGAATTGGAACATGTTAGCAAGTATGGCGTCACCCATCTCACATCGACATGTAAATTTCCAGAATTACTCTTACCCTTAGATTAATACATATTAAATCCAACATGCGTGTAATTCAACATGTATTAAATCGGCATATGAATTCAACACCTAGATAACACTCATGGCCATCGAATGCATCTAGATATCTCCTTCGGCTCCACACGAATTAAGGAAATAAACCTAATTAAAATCAAGAACACATTCAAAACCTACTGCCCATACAACATATTTAATCATATCACATGCATAAATCGGCAATCATATATAAAAATCCCAAACATTTATAACAAAGATCCAAAGATCCCATATATGATTATCAATACCGAAATAAAATTCAGAAACCAAAACATACTTCATAGACAAAGTTATGTTTAAATACAAAGAAACAAAAACCAATAAAATACAATCCATGATTACAACCTTATGAAGATTTCGGCAAGGATTGGTGATGGTGGATTTTTGTGAGAGATGGTGAGTGGATTCGGCAAAGCTTCTTGGTAGAATTTCTGGAATTAATTTGGCAGGGATTCGGCAAGGTAAAAGTGAGGAAAGGGAGATGATTTTAATGCATACAAAGTATTGTATATATAGAGAGAAGAGAGGCTAGGGTTCGGCAAGGCTTACACCAACAAAACCGAAACCAACTTGGATTGGGTTTCGGCAAACTTTAATTCCAAGCAATCCGAAATCTTTTCTTGATTTATCTTAATTCGGCACAAGTCTTCTCTTCATGCAATTTCTGAATTTAATCTTCAATTTTCTTTAAGTGAAACTCTTCTTTTAATTCAGCATCAAGTTATTGCACAAAGCCACAATTCAGTCCACATGCATTCCACACTTTTCTCCTTTCTTTTCTTTTCCGAAAATTCTATGTAAAATAGAATTAATTCTTCCTCCTTTTATTTCTTATCTTGGCCGGCCACCTTGATTTATCTTCAATAAGTTCTCCTTCTTTTATTCGGCAAAAGAGTCCCTTGCAAAATGTTACAAGGAAACCAAATCCAATTTGGTTTCCTCCTTCTCTTTTCTTGGCCGGCAAGCATCCATTCATTTCCACCGAAAATTCTCTCAATATTCCTCCATTAATCTTCTCTTTAATTCCTGAAAATAAGAATGAAAATTAAATTAAAAAGAAGATAAAAAGATGTAGCACAATTATCATGAGTAAGAGTCCTAGATAGATAAGGAATCCTAGTCCAACAAGGAGTTGTATTTTCAATGAAATTCTTTCGACGATTCAAAAACGTCGAGCGTTTGTAGACTCCTTGTTCGACTAAAATTCTTCACTCGTAGACTTCAATTAGTACTCAAACTCGTAGAATCCTTGTTCTACTGGGATTCCTACTTTGGTAAGGATTCCTTTTCCAAATAGAGTTCTACTTGAAAAAGGAATCCTAGTCACATTAAAACTCTTATTAGGAATCCTAGTTCAATAAGGACTCCACCATAATTATGCAATTTAACATTTTATAGCACAAACCACATCCACACAAATATTAGAAACGACGAAAGATAAAGAAATCAATTCCGACAAGTTTCCTAGTCAAAACAGGTTTCCTAGTCCAAACAGGATTCCTAGTACCACAAGGAGTCCTACTCAAACTAAAACTCTTCAAAAATCGACATTTCTGCATTTTTAGCTCAATTTATTCACCAACACTTGCTAACGACTCTAACATGACTCAATGACTCTATAATACAACAATAAGGGATAATAAATGCATAAATGGGGATAAAAACATATTAAGAACGTCGCATTTTATGCTCCTATCAATGATTTTATTCTGAAAATCATCTCTCTTCTCATGCTTAAGCCAAGCCGAAACTCTACCAAAATAATCCCATAAAAATCCTATACAGTAAATTACCTAGCCGATTCCATCTCACCTTCACCAAGCTTGCCGATCACAAGTGTTCTTCATCATCAAGTCATCCTTTGCCGATTCCTCTCAAGGTTTTGTTTAAAGTGTGATTTACTCATCTCTCATGGCTTGTAATATTCTGTATAAATTCAATACTTTGTCTATGAAGATTGAATGGATGGTTGTATTTTGTTTTGGTTTTATGTATTTAATATTGGATTTCCGAAACTTTGTTATATGTTTTGGTTTTCTTCATATTTTATTTCGTGAACAGTAACTTTGATTTTATGGAATTGTGATTTAGGGCAGTAATTTCGTATGAATACTTGTATAGATTTGATTAATTTTCATGAGTTCGTGCATCACAAATTGTGTGCTTGAGGGCTGACTTTGTGGCTTCTCCATAGGTACCGATTTTATATACCAAAATAATTTAGATTGCATCATACGCGAAGTTGTTGTGATTTAGGTTGTTTAAATAGGGCGGCTATAACCATGAAAATTTGCATGTTCAAATATGATGAGTGACGCCATTACATGTTTGCATGTCTCCGATTCGGCTTACTGTGCTTATGTGCTTCTTGTGTTTAATTTCTACGCGAAGTGTCTTTAAACCGATTAGTACCATGTTTAGGATTATACGCGAAGTTAATTCTAAATACTTGTGAAGTCTTAAGGATTAGATGAACCGCGAAGGGCTCTAATTAGAATTGGAATTGAATCTGTTCGAGTGCTTGTATGATGCTTTGCTGCCGTGTGTCATGATTGTGTATTGTCGAAATTGCTGAGTTATTTCGTGCCAAACCTATGTGTGAGGAGAAGATGATCAAATGTATATAGTAATTTAGGATTTAAATTCAGTACAATTTATTAGGTTTTAGATAAAATTTCCAAGCCCCGATTATGATTTTGTAATGCTTTATGTGATTGAACACCCTGAATTTCCCCGGATAGAACGATCCCTACTTGTCCTTACTACAATTGACACAAGAAGGGTAATATGTGTATGAAGTTGTTTTGCAGGTACAATGTGCTTGGATAATAGCTCCATCAGATGCATTCTAGCAAGGGTATGTTCACCTCCACCTTGCGAAAGATGTCAAGCACTTCCTCATCTGATTTGTCCTTTTTGGACTTATTCAACGTTGAGGGAAAAGGTAAACATGAAGATGGGTTAGTTTTAACAAAACTACTTAGATTAGAATCGTTTACCTTTGGCACTTCCTTGTTGGAAGTTGCTGGATCTTTTTCTAGATCCCTTTTCCTCATTATATCGAGCTCTGCCTTGCTCGTATCAACTTTGGCCTTGTCATTGCCGTTAGCCTCGATATTGACCACGTCTCCACCTTCCTCAATACTCACGGCATCACCATCCTTCTTTTGTGTTTTAGGGATTGGTCCCTTCAACACTCTACCACTCCTTGTTATTATGGCTTGAGCTTGCTCCTTCTTAGGATTCTTTATAACATTAGAAGGCAGCCTCCCTTGCTCATTGAATTGGCCCATGAAGTCAACAACCTGCCCTATCTGATTCTTCAGCTCAGTGATGTCCTTGGCATTGGTTTGTTGTCCTACCAACAAAGCTTGTGTTGAGGCGTTCAATTGGCTCTGCCTCATTGCTAGAGACTTCATTATCTCATCAAAGTTAGGTGTATTAGGAACACCTTGATTGTGTGGAACGAATGGGGGCCTTTGATATGGTGTGGCTGCCCTTTGTTGGAATGGCACACCACTTTGTTGAGCATTTGGTGGCACATTAGGCTTGAGCACATTGTCATCATGCTCCATCTGAAATTAGGATGATCACGATACCTTGGGTTGAAGTTCTGAAATCCTCCTCCTTGGTATCCCAAAGCATTGACCTCCTCTATGCTCTCTCCTCCCATTTGAGGACATTGATCTTTCGGATGTCCCTCAGCACACACCCCACATACTTGAGCAACTTGCCCACGCTGAGACTTCATCATTTGTGCCATCATGTTGGAAAGCTTGTCAACCTTTTCTTCTAGAGCCGGATTGGACCTTGTCTCATGCACTTGCTTGGTTCGAACTTGAGGCCCGAATTGTTGGTTCTTCAATGCACGTGTCTCCAAGAGTGTAGTGGCTTCCTCATTGGTCTTCTCCAAAAACGATCCTCCAGCAACTGAATCAAGGAGATCTCGGCGAATGCCATGAGCTGGACAAGATGACACCAACGTTTTGAAACGCTCATAATACTCATAGAACGGCTCATCATGTGCTTGCTTGATTCCAGTTATCTGACTCCTGAGCTGAGTCACTCTAGATGCTGAAAAATATTTGAGAAGGAACTCGTTCACCATAGTGTTCCATGAAACAATTCGTCCAGATGGTATAGTGAACAACCATATCCTTGCCTTGTCCTCTAGTGAAAATAGAAAGGCTCTCATCTTCACATGTTGAATGTCAGCTCCTCTAGGACACATGGTTTCACAAGTAAACTGGAATTGTTGTAGATGTGAGTTCGGCTCCTCTCCTGAAAGACCATGGAATTTTGGCAATTGATGCAGAAATCCACTCTTTAGCTCAAAATCATCCGACTTGCCAGTTGCAACTGTCGGATAGGTGATGTTGGAAGGAGCCATGCCTTCATCCGTGACATGTCCATTCTGCTCTCTGATCGAACCCATTTGTGGTGGTGGATCAGGTAAGTCGAAATTCAAATGTGTAGGGAATGGACTTTGATAGGAGCATAAAATGCGACGTTCTTAATATGTTTTTACCCCCATTTATGCAATTCTTAACCCTTAGTGTTGTATTTTAGAGTCATTGAGTCGAGTCTGGAGTCTTTTGGCAGAGTTGGTATGCAAATTGAGCTTAAAATGCAGAAATTGTCGGAAAATGTGAAGAGTTCTAGTTTGACTAGGAAACCTGTTTGAACTAGGAAACCTGTTGGACTAGGAATCTTTATTGTTCGTCGTTTCTGTAACATGTGAGGAAATTTTAGAATCCTGTTTGGACTAGGAAATATTCTTTTTAGGAAAGTTCTACTTGAACTGTGACTGTTATTCTATGACTTTCTTATTTCGATTTTTCCTATTCTAGCAACTTTCTTGATCTAGTAAGTTCCTTGTTTTGAATTGGAAACTTTCCTAATCTAATGATCTTATCTATTACATATATGTCTTTTTAAGACAATATTTGTCTAGATTAGGACAAGTTTATTACATGAATTAATTCTCTATTTCTTTTCTTTATTTTCAGAAATTGTGTGGAGATAAAGGAGGAGATAATGCAGCCGATTATTCAAGGAATAAGTGAGGAGATAATTGTGGAATATCTTGAAGAAAATTCGGCAAGGAGGCTTGTATTGCACATGTGAGTTGATGCCGTGAGTTTCAAAGAGGAAGAGGTGGACTTGGACTCTTCTTGGCCGACAAAACAAAGAGAGAAACAAAGTGGCATGTGGACTAAATTCTTGCTAGGTTCAAAGAGTTGGTTGCTGAATTAATTCAAGAAATAAAGAAACAAATATCAAGAGAATTATTCAGCATTTTTCTCTTTGATTTTCGCAACAATTTTCTACACATGATAAGTCTTGCCGAACAAGTAGCAAACGAGGAGAATTTGGTTTGTTGGAGAGCTTCTTTGCCGAACCCTAGGGTATCCTTGTTCCTCTATAAATACCACACTTCATTCATTCATTTGGGAGCTTCACTTCCTCAATTTTAAAAGAACAAAACCTCTGCCGAAATTCCACCAGAAAATCCTACAAAATAATCAAGCCAAATCCATCTCCACCATTTTCCAAAAATCACTCCATTCATCACCATTGAATCTCCTTTGCCGAATTCTTCATTCAAGGTTTATCAAAGTGTGATTCATTCTTTCTTTATGGCTTTTATTCTTTTGCATAAGTACAATATTTTGTCTATGAAATTTGTATGGATTCATGGTTGTAATTTCGGTTTTGTGAATTATTCTTTGGATTTCTGAATTTCTGTTATGTAATTTGGTTTTCTCTTGGTTTAATTCTCGATCTATGTATGTGACAAATTGAATTTAGGTTTTAAGGGCAGTAGGTAATTACATTAATTCCTGGTTTAATTTGGTTTATTTTCTGAATTTGTATGCATAAAAATCATATGCATGAGGGTAGCCTTGGCCATGGCTAATCCTTGTGTGTTGGTTTCACATGCCGATTAAATATAAGTTGAATCACACGCGAAGTTGATTTAATTTGTGTTTGTCTAAGGGCTAGAATAATTCTGAAAATATACATGTCGATGTGAGATGAGGTGACGCCATACTTACTAACATGTTTCCAATTCAACTTATTGTGCTTATGTGCTCTTTGTGTTTAATTTCTACGCGAAGTGTCTTTAAACCAATTAGTACCATGTTTAGGATTATACGCGAAGTTAATTCTAAATACTTGTGAAGTTTTGAATGATTAGATAAACCGCGAAGGCTCTAATTAAATTGGAACTGAATTGAATATAGAATCGGTTTGAACTTGCTGCCCCTTATTTCTAGATTTAATTTTGTTACATGTTTAGAGAGTTTTGTGTTATGTGTTATTTGTGGAAGATGTTGATCAATTGTATATATTAATTTAGTTTTTATTTTCTTTATTTACGTAAAAAAAAAGAATCAGTAGGTTATTTAGTGAAATACTCCAACACCCCCCCCCCCCCCCCCTCGTTTTAATTTGCAATGCTTTATGTGATTGAAAGCCCTTACTTTCTCCGGATAGAACGATCCCTATTTGTCCTAACTACAATTGAAACAAGAAGGGTATTATGTGTATAAAGTTGTTTTGCAGGTACTTTGTGCTTGGAAAATAGTTCCATCAATTTTTGGCGCCGTTGCCGGGGAGATTTAAATGTTTTGAGTCATGAAGTGTTGCTTTGTAACTTTGTAAATTTCAGATTGTTTAATTTTTCCTTATTTTTGGGATATGTATAATAGGATTTTAGGACATGCAATAGTAAGTAGGATTTTCGGTTTTTATGAGTTGCCGAATTATGTGATGTAAAAATATGTGTGAATGTTTGTAACTCTTAGATAATTTCTAGGAAGTTGATAGGTTTATGTATGTTTGAGTTTATTGTAGTTTCTAAAGTGTAACATGTAGGGAGAAGCCGCATTTGTTGGTCATAGCCTTAACCCTTCATACGAATGATGCTTTAGCAGATCCATTTTTATGAGGTTGAGGGCGGCTTTGATCAACAAATGTAGACTGCTAGGGATCCGAGTTTGTTTTACAAAGTATGGGGCAAGTTATTTTCATTGATATGGTTCTCAGGTTTGTTTAACTGGTTCTCAAGGCCCACAGACTGATGTTCATTCTCGGAGAGTGAGTCGATAGGGGACTTGTCCTCCGTGGTGTCCAACAACGAGACCTGCCTGGTTCCTGTAGGGAGTTCGCTCTCCGTGAATCTTAACGACACCGCCTTTGAAAAGTAAAATCCGCTCGACCTAGACAATAGCTTGGGTCGAAGCATCACCTCACTTTAGACGCTAGAAAATAACTTGACATATGTGAATGTATGTTCTTCAATCGAATTTGTCTTTAATTTTTGAGGTATATCGGATAAAGCATGATACTACCAGGGGCTGCATCAGTCTGTTGCAGTCTTATCTCCTCTGCTCCACGTACCTCGAATTTTAAAGTTTTGTTAATAAAAAGAAATTAAACTCTAGGGTTCGGCAGTCTCACATATCATATGATTCGAATACTTTGAAAAGACTAGGACCGATCCATTGTGTGATACTTGTAAATTTTCATGAAACTTATACTTGCATAAATCGTGTGGAATATATACTTATAGAGAATTCGTATGATACATTTATAGTTTGAAAATTTTACATTACTTCTAACTTATTTCTAACCTATACTCTAACTTATTCTAACTCATTCTTTCTAATCTATACATGTTGATTCTCATGATTCTTGTAGAGTTTAATTGTTAGTTGCAGATCATAAGGAAGAGGTGAAGAATTACATTGTAAACAGTTGATTGGAGCTCTCATTGACTTGGGAAGGACGACAAGTGTTGCAAGAAACGAGTTCCACCACTCTCAACTTTTGTTCATGATTTACAATTAAATTCTACTTAGCTGATTGTTGTATATTTATACACTAACTTCTAATTTTAGCTAATTCACTAACTCACTACTAACTTATTATTTGAACTCTCATCTACACTCTTTTAGTTTTCTTTATCTTGATGTGATGCAGTTGAAGAGTGAAGTAATCATGCATCGATTTTTTATAACCATTGTAAGGAGGCACGAATTTGGAGGTGTACACTCCAAAAGGCGTCGCCCACAACTTGATTAAGGAGAGAAGAGTCTAGGCTAAAGGACTATAAACAATTAAGCGCTGCATGGGAGGCAACCCATTTCAACCAAAAGTGTGAAGTAGCCATCAATGAGAGTTCGAATTTCCAAATCCCTACACTCTTATGGTTGAATTGTATAAATATGAAATTTTTGGAATATATCATATGCTTAGAAATTACAACATTATTTCTGGTTTACATTAAGGACAATGTAATTTTCTAAGTGTGGGGTAGTGGTACATGTTTCACATGTTTGAATTTGTTTTGAATCTTTTGTTTGAGTCATAAAAAGAAAAGAAAAATACAAAATCGGAAAAATCCAGAAAAAAATAAAAAATTCGTTGCTTTTGTTTTTAGATTTTCATAGGTTTTTGATTTTGATTGAGTCTTAGGTGCCCCTTAATAAGTCTATGATGATTATATCTTTGAATGCATAGATGATGGTTTTACATGATCATAAGATTAAATTGTAAGTTTCATGGATATTATGATTGGTATGAATTTATGAGATTTTGATTGATATATGAGAAGCATGCTTGTTTGAGTTGATTTTATTCCATAACATCCAATGTGAGCTTTAGAGCCTATATGCTTTCTTCATGAGTTATTATTACAATTGGGCAGAAAATTTTCAAATCTCATTGTTCTATGCATAATCAATAACTATGTGCTATAGCTTTTTGATGGACTCTAGAATGCTAGAACTTGCTCTTGTTGAATTTTGAGACTATTATTCATGACTATGCTATGATTTTGAATATGATTGAAAAGATCTTGTTAGGATTACCACCAAAGTCAAACAAAGCATTTGCCTAATTTGTGCCCGTCGTGGGACTCCTTAGTTTTACCCCCATTGAGCCTATATTTAGCCATTTTCTTTCATCACCATGATACACATTCCTTGAACTCAAAATAGTTTAACCCTTTCCCTTGTTATCAAGACTTGGTAAAGCTGAATTTTATTGTGGAATTGTACTTTGGGGTGATGATGTGAAGCAAGTGTGGGGTGAGCCAATCCAAAATTATAAAAAGATATACATGTTTGCCGAAAGAAAGAAAAAATTAAATTGGAGAAAAGAAAAAAAAATCCGATCCGAAATAAAGAAAAAACAAAGAAAAGGTTTCGGCAAACAAAGAAAGAAAAAGAAAAGAAAAATCATGGATTGAGTTCTTGTTGTGAATTTTGAGTTTGTGTTATAATTGAAGGCCTATCATTGTTATATTTGACATTTGTCCTTGTTCACAATGTTTTGGAGAAGAAAAGAATAAAGTTTGGGTCCAACATGATGAAATTTGGTCCTTGAATTGAATTCATAAGTATTGAGCTTTGCTAAGTCTTGGTGACATTGTTATCACCACCATTCTAAATGAGAATTCCTTATGCTTAACCCCATTATCCTCTCTATTTTGATCTTTTCATGATTCTTAAGATTGGTAAACTTTGATTGTGGAGATTTTCTCAAGAGTAAGCATATGGTTTTGGTCCATTCGTGCACATAATTGTTACATGAAATTTTCCAAAAAAATATTATTCACAAAGTGCTTTTATTTGATGAAATATGCAAGCTATTTGTTGCCTTACAATCTGTTCTCTTGCATATACCTTGAGTGAATATTGCCATAATCATGTGTGAAAAGAAGAGTATGCATAGATTTAATTTTATTACATGTTTAGAGAGTTTTGTGTTATGTGTTATTTGTGGAAGATGTTGATCAATTGTATATATTAATTTAGTTTTTATTTTCTTTATTTACGTAAAAAACCCTTAATTTCTCCGGATAGAACGATCACTACTTGTCCTAACTACAATTGATACAAGAAGGGTATTATGTGTATGAAGTTGTTTTGCAGATACTTTGTGCTTGATTCCAGTTATCTGACTCCTCAGCTGAGTCACTCTAGATGCTGGAAAATATTTGAGAAGGAACTCGTTCACCATAGTTTTCCATGAAACAATTCGTCCAGATGGTATAGTGAACAACCATATCCTTGCCTTGTCCTCTAGTGAAAATGGAAAGTCTCTCATCTTCACATGTTGAATGTCAGCTCCTTTAGGACACATGGTTTCACAAGTAAACTGGAATTGTTGTAGATGTGAGTTCGGCTCCTCTCCTGAAAGACCATGGAATTTCGGCAATTGATGTAGAAATCCACTCTTTAGCTCAAAATCATCCGACTTGCCAGTTGCAACTGTCGGATAGGTGATGTTGGAAGGAGCCATGCCTTCATCCGTGACATGTCCATTCTGCTCTCTGATCGAACCCATTTGTTGTGGTGGATCAGGTAAGTCGAAATTCAAATGTGTAGGGAATGGACTTGTAAGTAGCTCAAACTCCGGATCTTCGTGGAACAAAGGATTAAGTTCACACGAAACGTTGGATGGAAATGGTGATAATGGAGATGCTATGTCATGTTCAAAAAGTGATGATGTGGGGGAGACTAATTGGTGCTCAAACAATGGTGTACCTGGTGTTGGTTGCATCACCTAACTAATATTATATGCAAATTTGTGATGCTTCCTACTCCCAAGAATAGGAGGTCAAGTTTTAGTATAGGGGGAAAAAGTAAGAGTATCGTACCCAAGGGATTGAGTAACTCTACCCTAACTAGATTACCGCAAAATGAAACCTAAAAAACACATGCATCTACCTTTTTACAATTCACAACCTTAGCCCTTTGGAAGCGAAAGGTCATGGGGATGGTTTTAACAAGTGGTAGTGAATCGGCTTTGTTGATTTTAGATAAATTAAAGCTAACATAAACATAAAACAAACTAAACTAACAAGTGTTGAGACTAGATCAATGAGAGGAAAAGAGACTTATGCACAAATATAACCCATAATTGATGTGAAAACATGGTTGACAAATATCCCCCTAGTGCTTTGGTTAAGCTACCAAGAAACTAACTAATCATGCAATTTAAAAAAGTCTTTTGGAGCCAAGTTAAATCACACAACCTTAATCCCAATTATGTTACCTTATAACACAAGTGGGCTATGTACCACAAGCCTAACGCCCCCTTAGAGCAATTAAACTCACGACACAAGCATTAAGTTCATAGTAAGAAATCCAAGCAACTTAATACTTCCCGTAAGAAATACTAAGCCACCACCTAAAGGCTACTCATGCTCACGGATTCAAGAAGTGATAGGAGCATAAAATGCGACGTTCTTAATATGTTTTTACCCCCATTTATGCAATTCTTATCCCTTATTGTTGTAATATAGAGTCATTGAGTCATGTTGGAGTCTTTGGCAAGAGTTGGTGTATAAATTGAGCTAAAATGCAGAAATGTCGAATTTTGAAGAGTTTTAGTTTGAGTAGGATTCCTTATTGTACTAGGAATCCTGTTTGGACTAGGAACCCTGTTTTGACTAGGAAACTTGTCGGAATTGATTTCTTTATTTTTCGTCGTTTCTAATATATGTGTGGAGTCGGTTTGTGCTAGAAATTGTTAAAATGCACAATTATGGTGGAGTCCTTATTGAACTAGGATTCCTAATAAGAGTTTGATTGCAACTAGGACTCCTTTTTCAACTAGAACTCTAGTTGGAAAAGGAATCCTTACTAAAGTAGGAATCCCAGTTGGATAAGGATTCTACAAGTTTGAGTCCTAATTGAAGTCTATGAAAATAGGAGTTTTAGTCGGACAAGGAGTCTACAAATGCTCGATGTTTTTGAAAAGTCGAAAGAGTTTCATTGAAAATACAACTCCTTATTGGACTAGGATTCCTTATCTACTTAGGACTCTTACTCATGATAATTGTGCTACATATTTTTATCTTCTTTGTGATTTATTTCTTAATCTTATTTTCAGGAATTCATGGAAGACAAACGAAAAGGAATTGGAGGAATTATTTCGGCAATAATGATGCTTTGCCGTGAGAATGAAGAAATAGAAGACAAGTTGGATTTGGATTCTTCCTTGTGCCGTGCAACAAATATTCAGAATTATGGAATTAATTTCCGATTTTGATTTGTTTTTCTTGGTAATACACGGCTTGAAGATAAAAGAAAAGAGGAAGAACTATTGTGGAGACTTCATGGCCGGCAACAACAAGGGATGAATGTGGACTGAATTGAAGCCTTGTGCAATTACTTGTTGCCGAATTAAAAGAGAAAATTAAAGAGATTTTGTTGCAACAATTCAGCTTTTGTTCAAGGGATAATTCGGCAA
The DNA here is from genome assembly GCA_963682095.1 of Potentilla sterilis. Taxonomy (NCBI): domain Eukaryota; kingdom Viridiplantae; phylum Streptophyta; class Magnoliopsida; order Rosales; family Rosaceae; genus Potentilla; species Potentilla sterilis. The sequence goes on from OY821764.1 coordinate 13,487,552, forward strand.
CAATGCATGATGAGAAAGAAGTCTTTTGCCGAAACCAACTAGAGAAAAGATTTCAGTTTCTTGGAGAGCACTCTTGTGCCGAACCCTAGCTTCCTCCCTCTCTTCTATAAATACCACAACATAAATTCAGAAAATCATCTTCTCTTCCTCACAAAAAGCTTACCAAAACTCTGCCGAATTGTTTCCTTGAATTCTCACCAAGAACATAGCCGAACCATCTCCACCACCTTTCATAAAAATCATTCCAATCATCAACACCAATCCACTTGCCGAATTCTTCAACAAAGGTTGTCACTTGGATTGTAATTTTCGATGGCTTTAGTTTCTTTGTATTTATACATTAATTTGTCTATGAATTATGTATGGATTCTTGATTCCGATTTTGGTTTTGTTATTTATTCATGGGATTTCCGAATTCTTGTTATACTGTTTGGTTTTCTTGTGTTTAATTACCGAATTTTGCATGTGATTTAATTGAATATGGTATGATGGGCAGTAGGCTTTTGCATGTTTTCTTGATTTAATTAGGTTTATTTCCTTAATTCGTGTGCAACCGAAGGAGGTGTCTAGATGCATTCGAAAGGCCATGAGTGTTGTCTAGATGTTGAATTCACTTGCCGATTTAATACATGTTGGATCATACGCGAAGTTGGTTTTAATGTGTATTTATCTAAGGGCTAGAGTAATTCTGGTAATTTACATGTCGATCTGGGATGAGTGACGCCATACCTGCTAACATGTTCCAATTCGACATATTGTGCTTATGTGCTATTTGTGTTTAATTTCTACGCGAAGTGTTGTTAAACCGATTAGTACCATGTTTAGGATTATACGCGAAGTTGATTCTAAATACTTGTGATGTTTTGAATAATTAGATATACCGCGAAGGCTCTAATTAAATTGGAACTTAATTGATCTTGAATCCGATTTTAGCTTGCTGCTCCTATTACTTGTTTTAATTTCATTGCATGTGTAATGAGTTTTGTGTTTTGTGATTGTGTGAAAGGTGATGATCATTTGTAAATAATAATTTAGGTTTTAATTTTCGTAAAAATCAGTAGGTAATTAGACATAAAAATCGATAAACCCCCTTATGTGCAACACTTTGTGTGATTGAAAGCCCTTGATTTCCCCGGATAGAACGATCCCTACTTGTCCTAACTACAATTGACAAAAGAAGGGTATTATGTGTATGTAGTTGTTTTGCAGGTACTTTGTACTTGGATAACAGCTCCATCAAGAAGTTGTCAATTTCATGTTCCGATTAATTACTTACCTAAACATGCTTTTTAGGTGACAAAGCTAGCTAACTGATGGAGACATTATCCAAGCACAAAGTACCTGCAAAACAACTTCATACACATAATACCTTTGTTTTGTCAATTGTAGTTAGGACAAGTAGGGATCGTTCTATCCGGGGAAATCAAGGGCTTTCAATCACACAAAGTGTTGCACATAAGGGGGTTTATCGATTTTTATGTCTAATTACCTACTGATTTTTACGAAAATTAAAACCTAAATTATTATTTACAAATGATCATCACCTTTCACACAATCACAAAACACAAAACTCATTACACATGCAATGAAATTAAAACAAGTAATAGGAGCAGCAAGCTAAAATCGGATTCAAGATCAATTAAGTTCCAATTTAATTGGAGCCTTCGCGGTATATCTAATTATTCAAAACATCACAAGTATTTAGAATCAACTTCGCGTATAATCCTAAACATGGTACTAATCGGTTTAACAACACTTCGCGTAGAAATTAAACACAAATAGCACAAAAGCACAATATGTCGAATTGGAACATGTTAGTAGGTATGGCGTCACTCATCCCACATCGACATGTAAATTTCCAGAATTACTCTAGCCCTTAGATAAATACATATTAAAACCAACTTCGCGTATGATCCAACATGTATTAAATCGGCAAGTGAATTCAACATCTAGACAACACTCATGGCCTTTCGAATGCATCTAGACATCTCCTTCGGTTGCACACGAATTAAGGAAATAAACCTAATTAAATCAAGAAAACATGCAAAAGTCTACTGCCCATCATACCATATTCAATTAAATCACAAGCATAATTCAGTAATTAAACACAAGAAAACCAAACAATATAACAAGAATTCGGAAATCCCATGAATAATTAACAAAACCGAAATACAAACTAAGAATCCAAACATATTTCATAGACAAAATAATGTTTAAATACAAAGAAACAAAAGCCATCGAAATATTACAATCCAAGTGGCAACCTTGTTGAAGAATTCGGCAAGTGGATTGGTGTTGATGATTGGAATGTTTTTATGAAAGGTGGTGGAAGATGGTTCGGCTATGTTCTTGGTGAGAAACCAAGGAAGCAATTCGGCAGAGTTTTGGTATGCTTTTTGTGAGGAAGAGAAGATGATTTTCTGAATTTAAGTTGTGGTATTTATAGAGGAGAGGAGGCAAGCTAGGGTTTGGCAAGGAGTCCTCTCAAGAAACCGAAATCCCTCTTCACTTTGGTTTCGGCAAAGTCTTCTAATTCTTTATGCAATTGCTGCCGAAATATCTCTTGGTCAAAGGCTGAATTGTGCAACAATATCCCATGAATTTAATCAATTTAATTCAGCAACAAGTAATTGAACCAAGCTTCCATCAAGTCCACATTCATCCCTTGCTTTTCTCTTTTCTTCTTTTCCGAAAATCCCATAGATAATTGCTGAATAAGTCTTCTATTTATCTCTTGAATTAATCAACAAGTAATTCAGCAATTAACAATGAATCATGCTTGAGATGTTGTCCACATTCGGCAAAAGAATTCTTCATTATCTCCAAATAGTTGCCGGCCTTGAAGACTCCTCCAAAAGTTCTTCCTCTTTTCTCTCATGTATTTTCCGAAAATTCTATGTGAAAATAGAATTAAATCCTCCTATTATTTCTTCTCTTAGCCGGCTATGAGGACTCCAAGTCCATCTCTTCATCTTTGAAAGCACACGGCAACAAACTCTCCCTTTTGCCGAAATAACTCCACCAATTACCATAGCAAATCGGCAATAATTCCCTCAAGATATTATCTCCTCCTTTATCTCCAAATAAAATTTGAAAATAAAGAAAAGAAATACAGAATTAATCCATGCATTAAACTTGTCCTAATCTAGACAAATGATGTCTTAAAAAGACATATATGTAATAGATAAGATTATTAGATTAGGAAAGTTTCCAAATCCAAATTGGATTCCTATTCTTGATCTTCACGGCAAAGCATCTTTCATTGCCGAAATAATTCCTCCATTTCACTTCAATTATCTTCTCATGAATTCCTGAAAATAAGATTAAGAAATAAATGAAGAAGAAGAAAATATGTAGCACAATTATCATGAGTAAGAGTCCTGTTTAGATAAGGAATCCCAGTCCAACAAGGAGTTGTATTTTCAATGAAACTCTTTCGACTTTACAAAAACGTCGAGCATTTGTAGACTCCTTGTCCAACTAAAACTCCTATGTTCATAGACTTCAATTAGGACTCAAACTTGTAGAATCCTTATCCAACTGGGATTCCTACTTTAAAGGATTCCTTTTCGAACTAGAGTTCTAGTTGAAAAAGGAGTCCTAGTTGCAATCAAACTCTTATTAGGAATCCTAGTTCAATAAGGACTCCACCATAATTATGCATTTTAACAATTTCTAGCACAAACCGATTCCACACATATATTAGAAACGACGAAAAATAAAGAAATCAATTCCGACAGGTTTCCTAGTCAAAACAGGTTTCCTAGTCCAAACAGGATTCCTAGTACAATAAGGAATCCTACTCAAACTAAAACTCTTCAAAAATCGACATTTCTGCATTTTAGCTCAATTTATACACCAACTCTTGCCAAAGACTCCAACATGACTCAATGACTCTATATTACAACAATAAGGGATAAGAATTGCATAAATGGGAGTAAAAACATATTAAGAATGTCGCATTTTATGCTCCTATCACTAACACATTTAGTAAGCATAAAGAGTAAGAACCCATAGATTCAAACATGCATCAATCATCAATATAAGGAAATTACATTGTTTGCTCATATCCACAACTCACACACATAGGCATATACATAAAAGCCTTACAAAAGTAATACATCAAGAAAGCAAGAGAAGGTGAGAAAGAACCACAATACCCATGAGCTTCCTAGATGTATACAAAGAGGGTGTGAAGCTTCAAAGTATAGTATTTTCGGTTTTCTCAAACCCAAAACACTATACAAATCCACATACACAAAGAAAAGATTAAGAACAAGGCTTCATGGATCTACCCACAAGTGTGATTGATCAAGGGGTGTAGAATCTTCGGTTTTGGTTATCAACCAAAGATGCTACACCCCTCTCTCTACACAAGGGCTAAACTATTCTAACTAAACAAACTAAGAGATGAAGAACTATGAAAAATGGAGAGGAAATGAGGGGAGAGAGAGCTTCCGTTCGTCCAAAATGGGAGAGGGGGTTATAAATAGGCCTAAAGTGGTGAATGGAGGGTGGAGATGCAAGAAAATGAAGGGCTAGATGTTATGGACAAAGATGTAAGCACAAATTATGGATCTAGTCTTTATAAAATGACCAAAAACCTCAAAGATATTTTGGTGGAGAAGGAAAAAGAAATGGCACTCTTGATATTTGGCCATAAGGACAAGGGGACAAGGTCAACATCAAAGGGACAAAGCCAAAGATGTCCCTTTCACTTGTCTTCTTCCCATTTGAATTTGAATCAACAACTCTTCTTCCCTCCAATGCTCCTTCACTTGAATATCAGCCATCACCATCTTCCGACCGCCGGAGTTTGACTGGAATTCTGTCCGTTGACCGGTCAAATTCGTCTTTTAGTGTATTTTCCGGTTTTGCTCCTTTGGCTTCGATTCTTCACCCGATTTCTTCAATATGTGCTAAATCCACCATTTTGTCTCTTTTCCGATCCTTAGCTCATTTTCCTAGCATGAATAGGAAACGTTATAAGAAATAGATAAAACACAAAAGGATATAGCAAAAGAATAAGAATAAGGCAACAATTACTAGGTAAATATTGACCTAACACCTGGTGATGCTTTAATAGGTTTCAACCAAGCAATAGCAGTTAGCAAGTGTAAAATTTGCTGGAATGGAAGGAATACTGGAATGAAAATGCAGGTAGAAAGGAAATTGCAGAATAAGTAAATAACTAGAGAGAAAAGAGTCTTGTATTTTCTTGATAGTCCAAAAATGACAATACAGCAGAGCTCTTATACTAGATAAGAGTAACAGGTCACAACTGGCCTAAAGGACACGTGTCCGTTACTAACATTTGGGACCAGTAACAATGAGAGGAGGTTGTATCAATTCCCTCCCGCTTGAGAAGGCAGTCCACGGCCTGCAAATCCTGGAAACCTGGAGACAATAAATTGAGCATCATGCCAGGTTGCGTCTGCAGCAGGTAAGCCCTCCCATTCAATGAGCCACTGAGTGATTGTTCTTTTCTTCCTTCTAATTACCTGCATATCAAGCACTCTCTTAGGCAGCCAATCAATTACCCCAGCATCTGTGAATTGTGGCAATTGACAAGAGATGGTGAACTTGTCTCCCACCTTTTTCTTCAACAGGCTGACATGGAATACTGGGTGCAGTTTCGAGTAACTCGGCAGCTTCAACCGATAGGCCACCTTCCCAATTCTCTCCACTATTTGAAATGGGCCATAGAACCGTGGTGATAGCTTATGTGATGGTCTTTTCACCAGGGACTGCTGACGATAGGGCTGTAATTTCAGATATACCCAGTCATGAACCTCGAATTCCATGTCCTTTCTGTTGAGGTCAGCCTGTTGCTTCATTCTATTTTGAGCAATTGTCATGTTGGACTTGAGTAAATTGAGTAGCTCATCTCTCTTCCTCAAGTTGACATCCACCGAGTGCACAGAAGTAGTATCGGGTAGGTATGCTGTAATTGATGGAGGTGGATAGCCATACACTGCCTCAAATGGGGACATGCGAATGGTCGAGTGATATGAGGTATTGTACCAGTATTCAGCCCAGTGTATGATGTTGGCCCAAGATTCAGGTTTGTCTTGCACAAAACATCGCAAGTAGTGTTCAATGGATCTGTTTACTACCTCAGTTTGTCCATCCGATTGAGGATGGTAGGCAGAGCTCCGACATAACTTTGTTCCTTGTAGACGAAAGAAGGTCTCCCAAAAATTGCTAAGGAAAATTGGGTCGCGATCGGACACAATTGACCTAGGCATGCCATGAAGCCTGCATATTTCCTTTGTGAAAGTCTCAGCCATAGAGGAAGCAGTATAGGGGTGAGAAATAGCTATAAAGTGGCCATATTTGGAGAGCCTGTCTATTACCACCATTATACAATTCTTACCTTCAGATAATGGAAGCCCATCGATGAAGTCCATTGAGACATCAAACCAAATTTGATCAGGTATAGCAAGAGGATTTAGAAGGCCAGCCGGCTTGGTTGTCTCATAGTTTTGTCTTTGACACTCCTCACAGTTGGCTACAAACTGCTTAACTGCTTTTCTCATACCTGGCCAGCAGAAATTGTGTTTCAACCTGACTAATGTGCGCAGGTATCCAGAGTGGCCTCCTTGGACAGAGGCATGGAACTCAGTTAGCAATTTCTCTCTCAATTCTGAAGAGCTAGGTACAAATAGTCTGTCCTTGTAGAGCAGCTTGTTGTTGACAATCGAGAACCCCTTTTTTTTACAAGTACCAGTTTGTAGGCTGTTGATGAGCTCCTTGACTTCCACATCCCTGTCGCTAATTTTTTGGAGGTCCTGTATGCAGTCAAAAATGGGGGAGTTGATGTTTTGAATTGCGCAAACCTCATGCTGTCTGGACAATGCATCAGCAACTGTGTTGAGCTTTCCCGGTTTGTAGACAATCTTGTAATCATACCCCAATAACTTGGACATCCATTTTTGTTGCAGTGGCGTTGTAATCCTTTGATCCATCATATTCTTCAAAGTTTGATGATCTGTCATAATAGTGAATTGATTGCCCAAGATGTATGGCCTCCATTTCTCCACTGCTAACATAATAGCAAGCATCTCGCGATCATACACAGAGAGAGATTGGTTTCTTGGAGAGAGTTTCTTACTCAGGAAAGCAATGGGGTGGTTTGATTGGGATAGTACAGCACCTAGTCCAATTCCGCTTGCATCCGTCGATATGTCGAACGGTTTTGAGAAATCGGGCAAAGCCAGCACCGGGGCATGTGTGAGTGCCAATTTCAGCTGGTTGAAAGCATCTTCTGCTGCCTCATTCCAGACGAAGCTGTCCTTTTTCAGCATCTCTGTCAGGGGACCTGAGATAAGAGCATAGAAAGGGATGAATCGGCGATAATATCCAGTAAGACCAAGGTACCCTCTTAGTTTCTTAAGAGTGTTGGGCTTGGGCCAGTCAATAACACATTGGACTTTTTCTGGATCCACCTCAACTCCATTACCCGAAATTACATGGCCCAGATATTGTATTTTTTGTAATCCAAAGGCACACTTTTGGAGCTTGACTTTGAACTCATTTTCCTGCAAAATAGCAAACACCTCTTCAAGGTGAGCAATATGGGACTCTAAATCTTTACTATAGACGAGAATATCGTCGAAGAAAACCAAGACCGATTTCCGTAGCACTCTTTTAAACGCCTCATTTAGCGCGGCTTGGAATGTCGATGGAGCATTCGATAGTCCAAAGGGCATCACCACAAATTCATAATGACCCTCATGTGTGCGAAAGGCCGTTTTGTGGATGTCATCCGGGTGCATCCTAATTTGGTGATAGCCGGATCTCAAATCCAATTTGGAGAAATAAGATGCACCATGTAGTTCATCTAATAGCTCATCCACTATAGGTATTGGAAACCTATCCTTGACCGTAGCATTATTAAGCTCTCGGTAATAGACACAAAATCGCCATGTACCCTCTTTTTTTCTCACCAAAAGCACCGGTGACGAAAAAGGACTAGTGCTTGGTCGAATGAGGCCTTGTTGGAGCATGTCACGCACTTGTGTTTCAAGCTCGGCTTTTTGGGAGTGTGCGTAACGATAGGGCCGCACGTTAATTGGGCTCGTGCCGGGTACAAGTGGTATGCGATGGTCAATGTTCCTTTGTGGGGGTAGGCCCAAAAAGGTTTTGAAAAGCTCATCAAACTTGCTGATAAGAGGCTGAAGAGCTGGGTGCTGAACTATGCCTGTTTCTGCTGACAATTTGGTGGAGGTTGGGCTTTCCATGTGATCAGCTGGAAATAGGGCCAAGATATCTGCTGGCCCAACATTATGTGATGGTTTGAGCCCTTGTAGTACATGGCATTTACTCTGTGAACTGAGTATCAGAAGTTTTTCTGCAAAATGCATGCCCACGAAACCCAGGGACTCAAGCCAGGGAGCCCCAAGCAGAAGGTCACAATTATCCACTTTGTACCGCAAGAATGAGTCACTCCAGGCATAATCTTGTATCTAGATTGGGACGTCCCTTGCTATCCCATCTGGTTGCACAATGTGCCCTGAAGCTGATTTCAGTTTGATGTTGGGAGTTGGTTCAATCTTGAGGTTCAGTTTGGATGCCAATTCCGGGTTGAGGCAATTGATTGCACTTCCACAATCAATGAATATTCAAATCGAAACCTTGTTGATAGTGCCTTCAAATTTCAACATGTCTGATAGCTTTGGATTGGTGATTGAATTTATGGGTATGGTTGTCACTTCCCTTGTCTCACCTTCTAGCTCTGAAATTTCTGTGGAAACTGGGTCATGGTCTGAAGGTGGAATTGGACATTCGAGTATCGCCATTATTGGCTTTTTGCACACATGATTTTCAGAGTATTTCTCATCACAATGGAAACATAGCCCCTTTGCCCTACGTTCGCGCTGTGCGTTCGGCGGCCAGGTTCTGACAGTGGTTTCCGGCCGATTTGAATTATTCTGGGTTGGTGGTGTTTGAAAATTGGGACGGTGGTTTTGGCCTGTAGCAGAGGGTGAGCTGGATGGGGGACCACTAGAGTAGCGTGAGTTGTATGACCACAAGTAGGGTTTGGTGGGACGCGCCGCTTTGAGTTCCCTCTCTCTGGCCTCAAACCGCCTTGCTAGGCGTTGCGCCATTGACAGCGATTGGGGTTCCAGTGCAGACACCATGAGTTGGATTTCTGGCTTAAGTCCACCAATAAACATGGGTAAGAGCTGATTTTCAGGCCAGTCAGGGGCTCTACAAGATAATTTAGTGAACTCGGTTATGAATTCATCCACCGACCCCTTTTGTTGCAGGTGAGAAAGTGAGGCCTTGAAATCGGCCGCGCTGCCTCCACCAAAGTGTTCGAGGAACGCTGTAATGAACCTTTCCCACTTTGCAGTTGGGTTTCTCATCTCAAACGCATTCATCCAATTCGAAGCGTCTGGACCAAAATTGGAAGCCACGGCTGAGATTTTTTGGTTTGGAGGGACTTGTTGGGCTTTGACGTATCTCTCCGCCATGGCGAGCCACCCGACTGGGTCTTCGCCGGTGAAGCGTGGCAAATCCACCTTCGGGGGTCGGTATGGTTCATGGTGCGGGGGTTGTAGAGGTGGAGTGCGGGTGAGGCTATAGTGGTTTGGGTATGATTGAGTTCCGGCTGGTGATGGAGGTGTTATCCAAGCATAAAATACCTGCAAAACAACTACATACAAATAATACCCTTCTTGTGTCGAGTGTAGTATTGACAAGTAGGGATCGTTCTATCCGGGGAAATCAAGGGCTTTCAATCACACAAAGTATTGCATAAAAAGGGGGGTTACGATTTTTTTAATTATATTCCTACTGATTTTTTTACGAATTTTATTAATTCCTAAGCTATTATTTACATATGATCATCACCTTTCACACAATCACCAAACACAAATCACATTATACATGCAACAAAATTAAAACAAGTAATAGGGCAGCAAGCATATAACGAAGTCAAGATCAATTAAGTTCCAATTTAATTAGAGCCAATGCGGTATATCTAATTATTCAAAACATCATAAGTATTTAGAATCCAACATGCGTGTAATCCTAAACATGGTACTAATCAGTTTAATAACACAATGCGTAGAAATTAAACACAATTAGCACATAAGCACAATATGTCGAATTGGAACATGTTAGCAAGTATGGCGTCACTCATCTCACATCGACATGTAAATTTCCAGAATTACTCTAACCCTTAGATTAATACATATTAAATCCAACATGCGTGTAATTCAACATGTATTAAATCGGCATATGAATTTGACACCTAGATAACACTCATGGCCATCGAATGCATCTAGATATCTCCTTCGGTTCCACACGAATTAAGGAAATAAACCTAATTAAAATCAAGAAAACATGCTAAAGCTTGCTGTCCAACATACCATATTCAATTAAGAGCATGCATAATTCGGCATTCACATACAAAATATCCAAACATGTATAACAAAGATCCGAAAATCCCATATGTAAATATCAATACCGAAATTAAAACCAAAAACCAAAACATACTTCATAGACAAAGTTATGTTTAAATACAAAGTAACAAAAACCAAAATAAAACAATCCATATTACAACCTTGGTTAAGATTCGGCAAGGATTGGTGAGATGGTGATTGAATTGATGTGAGGAATGGTGGTTCGGCTTTGCTCCTTGTATAAAATTTCTGAAAATAATTTGGTAGGGATTCGGCAAGGCTTTTGTGGAGGGAGAGATGATGATTTTAATGAATACAATGTGTGTATATATAGAGAGAAGGGGGAGCTAGGGTTCGGCAACTTGATCTCCAAGAAAACCAAAACCATTTAGGTTTTGGTTTCGGCAAGCATTATCTTCAATAAATCCGAAATATCATGTCTTCTTTTAATTCGGCTAGGTCTTCTTTTCCATGCAATTGCCGAATTAAATCTTCAATTTTCTTCAAGTAAAACTTCTTTAATTCGGCACCAAGTTATTGCACAAAGCCATAATTCAGTCCACATGCATTCCCCTCTTTTCTCTTTTCTTTTCTTTTCCGAAAATTCTATGTAAAATAGAATTAATTCTTCCTCCTTCTCTTATCTTGGCCGGCCTCCTTGATTTATCTTCAATAAGTTCTCCTTTAATTCGGCAAAGAGTCCCTTGCAAAATGTTACAAGGAAACCAAATCCAATTTGGTTTCCTCCTTCTCTTATCTTGGCCGGCAAGCATCATTTCTTTTCCACCGAAAATTCTCTCAAAAATCCTCCATTAATCTTCTCTTTAATTCCTGAAAATAAGAATAAGAATTAAATTAAAAAGAAGATAAAAAGATGTAGCACAATTATCATGAGTAAGAGTCCTAGATAGATAAGGAATCCTAGTCCAACAAGGAGTTGTATTTTCAATGAAATTCTTTCGACGATTCAAAAACGTCGAGCGTTTGTAGACTCCTTGTTCGACTAAAACTCTTCACTCGTAGACTTCAATTAGGACTCAAACTCGTAGAATCCTTATCCAACTGGGATTCCTACTTTAGTAAGGATTCCTTTTCCAAATAGAGTTCTACTTGAAAAAGGAGTCCTAGTCAAATCAAACTCTTATTAGGAATCCTAGTTCAATAAGGATTCCATCATAATTATGCATTTTCACAATTTATAGCACAAACCAATTCCACACAAATATTAGAAACGACGAAAGATAAAGAAATCAATTCCGACAAGTTTCCTAGTCAAAACAGGTTTCCTAGTCCAAACAGGATTCCTAGTACAACAAGGAGTCCTACTCAAACTAAAACTCTTCATAAATCGACATTTCTGCATTTTTAGCTCAGTTTATTCACCAACACTTGCCAATGACTCTAACATGACTCAATGACTCTATATTACAACAATAAGGGAAAAGAAATGCATAAATGGGGGTAAAACATATTAAGAACGTCGCATTTTATGCTCCTATCAACTACCCCACACTTAGCCTTTGCTAGTCCCTTAGCAAAACAAATAAAAAGACTCAACACTACAGCCCCTAAAATGATTGTCTCAGGATCTTTAAACACATAGCTTTCAAGTTAAGCATTCAATGTAAGCACAATAATCCCAAGCGTCATAGACATGTATCATGGCATGAACAAGTAAGAAACGAAAATCACAAGCAATGACATGTTATGTTGATTCCATCCTCCTCACTAGGCATACTCTCTTCTTTTCACTCATGATATGGCAATATTCACTCAAAGTATATGCAAGAAAATAGATTAAGAGTTACAAAGAGTAACTTGCATATTTCATCAAATAAAGGCACTTTGTGAATAGATCTTTCAGGAAAAACTTCATATAACAACTATGTGCACCAATGAACCAAAGCCATATGCTTAACTCTTGACAAAAATCTCCACATACAAAGTTCACCTATTATTCGAATCATGAGAGATCTTACATGGGAAAATAGTGGGGCTAGGCATAAGGAATTCGCATTTAGAATAGTGGTGAGAAAATGTCACCAAGACTTAGCAAAGCTCAATACTCCTTATGACTTCACTCAAAAGGGCCAAGTTTCAACTTGTTGGGCCCAAACTTCATTCTTTTCTTCCCCATAACATAGTGAATATGAACAAAGGTCAAGTATGATAATAATAGACCTTCAATTGTAAAACAAACTCCAAATTCACCACAAGATCCCAATCCAAGCATTTCATTTTTCTTTTGATTTCTTTTGCCGAAACTTTTCAATTTTCTTGGTTTAATCGGCACAAAATTTTATTTTATTTTTTTTCTTTTATTTTCTGTCCGAAATTTTCTCTTTATTTTCGGCACTCATGGCTTTTCATGCTTTTGGATTGGATCACCCCACACTTACTTCAAATCATCACTTCAAACAACAAATTCCAATTAAACTTTACCAAGTCTTGACAACAATGGTTAGGATAAACTGTTCTAAGCTCAAGGAATGTGTATCATGGTGATGCAATAAATGGCTCAATGTCGGCTCAAGGGGGTTAAAACTAAGGAGTCCCACGATGGGCAAAAATTAGGCATAAGCTTTATTTGGCATTGGTGGTAATCCTAACAAGATCATCTCAATCATATTCAAAATCAAGGCATGTTATGAATAATAGTCTCAAAAATCGTCAAAAGTGAGTTCTAGCATTCTAGAGTTCATTAAAATCTATGGCACATAGTCATTGAATAATCAAAGAATGATGAAGTTTTGAAAAATTCTGCCAATTTTTATCACTCAAGAAGAAAGTATATGGCAATCAAAGCTCACAAAGGTTATTATGGAACAAAATCAACACAAACATACATGCTTCTTACACAATTAAGTTCAAGTCTCAAATGTTCATACCAATCACAAAGTCCATGAAACTCACAATTATTTTCAAGATTATGCAAAACCATCATCTATGTATTAAAGATATAATCATCATAGACTATTTAGGGGCACTTAAGACTCAAAATTAAAACAAAAATTTAAAAAGCAACGAAATTTTTTTTAAAATTTTTCTGATTTTTCCAATTTTTTATTTTCTTTTCTTTTTATGACTCAAAACAAAAACTCAAAACAAAAACAAACATATGAAACATGTATCCCTACCCCACACTTAGAAAATTACATTGTCCTCAATGTACACAAAAATTATGTAGTAATTTCCAAGCATTTGATAATTCACAAGTTCCACATTCATACAATTCAACCAAAAAGAGTTTAGGGATTTAGAAAATTCAAACTCTCGTAGACGGCTCCTTCACAATTTTGGTTGAAATGGGTTGCCTCCCATGCAGCGCTTAATGTTTATAGTCTACTCAGCCTAGACTCTTCTCCATATCATCAGGATCTTGGTGCATCTCTGAATTGAATCTCCTCAATGGTGTGCTCCTCAAAAGGTTCGTAGTAAGGCTTAAGTCGATGACCATTCACCTTGAATGCTTTTCCTGATTCCGTACTTTGAATTTCAATAGCACCATGAGAAAACACATTAGTAACAATATATGGTCCTACCCAACGAGAACGCAATTTGCCAGGAAATAATTTAAGACGAGAATGAAATAACAAGACTTTCTGGCCAATATGAAACGTTTTGCCTCTTATCATCTTGTCATGATACAATTTCGTCTTCTTCTTGTAAATCCATGCAGCATCATATGCTTCATTTCTGATTTCCTCAAGTTCGCTCAGCTGCAATTTCCTGTGAAGTCCAGCCTTGTCAAGTTCCATGTTGAATTGCTTCACCGCCCACCACGCCTTGTGCTCCAACTCTACTGGAAGATGGCACGCCTTGCCATATGTAAGCCGAAATGGAGACATCCCAATGGGTGTCTTGTATGCTGTTCTGTAAGCCCAAAGTGCATCATCAAGTCTATCACTCCAATCTCTCCTTGATGGACCCACAGTTTTCTCCAATATGCTCTTGATCTCTCTGTTGGACACTTCTGCCATTCCGCTTGTCTGAGGATGATAAGGTGTGGATACCTTATGGGTGACTCCATATCTTCTGAGCAAAGCCTCTATTGTTCTGTTGCAGAAATGAGAACCTCCATCGCTTATAAGCACACGAGGTACTCCAAACCTGGAAAATATGTTAGTTCTCAAGAAACCTGCAACAACTTTAGAATCATTAGTCCTTGTGGCTTTCGCCTCCACCCATTTAGACACATAATCAACAGCCAACAAGATATAAAGAAAGCCCTTACATGAAGGAAAAGGTCCCATAAAATCTATACCCCAAACATCAAAAATTTCAACAAACATTATAGGATTTAGGGGCATTTGGTCTCTCTTACTAATTTTACCTGTCCTTTGGCACCTATCACATGTCATATAAAATGTGTATGCATCCTTGAAAATTGTGGGCCAATAAAATCCGCTTTCTAATACCTTGAGTGCTGTCCTCTTAGCTCCAAAGTGTCCTCCACACGCCTCATTGTGGCAAAATGCAAGGATCGGCCTATGCTCCTCTTGTGGCACACAACGTCTAATCACCTGATCACTACACGTCCTCCATAGATAGGGATCGTCCCATATGTAGTGTCTTGCATTCTTTTTGATCCTCGTCTTGGCTGCCTGCAAACATGTACTTGGAAAAGTTTTAGTAACTAAATAATTGACAATGTCTGCATACCAAGGTTCTTTTGTGTCCACTCGAAAAAGCTGCTCATCTGGGAAAGTTTCCTGAAGTGGTAACTTTTCCTCTTCTCTCACAATTCTGCTCAAGTGATCCGCCACAACATTCTCGCTTCCCTTCTTGTCCTTGATTTCGATGTCAAACTCTTGGAGTAAGAGAATCCATCGAATCAAACGTGGCTTGGCGTCCTTCTTCTTCATCAAATATCTTAAGGCTGCATGATCAGAATACACAATCACTTTAGAATTCAATAGATATGAACGAAATTTTTCTAAAGCAAATATAACAGCCAACAGTTCTTTTTCAGTTGTAGAGTAATTTAATTGAGCATCATTAAGTGTGCGAGAAGCATAATATATAGCATTTGGCTTCTTCTCTTTTCTCTGTCCAAGCACTGCTCCAACTGCATAGTCTGAAGCATCACACATGATCTCAAATGGTAGGCTCCAGTCTGGTGGCGCCATTATTGGTGCCGATGTCAGCAATTCCTTCAACCTCAAAAATGCATCTTCACACCTTTTGTCCCATACGAATGGAACATCCTTCTGCAAGAGGGCACAAATAGGCTTGGCCACCAACGAAAAATCCTTGATGAACCTCCTGTAAAAACCTGCATGGCCAAGAAACGAACGTACCTCCCTTACAGTTGTAGGGGAGGGTAAGTGAAGCATAATATCAATCTTGGCCCTATCTACCTCAATACCCTTTGCAGATATAATGTGTCCTAGAACTATCCCTTGTTTTACCATGAAATGACACTTTTCCCAATTAAGTACAAGGTTAGTTTCTACACATCTTATCAGGATTAATTCCAAATTCTCTAAACATGCATCAAAGTCTTTTCCATAAACACTAAAATCATCCATAAAGACTTCAATGATATTCTCAATATAATCGCTGAAAATGGAATACATACAACGTTGGAATGTACCTGGTGCGTTGCATAAACCAAAAGGCATGCGTCGATAGGCAAACGTACCAAAGGGACATGTGAACGTCGTCTTCTCCTGATCATCTGGGTGAATGCATATCTGATTGTAACCGCTGTACCCATTCAAGAAGCAATAGAATTCGTGCCCAGCTAATCTCTCCAACATCTGGTCCATAAAAGGCAAAGGCATGTGATCTTTGCGTGTAGTAGCATTCAACTTTCTGTAGTCGATACACATCCTATGACCTGTCACCAATCGTTGTGGCACGAGCTCATCCTTATCGTTCTTCACAACTGTGACTCCACTCTTCTTGGGTACAACCTGGACAGGTGCAATCCACTGGCTATCTGAAATGGGATATATGACTCCACAATCCAGCAATTTGATCACCTCGTCCTTCACAATCTTCATCATAGGGGGGTGTAATCGTCTCTGACCCTCCCTAGTAGGCTTGGCTCCTTCCTCAAGCAAGATCCTATGGACACAAGTTGTAGGGCTGATTCCCTTGATATCCGCCAACGTCCATCCAATGGCGGTCTTGTTCCTCTTCAGAATGCTAGTTAAACGTGCTTCCTGCTGCTCACTCAGCTGTGATGACACAATAACTGGTAGTGTGTCATCGTCTCCCAAGTACACATACTTCAAATGATCCGGAAGCACCTTGAGTTCTAGAATAGGGGCCTGTTCCACAGATGGCAGAATTTTATTAGTGGAAATGGGAATTGACTATACTTACATGGCTTTTTTATGTGGGGTGTTGCCTCTAGCTCGGCAACAATGCTCATCATGCTCGGCTCAAGTTTGAGCCGTGCCTCCTTGGAAATCTTCTCCCCATTTGTGTCAATTCCGGCCCCTTGCTCAATAGCTAGTTGCTATTGATCCAAAGTTTCTGACAAAACCTGCGTAATAGAATCAATTACATCAATATTATAGCAAGGTTTTAGATCAGAAACTGAATACCTCATGGCCTCAAAGATATTGAAGCCAATCACTTCACCATCGAACTCCATGGTGAGGTTCCCTTCAGCCACATCTATCTTCGTTCTTGCTGTCCTCATGAATGGTCGCCCCAACAAAAGTTGAGTGGAATTAAGGGGCGACTCTTCCATCTGAAGCACATAGAAATCTGCCGGAAATATCAGATTATTTACCTGCACAAGAACATCCTCAACATATCCCTCAGGATATTTGTTAGACCTATCGGCGAGTTGAATGATTACATTGTCCTTTTTCAACTCGCCCAAACCTAGGGACTTATACACATTATAAGGCATGACATTAATAGAAGCCCCTAGATCTAGCAAAACTTTATCAAAAAATGATTGTCCAATTTTACAAGGTACAGAAAAGCTGCCAGGGTCTCTCATTTTAGGTGGGAGCTTTCTTTGGAGAACGGCTGAAACCGTCTCACTCATCTTGACCACCTGCTCCTCACGAGTATGCCTCCTTGTTGTGCACAGCTCCTTTAAAAACTTGGCATACTTGGGAATTTGCTTGATGCACTCAAGCAATGGTATGTTCACCTCCACTTTCCTAAAGATATCCAACACCTCCTCATCAGATTTGTCCTTCTTCGATTTAGCAAACCTGGAAGGAAAAGGCAGACAAGAAGATTGGTTAGCATTAACTAATCCACTTGAGTTAGAATTATTCACCTTGTGTGTCTCTGAGGTAGCGGGATCTTTTTCCATGTCCCTATTCTTCATCTTTTCGAGCTCAGCCTTGCTCGGTTTGCTCCTCTCAGCCTCATTGCCGTTTAAAACACCATCATTGCCGTGCTCCTCATTATTGCCGAGTGTCTCCCCATGCTTGGCATCAACTTGTACTAGCACGTCATCACCATCATCATGATGATCCACAAACTCGTCCTCAACCTCCTTGAGTGCCGGCCTCTTCAAAACTTTACCACTCCTTGTGGTAATTGCATTTGCTTGCTCATTCTTGGGGTTCTTTATCACTCCTCCAGGTAATCTCCCTTGTTCCTGAATCTGCCCCATGAAATCCACAACCTTCCCCATCTGATTCTTCAACTCAGAAATGTCCTTGGTGTTCGAGGTTGTAGATTGCAACAATGTATGAGTTGCATCGTTCAAAGACTTAAGCATGGCGTCATAGTTGGGATTTGACGATGCTTGTGCATTATTGGAAAGTGGAACGTGGCTGCCCTTGGAATCCAACTGAATTGGCTTCCTCAAAATTTTCACTTCCTCCCAATTGAGGACATACATCAGCCGTATGGCCCTCCAAACTACACACCCCACAGACTTGGGCATGTTTCTGTTTCATAAACTGGGACATCATTTGAGTGAGTTTGCCCACATCTTCCTTAAGCTCCTTCACTGCACTAGATTCCTCATATCCACTGGCCTCACTGACTCGCCTTGAGGAAGTAGACCCGAACTGTTGTTGATTGGTGAAATGCATCTCCAACAAATTCTTAACCTCCTCTCTGCTCTTCTCCATTAAAGATCCACCAGCTGCTGAATCTAAAAATCTCCGCTCTAAGGGACGCAACCCTTCATAGAAATACTGCAATAGAAGACCCTCACGTATCCCATGATTAGGACACGTTGCAACCAAAGCCTTGTACCTGTCATAGTACACGTCGAAGCTTTCATCTGGCTCTTGTCTGATCGAGGTGATCTCCTTCGTGATCTGCGTCACCCTTGATGAAGGAAAGTACTTGGTGAGAAATTCCCTCACCATTGAAGTCCAAGAAACCATCTTTCCAGGTGGTATAGCATAAAACCACTCCTGCGCCCTATCTTCAAGTGAAAAAGGAAACGCCTTCATTCTTACATGTTGTAAGTCTGCCCCAGTTGGGCACATTGACTCACATCTAAATTCAAACTTCTGAATATGGCGATTCGGATCCTCTCCACTGAGTCCATAAAACTTAGGCAATTGGTGGATAAATCCACCCTTCAGCTCAAATTCTCCTGATTTGCCAGGTGCAACTGCAGGATATGCCACATTACTTGGTCTCACCACTCCTCCTTGTGGCGCATCTACCTGTCCATTCTCCTCCCTTAGTGAAGTCATTATGAATGTAGGATCAGGTAAATCAAAGTTCAAGTACTGAATTGGTATGGGACTTTGGAGTAGCTCAAATTCTGGTTCTTCGTGAAACAAAGGGTTTAGTTCACACGAAGCTTCTGATGGAAATGGTGATGGTGGTGCAACAAAATTTCGGTCAAAAAGTGATGAGGTGGGAGAAACAAACTGATGTTCTGGTGTAGAAGTGCTCGGCAAAACTGGCTCTTCTTCTTCTTGGTTGCAAATTCTTTTCAATCTGTCCTCAATTTCTTGTGACCAACCAAGATTCATGTACCTGAAATTATCATAAGATCAAGTATATCAATCATTGAATTAAAAAGAAAAATAAACGTATATTGTATAGTTAGAATGTATAAGTTAGTGTTAGGGTAAAAATATCACACAAAAGAATGTTAGTATGTATAATGTAAACGAGAA
Source organism: Potentilla sterilis (assembly GCA_963682095.1). Classification (NCBI taxonomy): domain Eukaryota; kingdom Viridiplantae; phylum Streptophyta; class Magnoliopsida; order Rosales; family Rosaceae; genus Potentilla; species Potentilla sterilis. The sequence goes on from OY821764.1 coordinate 13,507,035, forward strand.
TTTCAATATAAACGTGTATGTATAAGTATCACATTAATGAAACATGTAAATGTATAGATATCACTCGAAAATTCATACAAGTAAAAATATGTCAGACGAAAATTTCAAAAATCTATATGTATCATACGAAAATTTCAAGAATATTTCACATAAGTTTACAAGTATAATACAAAGATGTATTTCACACGAAAATTTACAAACACACTCAATTTCACACGTATAAACAAAAGAAGAATGTGTTTTATGTATCCTTAGTTAAATTGCAATATGATTTGTTCGAATTTTCAAAGTACGTGGAGCAGAGGAGATAACGGTGCAATGGACTGATACAGCCCCCGGTAGTATCATGCTTATTCCGATATACCTCGAAAATTCAAACCAAGAAATGTTTTCTTTTGAGATTAAAAATTTACTCATATCAAACTTATTTAAGGTTTTGAAGCTCGGTGGACGTGCGGCCTAGGTCTATCGACTAGACACAAGATTCCGTGGTTTCAGAAGGCTAGAACGAAAGTACTAACAATGGAGTGAGGCAAGACTTGTTGTTGGTTACCACGGAGAGCGAACTCCCTATCGACTCACTCACAGAGAATGAACATCAGTCTGTGGGCCTTGAGATCTAGTTAAACAAACCTCAATACCAAAATTAGAACAAACAAACTATGATTGCCCCTTACTCAGTTGAGAACCTCATGTTGTCAGTACCACTAAAGTGCATAAAAGCCGCCCTCAACCTCATAAAAACGCAAGCGCTAGTATGAAGGGTTAAGGCTAATATCAACATTAGTGACCTTACCTATTCCTCTTCCCCTCAAAATCAAAAACAAATTCAACATAAATAGACTTTTAAAACTCCTTAACCATTTAACTAATTTTACAAATCACACGAAAATTTCTATACAAGTATCTATATTGGTTCGGTTTTTAGTGTTCATTGATTGTGTAAGTATTGTAATTGCCGAAACTTAGGGTTTCTAGATGTCTTTCACACAACTTTAAAATTTTAGGTACGTGGAGCAGAGGAGATAACAGTGCAATGGACTGATGCAGCCCAAGGTAGTATCATGCTTATTCCGATATACCTCAAAAATTAAAGACGAATTTTATCTTTTGAAGAAAAATAGATTCCACATATGCTCAAGTTATTTTCTAGCGTCTAAAGTGAGGTGATGCTTCGGCACAAGCTGTCGTCTAGGTCGAACGTATTTTACTTTTCTAAGGCGATGTCGTTAAGATTCACGGAGAGTAAACTCTCTTTAGGAACAAGGCAGGTCTCAAAGTTTTTTTACCACGGAGAGCGAACTCCCTATCGACTCACTCACAGAGAATGATCATCAGTCTGTGGGTCTTGAGAGCCATTTTTACAAACCTCGAACCAATCAATGAAAATAACTTGCCCTATACTTTGTAAAAATAAACTCGGGTCCTAGCGGTCTACAAGTGTTGATTAAAACCGCCCTCAACCTCATCGAAGTAATACTATTGCTGAAAAATCGCTTTGTATGCGTGGGGGGGAAGTATCCCGCGTTTCCCAATCTACATAAAAACGGATCCAACAAAGCACCATTCAAATGAAGGGTTTTGGTTATGATCAACAAAAGAGGCTTCACCTACATGTTACACTTTAGAAACTACAATAAACTACAAGCATATATAAAAACTATCAACTTCCTAGAAATTATCTAAGTGTACAAACAATCACAATAATAAACAATTCGGCAATTAAGAACAAAAACCAAAAACCAAAAATAAAAATCGGAAAAAGAAAAACCCTATTTACTATTACATGTCCAAAAATCCTATTAATACATATCCCAAAATTATTGCAGAAATTAAATAATTTACAAATATACAAATTTACAAACAACACTTTATGAATCAAAATATTATAATTTCCCCGGCAACGGCGCCAAAAACTGCTGGAGGTGTTATCCAAGAATAAAATACCTGCAAAACAACTACATACAAATAATACCCTTCTTGTGTCGAGTGTAGTATTGACAAGTAGGGATCGTTCTATCCGGGGAAATCAAGGGCTTTCAATCACACAAAGTATTGCATAAAAAGGGGGGTTACGATTTTTTTAATTATATTCCTACTGATTTTTTTACGAATTTTATTAATTCCTAAGCTATTATTTACATATGATCATCACCTTTCACACAATCACCAAACAAAAATCACATTATACATGCAACAAAATTAAAACAAGTAATAGGGCAGCAAGCATATAACGAAGTCAAGATCAATTAAGTTCCAATTTAATTAGAGCCAATGCGGTATATCTAATTATTCAAAACATCATAAGTATTTAGAATCCAACATGCGTGTAATCCTAAACATGATACTAATCAGTTTAATAACACAATGCGTAGAAATTAAACACAATTAGCACATAAGCACAATATGTCGAATTGGAACATGTTAGCAAGTATGGCGTCACTCATCTCACATCGACATGTAAATTTCCAGAATTACTCTAACCCTTAGATTAATACATATTAAATCCAACATGCGTGTAATTCAACATGTATTAAATCGGCATATGAATTTGACACCTAGATAACACTCATGGCCATCAAATGCATCTAGATATCTCCTTCGGTTCCACACGAATTAAGGAAATAAACCTAATTAAAATCAAGAAAACATGCTAAAGCTTGCTGTCCAACATACCATATTCAATTAAGAGCATGCATAATTCGGCATTCACATACAAAATATCCAAACATGTATAACAAAGATCCGAAAATCCCATATGTAAATATCAATACCGAAATTAAAACCAAAAACCAAAACATACTTCATAGACAAAGTTATGTTTAAATACAAAGTAACAAAAACCAAAATAAAACAATCCATATTACAACCTTGGTTAAGATTCGGCAAGGATTGGTGAGATGGTGATTGAATTGATGTGAGGAATGGTGGTTCGGCTTTGCTCCTTGTATAAAATTTCTGAAAATAATTTGGTAGGGATTCGGCAAGGCTTTTGTGGAGGGAGAGATGATGATTTTAATGAATACAATGTGTGTATATATAGAGAGAAGGGGGAGCTATGGTTCGGCAACTTGATCTCCAAGAAAACCAAAACCATTTAGGTTTTGGTTTCGGCAAGCATTATCTTCAATAAATCCGAAATATCATGTCTTCTTTTAATTCGGCTAGGTCTTCTTTTCCATGCAATTGCCGAATTAAATCTTCAATTTTCTTCAAGTAAAAATTCTTTAATTCGGCACCAAGTTATTGCACAAAGCCATAATTCAGTCCACATGCATTCCCCTCTTTTCTCTTTTCTTTTCTTTTCCGAAAATTCTATGTAAAATAGAATTAATTCTTCCTCCTTCTCTTATCTTGGCCGGCCTCCTTGATTTATCTTCAATAAGTTCTCCTTTAATTCGGCAAAGAGTCCCTTGCAAAATGTTACAAGGAAACCAAATCCAATTTGGTTTCCTCCTTCTCTTATCTTGGCCGGCAAGCATCATTTCTTTTCCACCGAAAATTCTCTCAAAAATCCTCCATTAATCTTCTCTTTAATTCCTGAAAATAAGAATAAGAATTAAATTAAAAAGAAGATAAAAAGATGTAGCACAATTATCATGAGTAAGAGTCCTAGATAGATAAGGAATCCTAGTCCAACAAGGAGTTGTATTTTCAATGAAATTCTTTCGACGATTCAAAAACGTCGAGCGTTTGTAGACTCCTTGTTCGACTAAAACTCTTCACTCGTAGACTTCAATTAGGACTCAAACTCGTAGAATCCTTATCCAACTGGGATTCCTACTTTAGTAAGGATTCCTTTTCCAAATAGAGTTCTACTTGAAAAAGGAGTCCTAGTCAAATCAAACTCTTATTAGGAATCCTAGTTCAATAAGGATTCCATCATAATTATGCATTTTCACAATTTATAGCACAAACCAATTCCACACAAATATTAGAAACGACGAAAGATAAAGAAATCAATTCCGACAAGTTTCCTAGTCAAAACAGGTTTCCTAGTCCAAACAGGATTCCTAGTACAACAAGGAGTCCTACTCAAACTAAAACTTTTCATAAATCGACATTTATGCATTTTTAGCTCAGTTTATTCACCAACACTTGCCAATGACTCTAACATGACTCAATAACTCTATATTACAACAATAAGGGAAAAGAAATGCATAAATGGGGGTAAAACATATTAAGAACGTCGCATTTTATGCTCCTATCAGCTGGGTAGTCGGTATGTTGGGAAATTGTGGGTTGGGTTGCATATATGGGGGGGTTGGAGAAAAAAGTATTGGGTTGCATCTGTGAGTACTGGTTGTGGAAGGACTGAGGTGTGGTTGAAAATATTGGGATGGATGCTGTATATGGGTTTTGACCGGAGCCATTGATGGTGGTGCTACGTTGTGTTGCTGCAGCGGATGAGAGGGTTGTTGTGATGGGGGTTGTGGATTGTGGATTGGGCACTGAAGTGAAGCCAGGTGGTGCTAATGACGCCGAGCTGGGTGGGTTTGTGCTAGAGACAGTTGTAGCACTGTGATGGGTGGTGGTTTGTGGAGAAGGAATGTTTTGCTGGTAGGTGGTGTTGGAGGAGGAGGCCCTGCTGGCTAAACATTGTATCACAGTATTTTTCAAGGCTTCGAAACTGGATGTCATTTGTTGGCGTAGCTCTGTTTGCTCTTGTTTCAATGATAGGATTGATAGGTGTAGATCTTCATTCTGTGCTTGAAGGAGCTCCATGGTGAGTGGCGGGTGGGATGGGGATGGGTCAGTTTGATCTACTAATGGTGGATCTGGGGGAGGTGGTGGGTAGGGAGGGTCAACCAGCATAGAGGAGAAAGGAAGGGATGGAGTTTGATTTTGAAGGTTTCTTGGCATCGTAACCTGGCTCTGATACCAAATAATGGGTTTCAACCAAGCAATAGCAGTTAGCAAGTGTAAAATGTGCAGGAATGGAAGGAATACTGGAATGAAAATGCAGGTAGAAAGGAAATTGCAGAATAAGTAAATAACTAGAGAGAAAAGAGTCTTGTATTTTCTTGATAGTCCAAAAATGACAATACAGCAGAGCTCTTATACTAGATAAGAGGAGAAAGGAAGGGATGGAGTTTGATTTTGACCAACCTGGAATGATGGACATTCATGTACCTGAGAATTTGTGAAGACCAAGTTGTTAATAACTAAAAACTAAAACGAAAAGCAAGTAAAAGTTTGTATAAATATGGTTAGAATTAGGAGTTAGTAATATGTGTTAGTGATATGGAAACATATAAGTAATGAAATTTTAACAATTACAAAGTATAAGCTTAAGAATGAAGAAACGAATTATTGAAGAATAACAAAGTGTAAGTATTACAAAAATTTCAAACAAGTGTAAAAACAGATAACAAAGTATCACATGTATCAAACAAGCATTCAGTTTAAAGTAACAAAGGAATCGAAGTTAATTTAAACAATAATTCTGAAACTATCAAAGCATAACAAACATGTCGAATCACTTAATGTCTAATTGCTTTTATTGACAACTTTAAAATTCGAGGTACGTGGAGCAGAGGAGATAACAGTGCAATGGGCTGAAACAGTTCAAGGTAGTATCATGCTTTCATCCGATATACCTCAAAAGTTAAAGGTTACGTTTTAATTCAAGCTTTAAGTACTCATGTTCAATCTACTTTAGGTTTCGAAGCTCGGCGGTCGTGCGGCCTAGGTGCTATCGTCTAGACACAACATTCCGTGATTTCAGAAGGCTAGAACGAAAGTTCTATCATGCAGCAAGGCAAGACTCGTTGTTGGTTACCACGGAGAGTGAACTCCCTATCGCCCCCTTCACAGAGAAGAGATAGCAGTCTATGGGCCTTGAGATCTAGTTAAACAAACCTTGACAACATAATAGAAACAAACGAACTAATAGGCGAACCTTTTTTCCCCTTACTCAGTTTGGAATATTGTGTTGACAGTACCACTATTGTCTAATAAAAGCCGTCCTTGTTTCCGTCACAAACCCGTAGGCCTGGCAGAAGCACAATAATAAAGCTGTAAATAGACAGGCAAGTATAGTGGTTCACCGTGCCATCGGAGGGCACGGCTACGTCCACTTGGAATATAGTATGATCGGCCGATAAACCATCTGCTGGTGGTTACATGCCAAGAATAGCAAGTATCCAAGATCTCTAACTCTAAGGGGGAAGCCTTCTATTTATAGGGAAGGAAGGCTCCCTCCTTTACAATGTTTCCAATGTGGGATGCAAACCCACTTTTCCTACTCACGAAGCTATTTCAGGAGCCCGGTGGCACGACTTCCGAGTGCGGCACCGGTGATGTGGAACAATGGAGATGTAGCCGGGGTGGCGGTCTACCCGCTGGATGCCGGAAGTAGGACCTATGACTCCAGTTGCACGGTCTACGAGGTCGCCGGATGTGCTTGGTGGTGTACTATATCTACTGTCAACAAGTCCCCCAAGTTCCCGAGTAAGAGTGCAATCTTACTTGGGGAGTTAATCATCATGTGCCGCCAAGCATAGGTGGTGACCGAGTCACCCCTACTACCACCAGTCCCCAAAGTCCCTAAGTGAGATTGAGCTTTTACCGGGCGTTCGAATGCCGAGTCCCACCCCTCCGCTCGAGTGCTATTAATGTGCCCCCAGTAGTAGTCCCCCAAGTCTGTGCTGGAGATTTGACTTGGCCGGGAGTGATGAGGTGCCGGGTTCTGATCCTCACCGTCTGTGCCGGGTTCTAGAGTGGTGGTGGGTGCCCAGGGAGGATCCGGGTTTGACCGGTCCTGACTCGCTTAAGCTTGATCGGGCGGAGCCGCTGCTGAACAGAGCCGGGCCTGCTGAATCTGGGCAGGACCGGAGGGTGAGCTGATAGACTGAGCGGTAGAGCTCACGAGGCCGGAGGGTGAGGTGCTAGCGTGAGCTGTGGTGCAGGGGTCGAGGCTCTGACGCAACGGTGCGGAACCGGGGTGCCCATGCAATAAATGTGGAGCGGGGTGAAACCCGGACGAGTGCATGGGATGGCGATGTGAGGACTCGACCGGTGGACTGCCATGTCGGAACGAGTCCCCCAGTACAATTGCTGCCAACGGTGAGGTGCCATGGAGCCGGTAATCTGGTGGAAGCCGAAACTCACACTAATTTAAAACCCTGCAAAATGTCATCGTTAGTATGGATAAATAGGGTTCGATCAATCCGGGGAACTTGAAGGGTAATCGAGAATTAAAGCGTTAACAGAAACATAACAATGGGGGATTCGGAATTGGGATTAAATACTTACTGAAAATAAAAATCGAAATTATATATATACAAGTGATCAACAATTCCACACAAAGCATAGCACAAAGAACCTCAAAATCATGCATGACACGAACCAAAGAACAAATAGGGAGCAAGCATACAATCGGCAATTCCTATGATTTAACTTAATTCCAATTTTAATTGGAGCCCTCAGCGGTCCATCTAATCGTTAAGACTTCACAAGTATTTAGAGTTAACTCAGCGTATCTCCCTAAACATAATGCTAATCGGTTTAAAGACACTCAACGTAGAAATTAAACACGAAGAACATATAAGCACAAAAGCCAAATTAGAAACACATAAACAAGCAAGTCGTCACACATCTTGTTTAAAAATGCAAATTTTCAGAATTATGGTAACCCTCTTAAGTGACTTAGACACAACAACTCAGCGTATGATGCAATCTAAATTACTTTGGCAAGTGAAATCAAGACCCTTGGAACTGCCATGACAAGGGCAGCCCGCACGTACAAGACTTTTATGCATAGAATTCATGAAAATTAATCAAGCAAATCAAAGAAACATAGCCCTAAATACCACAGCCCTATTCAAATAATTCGGAAATCATACATGAAATTGTTCACATAAACTTCAATAGAAACCGAAATTAAAGCATTCATACAAAACCAAAATTAAACCAAGTATTATTACAACAAAGATTGTAACAAGGCAGAAAATAATACAAGCCATAGGGATGAATCACAACTTTAAAAACCTTGGAAGATTCGGCAAGATGTGGTGGTGTGCACGGATGAAGGTAGGTTAGGGTTCTTGCGATTTTGTGGTGGGAGAATGGATGTGATTCGGCTTGATGATTTTCTTCCTTCACTTGAGAGAACTTGGGCAGAACTTTTGCTAGTATTTTCATGCAGAATATGATGATCTTGAAGAGAGGCAGCCGGCCTCAATATATAGGGAGCAAAGGAAAACCCTAGCCATTAAGGATTGGTGCAAAACAGGCAAGTATTGGGAGTTCCTTCCTTTTCTTATTTTGGCTGAATTCTTTTCCTTATTGCACAAAAGTTTCTTACCAATTTGATGTAAGAATAATGTCCCTTTCCTTGTATGATTCAGCAATTAAACCTTCCCTTTTGTAGCTAGGACAAACCGGCCAAACCTTCCTTCTTCTTTTCTTCTTTTCTGAAATCGGCAGACTGACCTTTCGGCAATGATTCTAGCATAACTTTTTCTTCAGGAAAGCTTTTGATGCGATTCTAAATCCTGTAGAAACTAGACTCAAAGGGCTTTCTCTGTATAAAAGGGCTTCCCCAAATTCCTTGTCAGTCGTTCCACAGAAATTCCGCAAGTTGACAGACAGAAATCTGCCCGATTTTAATCAGGGTTCTTTATGTCTCTTCACTTCTTTCCTTTTCCATTTAGAATTTGGTAACCACTTTCCATTCCATGTCTTCCTCATGCATCCACATGCTCACCACACGCCTTCTTCCTCCTTACACACGCTAGGATTATTTCTGAAAATACAAGAAAATAAATTAGGCAAGTTTCAGCAAGAGTAATTTTCCCTATTCAAAATAGGTTTCCTTCTTCAATCCGATTTCCTAATTCATTTTAGTTTCCTAGACAAGCTAGGTTTCCTAATCCGAATAGGTTTCCTAATCAAATGAAGTTTCCTAATTTCAATCTTCGTCGTTTTTAGAAACGTCAAAGCATTTTTACTTTCCTGGTTCAATTAGGATTCCTAGTTTGATTAGGATTTGCCGAAACTTTCCTATTTCAATATCATTGAGCACAATTTCATATTATTTCTGCCAAAGACTCAAGACTCACTCTAATGACTCGATCTTACACAAATAAGGGTTTAGCAAAGCATAAATGGAGGTAAAAACATATTAAGAACGTCGCATAAAATGCTCCTATCAAATTACCCCACACTTAGGTTTTGCTAGTCCCTTAGCAAAATTAAATTAAAAACAAAACTACTACAGCCCCAAAAACAATTGTCTCAGAATCTTAAGAATGCATAGCTTTCAAGTTAAACATTCGAGAGTAAGCACACAAATTCCAAATTCCATAAACATGTATCACGGCATGAATAAGTGAGAAGCAAACATATAAGCATCAACATGTAAGGTTAATCCGATCCTCCTCACTAGGCATACTCTCTTCTTTTTATTTGATCATGGCAATTCACTCAAAGTATATGCAAGAGAAAAGATTGTAAGGCATTCAAATAGCTTGCATATTTCATGAAAAGAAAGCACTTTGTGAATAATTTTCTGGAAAAACCTCATGTAACAATTATGTGCACGAATGGACCAAAACCATATGCTTAACTCTTGAGAAAATCTCCACAAATCAAATTCACCTATCTTAAGAATCATGGAAGACGTTTTAAAGGGAGAATAATGGGGCTCGGCTGCATAGGTGAGAATTCTTGGATAAGTGGAGCTTAAAGATATCACCAAAACTTGGCAAAGCTCAATTCTCCTTATGCCTTTACTCCAATGGTCAAATATCATTTTGTTGGACCCAAACTTCATTCTTTTCTTTCCCAAAGCATTGTGAAAACGAACAAAGACCAAATATAGGTCTTTAAATAGATACAAACTCCAAATTCACAACATAATACGAGAGAACTTAGCAATTTTTCATTCAAAGCCATGCCTATTCTTTTTCTTTTGTTTCGGACTTATTATTTTTTTTTTTTGTCCGATTTTTGTTTTCTCTCTTCTGTTCTTTTAGGCACGGCTCACATAAAATATTTCAAACAAATTTCAGCTAAGTTCACCCCACACTTGTTTCACAACATCACACAATGTTCAAATTTCTTCTCGGTTTCAAGCTTTTGCCAAGTTTCAATGATAAGGGAAAAGATGTAACTATACTAGGCAAAAGGGAAATGTTTAAGGGTGATGAAATGAAAAGCTCAATGTAGGCTCAAAGGGGTTAAAACTAAGGAGTCCCACGACGGGCACAAATTGGGCACATGCTTATTTGGCCTTGGTGGTAATCCTAGTCAAAACGTTTCCAATGCTTTTCAGAATCAAGGCATGTTATGATTATACAGTTTCGAAGATCATCAAGAGCAAGTTCTAGCATTCTAGAGTCCATCAAATAGCTATAGCACATAATCATTGAATATGCAAAGAATAATGAGGTCTCATGCTTCAAATTTTTCTTCCGAATTCATCTTTTATCACACATGAAGAAAGTATATAGGCACAAAAGCTCACATAGGTTGTTATGGAACAAAACTAACCAAAACATGCATGCTTTTACAATCAAAACATATCTCAAATGTTCATACCGATCACATAATTCATGGAACTCACAATTCAATCTTTTTTTTTTTTTTTGATTAGAGAAGGGGCAAAAACGCCCAGAGAAAAGACCAAACAAAAGCTTAACCAGCCATGCTGGTAATTACAATCCTAACTCTAGCAACTCCAACAATATCATCCAGCATAGCCTCAGTAGCAAAAATAGGAGGTTCAGTAAAGGTGTAGACACCAATTGCATGAAGAGTACTGTTCTTGGCCAAAAGGTCTGCAACCATGTTTCTTTCCCTGTGGATATGCTGCAGCTGAGCATGCTCAAACTCCTGCATCATGTCTTTGCAGTTATGAAGGATAGAACCAAGAGGGTGCAAATCACAGCAGTCACTTTCCAGGAGGCTGATCAAAGTGCTAGAGTCAGATTCAATTAGGATTTTAGTGATGTGAAGATTAGTAGCCAGCTGCAAACCATAGTACAAGGCCCAGGCTTCAGCTTGGAGGACCTCACCGGTCCCAATATTGGCCATGAAGCCTCCACACCAGGAGCCAGCATCATCCCTAATAACACCTCCTGCCCCAATATTACCATTTCTTGTTCTAGAGCCATCAACATTCAATTTGAAGAAACCAGAGATAGGCTTAATCCAAGACAAAGATTCAGCATGCCTGATAGGATGGCCTTTAGACCTGGCCATAGCCTTATTCCACTCAGCAGCATATCTAAAGATTACCTCAGCAGGATTATAAGCATATTGAAAATCCATATCAAAGATACATTTGCATCTCCATTTCCAGATAAACCAACAACAGAAAGCAAAGAAAACATTCCAATCCATATTGTTGATGTAGCATCTGGTCTGCATCATATTAGCATAGAGCCAGCCATCCCAGTCCAGCACAAAGGTAGCTTTCATGTTTGTGGGGATGTTACAGGAGTTCCAAACCATTTTAGCTTGAGGACAATCCCTAAAGAGATGCAGCATGGTCTCAGGCACGCCACTGCAGCGATGGCAGGAAGAGTCTGCAGAAATATTCCTTCTTACTCTCTGAACATTTGTGAGAATTTTACTAGAAACAAAGGTCCACATAAAAATCTTCAGATAACGCGCCTCACGCGCCTTCTCTAAAAAATCCCTTCCCGCTATTGTGCTCCGACTGTAGCTTTTCATCTCTGCTCAGCTCCGTTTCGGATCTCCCCTCATTTTCCTTCCTGTGAGTGGTGGCGAATCCAGCCTTCACGTTCTCCGCCCTTCCTCTTGGAGGTGGCGGAGCTAACAGATCCCCCATGTTGCAACGAAAGCGTACTAAGAATGGTGGTGACGTCACTTCTGATATTGAAGCCCTTCGACTCGAGGAGCTGGATTCTTCAGTTCAGGCACCTTTACAACCTACTGAAGAGCTCAGTTATGCAAGTATGCTCAAGAATCCAACAGATCGTTTTAGTAAAACCATGGTGGATGACTTTGAATTTTCATCTGAGGACTGCTCATATTCTCAGGGTAAACATGGCCTGAATGTTTGCTTCTCTGAGAAGGTCCATAACAAGCTTGACTATGATTGGAGATATGCTGTTGTGGTCAAGCTTATGGGTAAACCTAATTCCACTAACACTTTCGATTTCATGCTGAGAGGTCTGAGAAGGAAATGGCAAGTTAAGGGTGGTTGGAAACTCATCGATTTACCTAATGACTTCTTCATTGTGAAGTTTAATCTCGAAGAAGACATGAATCATGCTCTATGTGATGGTCCTTGGATTCTTGCTGGCCAAACTCTCACTGTCAGGAAATGGTTTCCTGAGTTTAACCCTGTAACTGAGGTGATTGGCAAGATGGCTCTCTGGGTTAGAATTTGTGGCCTCCCTGTCAAGTACTTTAGAGATTTTGCTATACCTAAAATTGGACAGATCATTGGTGATGTAGTGAAGGTGGATCCTATCACACTGGGGCAAGCTAGAGGGAAAGTTGCAAGTGTGTGCATTGAAGTTGACTTGAATAAACCTCTAAAGCCTTTTGTTGAAGTAGAATATGTGCCTTACAATGTTGTGTATGAAGGCATTTCTCTAATTTGCTTTGAATGTGGCTGCTATGGTCATGCTAAGGATAAATGTCCTTATATTGTCCATGCTAATGATAGTGCTCCTGAGGTGAATGAACCTGCTGCATCCAGTGGTGGTGCAGTGAGTTGTGAGGAAGGAAATGTAATGGATGAAGGATTTGATAATTCTATGGTTATCAAGGAAGATATGGGGCCTTGGATGCTTATGAACTATAGGAATAAGAAGAAGGTCTCTGAGGCTTCTAACTTGAAGAAAGGTGGTGTTATGGGGTCTAGATTCTCAGTTTTGCATGATGAGCCTTCTGAGGTATTAACTGATACTGCAACTCAGAATGTGGGTTCTACTGTGAAACAATCTCCTGCTATTGTTAAATTGTGGAACAGTTTTCAGGAGAAGCAGAAGAAATCTTCACAGACCAATACTACCATTGTGACCAATCCAGTTTCTGATTCTATTATAGTTGCTTCTAGAACTGTTCCTAAGGTGAACAAGCCGAGATTGATGAATTCTAATCATGGTGATAGACCTCCTCTGATGGACTTGTCTAATACTAATCCCAAATCTTCTTCTAAGAGTAATTACAAAAATGCCAGGAAACTCAAAACTGGTTCCAATACTGCTGCTAAACATCCTTCTTCTGCCTCTAAAAAGCTTCCTCTTGATTATACAGGAGAACTTTTTAGTACTGGTATTGCAGGGCTGTTTGGTCATTGTCCTCCTGAGCCTGATATGGGAATGGGGGCAAGTACTTCAACAGAACAGGATTCGGATGTGCTTGTTGAGAAATTTTTTGTTGAAAATAGCAAATTGGCTAGTGATGTTGACCTCTCTCTCTCCCCTGAGAATGAGATGGTTAATGAGTAATTGGACTTTGCTCCTTCCCTCTCTTTTATTTAGATGGATAATATTCTCTTTTGGAATGCTAGAGGTGCTGGTAGTGAAAAATTCAGGTATGCTATCCAAGACCTGGTTAAAATGCACAATGTGGATGTTTTAATTATATGTGAGCCTAGAGTCCAGTTTAACAGTGCTAAGAAGTATCTTCTTGCTCTTGGTTACACTGACTTTGAAATAAGTGAAGCTGCTGGTTATGCTGGTGGTTTGTGGCTTCTTTGGAATAGGAGCAAAGTCAGCATTAAACTTGTTAATGCTAACTTTCAGTCTGTTTCTGTGGAAGTCTCTGGTACTGGCTCAACTCCTTGGCTTTTATCTGCTGTCTATGCTAGTCCCTGCAACTCTGCAAGAGCTAGCTTATGGAGCTACTTAGAGTATGTTCATCAGTCTGTTAATCTCCCTTGGCTGATTCTGGGGGATTTCAATGAGTTGCTTTCCTATTCGGATAAAATTGGAGGCTCTAAGCATTTTAGATTTGGAGGTATGCAAGACTGGGTTGGTAGGAATGGCTTAGTTGATATGGGATACCAAGGAGCTGATTATACTTGGTCTAACAGCCTTGTTAAAGAAAGACTGGACAGGAGTTTTTGTGACAGTGACTGGAGAATTTCCTTTCCGAATGCTTGTGTTGTCCACTTAGCTAGGATGAGATCTGATCATTGTCCTATCTTGATCAGACTCCATCCTAGCTTTAGAAGGCCTAGAAATAGTTCCCCTTTTAGGTTTCAGGCCATGTGGATGAATCATGACAGTTATCCTGATTTGATTGCTGATTTTTGGCAAACTCATGAAGGGGACATTCTGGACAAAACTGGTAGGCTGGCAACCTCCCTTTGTGATTGGAATAGAAATGTTTTTGGTAACATTTTTCAAATGAAAAAGTCTCTGAATGCTAGAATCTGTGGAATCCAAAGATGTTTGGGGAGGGGCAGTAACAGATTCCTGCATGAGTTAGAAAAGAAGCTGATTGCTGAGTATGAGAATGTTAGAGATGCTGAAGCTATGTTTTGGAAGCAAAAATCAAGAGATAAATGGCTGAGTGAAGGAGATAGAAATACTAAATTTTTCCATCTTACAACAATTATCAGAAGAAGGAGGAACAAAATTGATGGCTTGTTTGATGCTAAAGGGATTTGGACTGAGAATTTGAGCAGCATGCATACCATTGCTGTTGACTTTTTTAAAAACCTTTTTACTGCTGATACTGTGCAGGATTCTGGTTTTGATTTGCCTTCATTGTTTCCTAATATTCCTGATACTGATTTTGCAAGAATGAATAGGGCTATTTCTGTGGATGATATCCATAATGCTCTTTCAAGAATTGGCAAATTTAAAGCCCCTGGTGTAGATGGTTTTCCAGCTCTCTTTTTTCAGCAGCATTGGAATATTTGTGCTCCTGATATTACTGCTACTGTTAATTCAGCCTTTGCTACTGGAAGCATTCCTTCTGGTCTTAACCACACTCTAATTACTCTGATTCCTAAAACCTCTAACCCTCAACATATGCACATTTTCAGGCCTATCAGTTTATGCTGCACTATTTATAAAGTCATCTCTAAGATTATTGTGGACAGAATTAGACCTATGCTTAGAAAGTGGATCAGTCCTAATCAAGTTAGCTTTGTTCCGGGAAGACACATTTCTGATAATGTCATGATTGGCCAGGAAATCCTGCATAAGTGTAAGAATTCTAAAGGGGCAAAGGGTTTCATGGCTTGGAAGGTTGATCTCTCTAAAGCCTATGACAAGCTCAGTTGGAGCTTTATTGAAAAAGTTCTTTTTGAAATTAAGCTTCCTGCTAATTTTATCAAGATCATCATGAGCTGTATCTCTTCCCCTAGTTTCCAGATAATCATCAATGGTGAGCTTTCTGAATCTTTCACTGGTAGTAGAGGTATAAGGCAAGGAGATCCCCTTTCTCCTTATCTCTTTGTTTTATGCATGGAAAAATTATCTCATATTATCCAATATTGTACTGATATGAAAGTCTGGAAGCCGATTCAATCCTCTCAGTCAGGGCCTCTTGTTTCTCATCTGTTCTTTGCTGATGATCTTATCCTTTTCTCTGAAGCTAGTGTTCAACAAGCTTATGTTATGAAAGACTGCATGGATATCTTCTGCAATGCTTCTGGTCAATCTGTCAGTTTTGAAAAATCCATGATTTACTGCTCTCCTAATGTTAGCTCCTCCCTTGCTAAGGAGATTAGTACTATATGTAGTTCACCTTTAACTGCTGATCTTGGATTTTATCTGGGAATGCCTCTCATTCATTCAAGGGTAACTACTTCAACTTATGCAGGGTTGGTGGATAAAATCCAGTCTAGACTTGCTAGTTGGAAGAGTAAGACTCTGAATATGGCAGGAAGGCTCACTCTAGTCCAATCTGTTTCTTCCTCCATTCCTATCTATGCAATGCAAACAGCTAAGTTCCCTGTCCATACTTGTGAAAACTTGGATAAGCTTAATAGAAACTTTTTGTGGGGTGATTCTGTTAATAAAAAAAAGATCCATCTGTCCAATTGGGACTTGGTTTGTAGACCAAAAAGCTCTGGTGGTTTGGGAATCAAAAAAGCTGTTGACATGAATAGGGCCATGCTTGCTAAAGCTAGTTGGAGAATTATGCAGAATGATAATGGTCTCTGGAATAAAATCTACCAGAAAAAGTACCTCCCAAGTGGGTCTCTAATCATGGAAAACTACAAAAAACCTCCTAATTGCTCCAGTACTTGGACTGGGATTGTTTTTGGTGCTTCCTTGCTGAAGAAAGGTTTGAGATGGAGGGTTGGGGATGGCTCCACTATCAAGTTCTGGACTGATAATTGGTCTCAGATAGGTATTTTACAGAACCTTGCCTTGAGAAGTGACTATATTGACCTGTCTGCTAAAGTCAAAGATTTTTGGAATGAGAGATTATGGAATATTGACTTGCTTTCTGATAGGAGCATAAAATGTGACGTTCTTAATATGTTTTTATCCCCATTTATGCATTTCTTATCTCTTATTGTTGTATTATAGAGTCATTGAGTCATTTCAGAGTCGTTGGCAAGTGTTGGTGAATAAATTGAGCTAAAAATGCAGAAATGTCGAATTTTGAAGAGTTTTAGTTTAAGTAGGACTCCTTGTTGTACTAGGAATCCTGTTTGGACTAGGAAACCTGTTTTGACTAGGAAACTTGTCGAAATGGAATTTTCATCATTTGTCGTTTCTAATACTTGTGTGGTTGCGGTTTGTGCTTTAAATTGATAAAAATGCATAATTATGGTGGAGTCCTTATTGAACTAGGATTCCTAATAAGAGTTTGATTGCAACTAGGACTCCTTTTTCAAGTAGAATTCTATTTGGAAAAGGAATCCTTACTAAAGTAGGAATCCCAGTTGAATAAGGATTCTACGAGTTTGAGTCCTAATTGAATTCTACGAATCTAGGAATTTTAGTTGAACAAGGAGTCTACAAATGCTCGACGTTTTTGAAAAGTCGAAAGAAATTCATTGAAAATACAACTCCTTGTTGGACTAGGATTCCTTATCTATCTAGGACTCTTACTCATGACAATTATGCTACATCTTTTTATCTTCTTTTTAATTTATTTCTTATTCTTATTTTTCAGGAATTAAAGAGAAGATAATTGGGAGAATCTTGGAATTATTTCGGCAAGGAAGGAGTTCTTGCCGTGTGAATAAAGAAATAAGAAGTCAAATTGGATTTGGATTTCCCTTTGTGCCGTGTAACATAAAATCGGAATCTTGGAATTAATTTCCGATTTTCCTTGTGTTTTTCTTGGATGATACACGGTTCAAAGAAAGAAAAGAAGAAGTGTTGTTCTTGGACTCTTTATTGCCGGCCAAAATGAGAGATTAAAGGAAGAATTTATTTGTTTTTACAAGGATAATTCGGATTTAACTTGAGAGAAAGGAGGAGGACTTTTTGTGGGACACTTCAAGGCCGGCAACAACTTGGAATTAATGAAGAATTCTTTGGTCGAATGTGGACAATATTTCAAGCATGATTCATGGTTAATTTCTGAATTACTTGGTGATTAATTCAAGAGATAAATAGAAGATTTATTCAGCAATTATCCATGGGATTTTCGGCAGAATTAAAAGAGAAAAGCTTGGGATGAACTTGGACTTAATTGAAGCCTTGTACAATACTTGTTGCCGAATTAAAAGAGAAGATTGAAGAGATAATTCGGTGGAAATTGCATGGAAAAGAAGACTTGGCCGAATCAAAAGAAGAAAAGGTGAATTCGGTTTCTTTGAAGATAATGCTTGCCGAATTCCATCACCTTAAGGGTTTCGGTTTTCTTGTGCACCACTTAAGGCCGAACCCTAGCTCTCCCTTCCTCTATAAATACCACACTTGGTATTCAGAAAATCATCATCTCTCCCTCCACAAAAAGCTGCCGAATCCCTGCCAAATTATTTCCAGAAATTCAACCAAGAACCAAGGCCGAATCCACCACCATATTCTACCAACAATCCGATCATCATTCACCAATCCTTGCCGAATCTTAACCAAGGTTGTAACATGGATTGTATTATTTTGGATTTTGTTTCTTTGTATTTAAACATAACTTTGTCTATGAAGTATGTTTTGGTTTTTGGTTTTAATTTCGGTATTGAATATCATATATGGGATCTTTGGATCTTTGTTATAATTGTTTGGATATTTTGTATGTGATTGCCGAATTATGCATGTGTTTAATTGAATATGGTATGTTGGACAGCAAGCTTTAGCATGTTTCTTGATTTTAATTAGGTTTATTTCCTTAATTCGTGTGGAACCGAAGGAGATGTCTAGATGCATTCGCAGGCCATGAATGTTATCTAGATGTTGAATTCATATGCCGATTTAATACATGTTGATTCACACGCGTTGTTGGTTTTGATATGTATTAATCTAAGGGTTAGAGTAATTCTGGAAATTTACATGTCGATGTGAGATGAGTGACGCCATACTTGCTAACATGTTCCAATTCGACAATATGTGCTTATGTGCTTTTTGTGTTTAATTTACATGCGTTGTGTTATTAAACCGATTAGTACCATGTTTAGGATTGTGCGCGTTTCGGATTCTAAATACTTGTGATGTCTTGAATAATTAGGATAAGCTGCGTTGGCCCTAATTAAATTGGAGCTTAATTAATCTTGAAATCGTTTTATGCTTGCTGCCCTATTACTTGTTTTAATTTTGTTGCATGTGTAATGAGATTTGTGTTTGGTGATTGTGTGAAAGGTGATGATCAATTGTATATAATAATTTAGGATATAAAAATCGTAAAAATCAGTAGGTATTTTAGTTTAAAAATCGATACCCCCTTTTGTGCAATACTTTATGTAATTGAAAGCCCTTGATTTCCCCGGATAGAACGATCCCTACTTGTCAATACTACACTCGACACAAGAAGGGTATTATGTGTATGAAGTTGTTTTGCGGGTACTTTGTGCTTGGATTACACCTCCATCAGTTTTTGGCGCCGTTGCCGGGGAAATTATAATATTTTGATTCATAAAGTGTTGTTTGTAATTATGTATATTGCAGGTTATTTTAATTTTTCAATAGTTTTTGGGATATGTATAATAGGATTTTTCGGAAGTGTAATAGTAAATATGGAAGTATTTTCCGATTTTTGGTGTGTGTTTTTGGTTTTTATTTTTGCTTGATTGCCGTTTGTGTGATAATATTGTGATGTTGATACACTTAGATAATTTCTAGGAAGTTGATAGTTTTTGTGTATGCTTGGAGTTTATTGTAGTTTCTAAAGTGTAACATGTAGGTGAAGCCTCTTTTGTTGATCATAACCAAAACCCTTCATTTGAATGGTGCTATGTTGGATCCGTTTTTATGTAGATTGGGAAACGCGGGATACTTCCCCCCCACGCATACAAGCGATCTTTTCAGCAATAGTATTACTTCGATGAGGTTGAGGGCGGTTTTAATCAACACTTGTAGACCGCTAGGACCCGAGTTTATTTTACTAAGTATAGGGCAAGTTATTTTCATTGATGGGTTCGAGGTTTGTAAAACTGGTTTTCAAGACCCACAGACTGATGTTCATTCTCTGTGAGTGAGTCGATAGGGGACTTGTCCTCCGCGGTTAAAAACTTTGAGACCTGCCTTGTTCCTAAAGAGAGTTTACTCTCCGTGAATTTTAACGACACCGCCTTAGAAAAGTAAAGTATCTTCGACCTAGACAACCGCTTGTGCCGAAGCATCACCTCACTTTAGACGCTAGAAAATAACTTGAGCGTATGTGAATCTGTTTTTCTTCAAAAGATAAAATTCGTCTTTAATTTTTGAGGTATATCGGAAAAAAGCATGATACTACCTTGGACTGTTTCAGCCCATTGCACTGTTATCTCCTCTGCTCCACGTACCTCAAATTTTAAAGTTGTGTGAAAGACATCTAGAAATCCTAAGTTTCGGCAATTACAATCCTCACATAATCGATGAACTCTAAAAACCGAACCAATATAGATACATGTATAAAAAAAAATAAAAAATTCGTGTGATATGTAAAATTAGTTAAATGGTTAAGGAGTTTTAGAAGTCTATTTATGTTGAGTTTGTTTTTGATTTTGAGGGGAAGAGGAATAGGTAAGGTCACTAATGTTGATATTAGCCTTAACCCTTCATATTAGCGCTTGCGTTTTTATGAGGTTGAGGGCGGCTTTTATGCACTTTAGTGGTACTGACAACATAAGGTTCTAAACAGAGTAAGGGGCAATTATAGTTCGTTTGTTCTAATTTTGGTATTGAGGTTTGTTTAACTAGATCTCAAGGCCCACAGACTGATGTTCATTCTCTGTGAGTGAGTCGATCGGGAGTTCGCTCTCCGTGGTAACCAACAACGAGTCTTGCCTCACTCCTGGTGGGAGCCGAAACTCACACTAATTTAAAACCCTGTAAAATGTCATCGATAGTATGGATAAATAGGGTTCGATCAATCCGGGGAACTTGAAGGGTAATCGAGAATTAAAGTGTTAACAAGAACATAACAATGGGGGATTCGAAATTGAGATTAAATACTTACTGAAAATAAAAATCTAAATTATATATATACAAGTGATCAACAATTCCACACAAAACATGGCACAAAGAACTCAAAATCATGCATGACATGAACCAAAGAACAAATAGGCAGCAAGCATACAATCGGCAATTCCTATGATTTAACCTAATTCCAATTTTAATTAGAGCCCTCAGCGGTCCATCTAATCGTTAAGACTTCACAAGTAATTAGAGTTAACTCAGCGTATCACCCTAATCATAATGCTAATCAGTTTAAAAACACTCAGCGTAGAAGTTAAACACGAAGAACATATAAGCACAAAAGCCAAATTGGAAACACATAAACAAGCAAGTCGTCACACATCTTGTTTAAACATGCAAATTTTCAGAATTATGGTAACCCTCTTAAGTGATTTAGACACAACAACTCAGCGTATGATGCAATCCAAATTACTTTGGCAAGTGAAATCAAGACCCTTGGAACTGCCATGACAAGGACAGCCCGCACGTACAAGACTTTTATGCATAGAATTCATGAAAATTAATCAAGCAAATCAAAGAAACATAACCGAAATATGCTACTGCCCCAATTCAAAGAAATCGTAAATCAAGCATGAAATTGTTTGTACAAATCGTTACATACATTCAGTAGAAACCGAAAATATGTTCATCATACAAAACCAAAATTAAACCAAGTATTATTACAACAAAGATTGTAACAAGGCAGAAAATAATACAAGCCATAGGGATGAATCACTACTTGAAAAACCTTGGAAGATTCGGCAAGAAGTGGTGGAGTGCACGGATGAAGGTAGGTTAGGGTTCTTGCGATTTTGTGGTGGGAGGATGGTTGTGTTTCGGCTTGAGGATTTTCTTCCTTCACTTGAGAGAAATTTGGCAGAACTTTGGCTAGTATTTTCGTGTAGAATGTGATGATCCTGAAGAGAGGCAGCCGGCCTCAATATATAGGGAGCAAAGGAAAACCCTAGCCATTAAGGATTGGTGCAAAAAAGGCAAGTATTGAGAGTTCCTTCCTTTTCTTATTTTGGCTGAATTCTTTTCCTTATTGCACAAAGGTTTCTTACCAATTTGATGTAAGAATAATGTCCCTTTCCTTGTATGATTCAGCAATTAAACATTTCCTTTTGTAGCTAGGACAAACCCGGCCAAACCTTCCTTCTTCTTTTCTTCTTTTCTGAAATCGGCAGATTGACCTTTCGGCAATGATTCTAGGATAACTTTTTACTCAGAAAAGATTTTGATGCGATTCCAAATCCTGAAGAAACTAGACTCAAAGGCCTTTCTCCCCATAAAAGGGTTTCCCCAAATTCGTTGTGGTTCGTCCGGTAGAAATTCCGGAAGTTGACAGACAGGAATCTGCCCGATTCTGAACAGGGTTCTTTATGTTTCTTCTCTTCTTTCCTATTTGCATCCGAGCTTTCCTTGCCTCTTTAGGTCTTCTTTTCCTCTTGCTTCAAGATTTCAATTGTGGAAATATTTTCTGAAAATTCAAGAAAATAAATATGGTAAGTTTCGGCAAGAATAATTTTCCCTATTCAAAATAGGTTTCCTTGTTCAATCCGATTTCCTTGTTCATTTTAGTTTCCAAGACAAGCTAGGTTTCCTAATCTGAATAGGTTTCCTAATCAAATGAAGTTTCCTAATTTCAATCTTCGTCGTTTTTAGAAACGACAAAGCATTTTTACTTTCCTGGTTCAATTAGGATTCCTAGTTTGACTAGGAATTGCCGAAACTTTTCTAATTCAATATCAAATGCGCACAATTTCATATTATTTCTGCCAAAGACTCAAGACTCACTCTAATGACTCGATCTTACACAATTAAGGGTTAAGAAAAGCATAAATGGAGGTAAAAACATATTAAGAACGTCGCATAAAATGCTCCTATCAAATTACCCCACACTTAGCTTTTGCTAGTCCCTTAGCAAAATTAAATTAAAAACAAAACTACTACTGCCCCTAAAACAATTGTCTCAGAATCTTAAGAATGCATAGCTTTCAAGTTAAACATTCGAGAGTAAGCACACAAATTCCAAATTCCATAAACATGTATCACGGCATGAATAAGTGAGAAGCAAACATATAAGCATCAACATGTAAGGTTAATCTGCTCCTCCTCACTAGGCATACTCTCTTCTTTTCATTCGATCATGGCAATTCACTCAAAGTATATGCAAGAGAAAAGATTGTAAGGCATTCAAATAACTTGCATATTTCATGGAAAGAAAGCACTTTGTGAATAATTTTCTGGAAAAACCTCATGTAACAATTATGTGCACGAATGGACCAAAACCATATGCTTAACTCTTGAGAAAATCTCCACAAATCAAATTCACCTATCTTAAGAATCATGGAAAACGTTGTAAAGGGAGAATAATGGGGCTCGGCTACATAGGTGAGAATTTTTGGATAAGTGGTGCTTAAAGATATCACCAAAACTTGGCAAAGCTCAATTCTCTTTATGCCTTCCCTCCATTGGCCAAATATCATCTTGTTGGACCCAAACTTCATTCTTTTCTTTCCCGAAAGCCTTGTGAAAACGAACAAAGACCAAATATAACAATGATAGGTCTTCAAATAGATACAAACTCCAAATTCACAACATAGAACTTAGCAATTTTTCACTCAAAGCCGTGCCTAAAATTTTCTTTTGTCTCGGACTTATTATTTTTTTCTTTTCTTTGTTTTCTGTCCGATTTTTCTTTTCTCTTTTTCTTTTGTTTTAGGCACGGCATACATATAATTCAGTATCATATTGCAGATAAGTTCACCCCACACTTGTTTCATAACATCACACCATGTTAAAATTTCATCTCGGTTTCAAGCTTTTGCCAAGTTTCAATGATAAGGGAAAAGATGTAACTATACTAGGAAAAAGGGAAATGTTTAAGGGTGATGAAAAGAAAAGCTCAATGTAGGCTCAAAGGGGTTAAAACTAAGGAGTCCCACGACAGGCACAAATTGGGCACATGCTTATTTGGCATTGGTGGTAATCCTAGTAAAAACGTTTCCAATCCTTTTCAGAATCAAGGCATGCATGTTATGATTATACAGTTTCGAAAATCAGCAAGAGCAAGTTTTAGCATTCTAGAATCCATCAAAAGCTATAATACCCCACACTTAGCTTTTCCTAGTCCCTTAGCAAAAAACTAAATAAAAGACTCTACTAAAACTGCTGCTGCCCCTAAATAATTGTCTCAAGATCTTTCAAACACATAGCTTTCAAGTTAAGCATCTGAATGTAAGCGCAATAATCCCAAGCGTCATAGATATGTATCAAAGCATGAACA
This sequence comes from Potentilla sterilis, assembly GCA_963682095.1. Taxonomy (NCBI): domain Eukaryota; kingdom Viridiplantae; phylum Streptophyta; class Magnoliopsida; order Rosales; family Rosaceae; genus Potentilla; species Potentilla sterilis. Next base: position 13,530,819 of record OY821764.1, read on the forward strand.
AGTAAGAAGTGAGAAAATAAGCATGTAAACATGTCAAGTTAATCCAATCCTCCTCACTAAGCATACTCTCTTCTTTTCACTTATGAAATGGCATTATTCACTCAAAGTATATGCAAGAGAATAAATTAAGAATTACAAAGAGTAACTTGCATATGTCATCAAATAAAGGCACTTTGTGAATAATATTATCAAGATAAACTTCATTTAACAATTATGTGCACAAATGAACCAAAACCATAAGCTTGAACTCTTGAGATAATCTCCACATACAAAGTTCACCTATTTTAAGAATCATGAGAGATCTTTACAAGGGAATATAATGGGGTCCGGCATAAGGAATTCGTATTTAGGATAATGGTGAGAAAATGTCACCAAGACTTAGCAAAGCTCAATACTCTTTATGACTTCACTCCAAGGGCCAAGTTTAAACTTATTGGGCCCATTCTTCATTCTCCCCAAAACATAGTGAATATGAACAAAGGTCAAGTGTAATAATAATAGACCTTCAATTGTAACACAAACTCCAAATTCACCACAAGAACCCAATCCAAGCATTTTTATTTTTCTTTTTGTTGCCGAAATTCTTTTCTTTCTCTTCTTTGTTTCGGCACAAATTTTTATTTTCTGTCCGATTTTTCCTTTTTGTTTCGGCATTCACATTTCTTTCATGCTTTTGGATTGGTTCACCCCACACTTGCTTCAAATCATCACTCCAAGTTACAATTCCACAATAAAATTAAGCTTTACCAAGTCTTGATAACAAGGGCTAGGAAAAAACTATTCTAAGCACAAGGAATGTGTTTCATGGTGATGAAATAAAATGGCTGAATTTCGGCTCAAAGGGGTTAAAACTAAGGAGTCCCACGACGGGCACAAATTAGGCACATGCTTTTATTTGGCTTTAGTGGTAATCCTAACAAGATCATCTCAATCATATTCGAAATCAAGGCATTTCATGAATAATAGTCTCAAAAATCAACAAGAGTGAGTTCTAGCATTCTAGAGTTCATTAAAATCTATGGCACATAGTCATTGAATATTTAAAGAATGATGAAGTTCAGAAAAAGTTTCTGCCATGTATTAAATTTATCGCACAAGAAGAAAGTATTTGGCACGAAAGCTCACATAGGTTATTATGGAAACAAATTAACTCAAACATGCATGCTTTATTGTATGTCAACCATAATCTCACATGTTCATACCAATCACAATATCCATGAAACTCACAATTAATTTTTATGATTATGCAAAACAATCATCTATGTATTCAAAGATATAATCATCATCGACTCATTTAGGGGCATCTAAGACTCAAACAAAATCAAAAACCTATGAAAATCTAAAACAAAAGCAACGAATTTTTATTTTTTTTCTGAATTTTTCCGGTTTTGTATTTTTCTTTTCTTTTTATGACTCAAACAAAAGATTCAAAACAAATTCAAACATGTGAAACATGTACCACTACCCCACACTTAGAAAATTACATTGTCCTCAATGTAAACCAGAAATAATGTTGTAATTTCTAAGCATATGATAAAATTGACAAATTTCAAATTTATACAATTCAACCAAAAAGAGTTTAGGGATTAGAAAATGCAAACTCTCGTAGACGGCTCCTTCACAATTTTGGTTGAAATGGGTTGCCTCCCATGCAGCGCTTAATGTTTATAGTCTACTCAGCCTAGACTCTTCACTTCTTAATCAAGTTGTGGGCGACGCCATTTGGAGTGTACACCTCCAAATTCGTGCATCCTTACAATGGTTATCATTACTCGACGCATGATTACTCCACTCTTCAACTGCATCGCATCAAGATAAAGAAATTTAGAAGAGTGGAGATGAGAATTCAAAGAATAAGTTAGTAGTGAGTTAGTGAATTAGCTAAAGTTAGAAGTTAGTGTATAAATATACAATAGTTAGCTAAGTAGAATTTAATTGCAAATCATGAACAAAAGTTTAGAGTGGTGGAACTCGTTTCTTGCAACACTTGTCGTCCTTCCCAAGTTATTGAGAGTTCCAATCAACTGTTAACAATGTAATTCTTCACCTCTTCCTTATGATCCGCAACTGACAATCAAACTCTACAAGTATGTTAGATAAACAAAGATAAAGGCTCAACAAAAATTGAGGGTAGTTACAACATGTTACAAGAGACATACATACAAGAAAAGAATAAAAGTTAGAAAGTTAGCTTTAGAGTTAGCAAGTATGGTTTAGAGTTACAAATTTATTTATTTATTATTATTATTTTTTTTTTTCAAAACCGAAACTCTAAACAAGACACACGAAAATTATAGACAATATTAACAAGTTAATACTTCAAACAATTGAGATTTTATCAATTCCCCGGCAACGGCGCCAAAATTGATGCGGCTAATTTTAGCCTCACAATTAACCCTGCAAAAATGTCATCGTTAGTATAGATTAAGTAGGGATCGTTCAGTCCGGGGATTGAAGGGTACACAATCAAAAGAAGCATTAACACACAAATATTTTCAAATATATACATATTTACAAAATAATGGGGGATTTGAGATGTGATATACTTCCTACGAAATTTAAAGACAATCCTAAGCTAATATTTACATGTGATCGACATCTTTCACACAAAACACTCACACATAAGTTCTCATAACATGCAATAAATGAAAGTAAGGACTTGGGGCAGCAAATTCGACAAATTCAAGACTTAACTTAGTTCCAACCTAACTAGGCCCGTCGCGGTTACCTAATCGAAATAGATTTCACGAAAGTACTTAGGATTATCTTCGCGCTTAACCCTAATCTTTATGCTAACCAATTTTAATGACACTTTGCATAGACACTAAAACAAATTAACACTTAAGCACGAAATCTTTAGTCGGAGACATGTTAACAAGTAAGGCGTCACTCTTCTCGCATCGACATGCAAATTCCAAGAATTACTCTAGCCCTAGGCAGCAACATAAATCAAACCAACTTCGCGTATAAAATTCAACTTATGTTACTACGGCGAATGAAATCAACACCTAGATAACAACCATGGCCTTTCGGTTGCATCTAAACATCTCTTTCGGTTGCCCACGAATTCAGGAAATTAACCAAGTATAAGAAAAGAATAAAATCGAAACATGCTTCCCTGAAACCTAACTTACAATTTCTTACATGAAACGTTTACAAATTATCATAGATACCTAAGAATTTCGACACTTAGAATCAACAAATAAAACCAAGATGCGAAATCAAAATAGTTCTCAAACTTATAAAACCAAAATTCAAATCGTATTATACATGGACATATAATCGAATACCATAAAAACATGCAAGCTTTATAGACAAAGTATTGCAAAATTATAAAATAAATACAAGCCATGGAATGGAGGATGATTCGGCAATGGAGGTCACGGCAAAGGGAATGGAGTTTATGGAAGTGGTGGAGAGGTGTTTTGGCTTGCTATTTTATATAGGATTTATGGCAGAGTATTTTGGTAGAGCTTTGGCCTTGCTTTGTGCGTCGGATGTGATCCCCAATCTTTGAGCAAGTGCCGAACTATATATAGGAGAACAAGGGAACTAGGGTTTCGGCAAAGCTAGGTGGCTGAATCCGAATTCAATACCTTCCCCTTTTTCTTGTGCGACATTCCTTGATTTCCTTCTTGATTTGTTGCCAAAATAATCCTTAAATAAATGCTGAATAATCTTGCCATATTTCTTCCATTTATTCATGATATAATTGAGCCAACTTTCCTTTGAATGATGGGTGAAAATCAGTCCACATTCGTCCTTGAATTCCCTTCCTTCTTTTGTTTGCCGAATTAGTCAAAGAATAAAGATTAATTTCTGAATAAAGCTCTTCATTTTCCTTCCTAATTCGGCATTGTTTCCTTGTATCTCTATAACTACTTCCTTTCCAAGCTTTTCCTTTCCTTGTTGGTTTAGGCTGAATTCAATCCGTGCTTTCCTTATGTATGCACACGCCTAGCACATGCCTAAGCATGCTTTGTATATGCTAGGATTATTTCTGAAAATTAAGAAAAACAATATTAGTTTCAGCATAAATAAAACATATTAATCCAACAAGGATTCCTACTTTAATAAGTACTTGCCAAAATTTCACTTTTTCCTCCTTTTAAGCACATTTTCGCAAATTCTCTACCGAATACTCAAGACTCGATCTAATGACTCAATTTTACAATAATAAGAGCTAAGCAAAGCGTAAAAACACATTAAGAACGTCGCATTTTATGCTCCTATCATATAACACATAATCATTGAATATAAAAAGAATGATGAGGTTTCATGATTCAAAATTTTCAGCCAATTTAATCTTTTATCACACATGAAGAAAGTATATAGGCACAAAAGCTCACATAGGTTGTTATGGAACAAAATTAACCAAAACACGCATGCTTTTACAATCAAAACATATCTCAAGTGTTCATACCGATCAAAGAATTCATGGAACTCACAATTCAATCTTTAAGTGAATGTAAAACCATCATCTATGCATTCCAAGACATAATCATCCTAGACATTTTAGGGGCATCCTATGACTCAAAACAAAACAAAACACACGATTCTTTTTGGGATTTTCTGCATTTTTCAATAATTTTTTTTTTTTCATATATATGACTCGAAACAAACAAACAAAACAAAAAGCATGTGAAACATGTATCTCCACCCCACACTTAGAAAATTACATTGTCCTCAATGTAAAACAGAAATTATGTTGTAATTTCTAAGCATACAATAGATTCCACAAATTTCACACATATACAATTCAACTATAAAAGTGTAGGGATTTAGAAAATGCAAACTCTCGTTGATGGCTCCTTCACTTTTTTCGGTTGAAATGGGTTGCCTCCCATATAGCGCTTAATGTTTATAGTCTACTCAGCCTAGACTCTTCACTTCTTAATCAAGTTGTGGGCGACGCCTTTTGGAGTGCGCACTCCAAATTCGTGCCTCCTTACAATGGTTATCAAAAATCGATGCATGATTACTTCACTCTTCAACTGCATCACATCAAGATAAAGAAAATTAGAAGAGTGGAGATGAGAGTTCAAAGAATAAGTTAGTAGTAAGTTAGTGAATTAGCTAAAGTTAGAAGTTAGTCTATAAATATACAACAATTAGCTAAGTAGAATTTAATTGTAAATCATGAACAAAAGTTTAGAGGGGTGGAACTCGTTTCTTGTAACACTTGTCGTCCTTCCCAAGTCAATGAGAGCTCCAATCAACTGTTTACAATGTAATTCTTCACCTCTTCCTTATGATCCGCAACTGACAATCAAACTCTATAAGTATGTTCTAGTTAGCAACGATTTCAAAATACAACATTTACATAAGATAGATACATCTTTACGATTTCAAAAATACGGAATTTCCACACAATATCGCACATATGCACACGAAAGTAATTAGGCAAAAATTTAGAGTCAAAGGATGTCAAACTTAGCTTACTCTAATTGCTTTTATTCACACAACTTTAAAATTTGAGGTACGTGGAGCAGAGGAGATAACAGTGCAATGGACTGATACAGCCCAAGGTAGTATCATGCTTATTCCGATATACCTCAAATATTAAAGACGAATTTTAGTTTTGAAGAAAATAGAATCATGTATATTCAAGTTATCTTCTAGCGTCTAAAGTGAGGTGATGCTTCGGCACAAGCTGTTGTCTAGGGTCGAGCGTATTTTACTTTTCAAAGGCGGTGTCGTTAAGATTCACGGAGGGCGAACCCCCTACAGGAACCAGGCAGGACTCGTTGTTGGACACCACGGAGGACAAGTCCCCTATCGACTCACTCACCGAGAATGAACATCAGTCTGTGGGCCTTGAGATCCAGTTAAACAAACCTGAGAACCATATCTTTGAAAATAACTTGCCCCATACTTTGTAAAATAAACTCGGATCCCTAGCGGTCTACAAGTGTTGATCAAAACCGCCCTCAACCTCATAAAAACGCAAGCGCTAGTATGAAGGGTTTAGGTTAAGATCAACAAAAGAGGCTTCACCTACATGTTACACTTTAGAAACTACAATAAACTTAAGCATACATAAAACTATCAACTTCCTAGAAATTATCTAAGTTATTACAACATACATCCTCAAATAATTACAATCGCCAATTATTAAAAACTGAAAAACAAAACCCTAATTACTATTACAAACCGTCTAAAACTACGAATCAAAGTAAAGAAAAATTTATACAAACCGAATTTTAACAAATATACAAATATACAAATATTAGCACTTCAATAAACAATATTTCTCAAATTCCCCGGCAACGGCGCTAAAAATTGGTGGGAGCCGAAACTCACACTAATTTAAAACCCTGTAAAATGTCATCGTTAGTATGGATAAATAGGGTTCGATCAATCCGGGGAACTTGAAGGGTAATCGAGAATTAAAGTGTTAACAAGAACATAACAATGGGGGATTCGAAATTGAGATTAAATACTTACTGAAAATAAAAATCTAAATTATATATATACAAGTGATCAACAATTCCACACAAAGCATGGCACAAAGAACTCAAAATCATGCATGACACGAACCAAAGAACAAATAGGCAGCAAGCATACAATCGGCAATTCCTATGATTTAACCTAATTCCAATTTTAATTAGAGCCCTCAGCGGTCCATCTAATCGTTAAGACTTCACAAGTAATTAGAGTTAACTCAGCGTATCACCCTAATCATAATGCTAATCAGTTTAAAAACACTCAGCGTAGACGTTAAACACGAAGAACATATAAGCACAAAAGACAAATTGGAAACACATAAACAAGCAAGTCGTCACACATCTTGTTTAAACATGCAAATTTTCAGAATTATGGTAACCCTCTTAAGTGATTTAGACACAACAACTCAGCGTATGATGCAATCTAAATTACTTTGGCAAGTGAAATCAAGACCCTTGGAACTGCCATGACAAGGACAGCCCGCACGTACAAGACTTTTATGCATAGAATTCATGAAAATTAATCAAGCAAATCAAAGAAACATAACCGAAATATGCTACTGCCCCAATTCAAAGAAATCGTAAATCAAGCATGAAATTGTTTGTACAAATCGTTACATACATTCAGTAGAAACCGAAAATATGTTCATCATACAAAACCAAAATTAAACCAAGTATTATTACAACAAAGATTGTAACAAGGCAGAAAATAATACAAGCCATAGGGATGAATCACTACTTGAAAAACCTTGGAAGATTCGGCAAGAAGTGGTGGAGTGCACGGATGAAGGTAGGTTAGGGTTCTTGCGATTTTGTGGTGGGAGGATGGATGTGTTTCGGCTTGAGGATTTTCTTCCTTCACTTGAGAGAAATTTGGCAGAACTTTGGCTAGTATTTTCGTGTAGAATGTGATGATCCTGAAGAGAGGCAGCCGGCCTCAATATATAGGGAGCAAAGGAAAACCCTAGCCATTAAGGATTGGTGCAAAACAGGCAAGTATTGAGAGTTCCTTCCTTTTCTTATTTTGGCTGAATTCTTTTCCTTATTGCACAAAGGTTTCTTACCAATTTGATGTAAGAATAATGTCCCTTTCCTTGTATGATTCAGCAATTAAACCTTTCCTTTTGTAGCTAGGACAAACCCGGCCAAACCTTCCTTCTTCTTTTCTTCTTTTCTGAAATCGGCAGACTGACCTTTCGGCAATGATTCTAGGATAACTTTTTACTCAGAAAAGCTTTTGATGCGATTCCAAATCCTGAAGAAACTAGACTCAAAGACCTTTCTCCCCATAAAAGGGTTTCCCCAAATTAGTTGTGGTTCGTCCGGTAGAAATTCCGGAAGTTGACAGACAGGAATCTGCCCGATTCTGAACAGGGTTCTTTATGTTTCTTCTCTTCTTTCCTATTTGCATCCGAGCTTTCCTTGCCTCTTTAGGTCTTCTTTTCCTCTTGCTTCAAGATTTCAATTGTGGAAATATTTTCTGAAAATTCAAGAAAATAAATATGGTAAGTTTCGGCAAGAATAATTTTCCCTATTCAAAATAGGTTTCCTTGTTCAATCCGATTTCCTTGTTCATTTTAGTTTCCAAGACAAGCTAGGTTTCCTAATCTGAATAGGTTTCCTAATCAAATGAAGTTTCCTAATTTCAATCTTCGTCGTTTTTAGAAACGACAAAGCATTTTTACTTTCCTGGTTCAATTAGGATTCCTAGTTTGACTAGGAATTGCCGAAACTTTTCTAATTCAATATCAAATGCGCACAATTTCATATTATTTCTGCCAAAGACTCAAGACTCACTCTAATGACTCGATCTTACACAATTAAGGGTTAAGAAAAGCATAAATGGAGGTAAAAACATATTAAGAACGTCGCATAAAATGCTCCTATCAACTCCATTATTAGTACTTTCGTTCTAGCCTTCTGAAACCACGGAACCTTGTGTCTAGTCGATAGACCTAGGCCGCACGTCCACCGAGCTTCAAAACCTGAAATGAGTTTGATATGAGTAAATTTTTTATCTCAAAAGAAAACATTTCTTGGTTTGAATTTTCGAGGTATATCTGATTAAGTATGATACTACCGGGGGCTGTATCAGTCCATTGCACCGTTATCTCCTCTGCTCCACGTACTTTGAAAATTTGAACAAATCATATAGCAATTTAACTAGAGATACATAAAACACATTTTTCTTTTGTTTATACGTGTGAAATTGTGTGTGTTTGTAAATTTTCGTGTGATATACATCTTTGTAATATACTTGTAACTTTTTCGTGTAACATATACTTACAAATTTTCGTTTGACATTATACTTTCACACATTTGAATTTTCATGTGATATATTCTTTTAATTTTCGTTGATCTATACCTATACATACTTGTGTAATATTTTTACCCTAAAACTAATGGTTATATACTAATATACACGTTTGTTTTTCTTTATAAATTCATTGATTAAACACCTCGAAATTTGAATAATTTCAGGTACATGAATCTTGGTTGGTCACAAGAAATTGAGGATAGATTGAAAAGAATTTGCAACCAAGAAGAAGAAGAGCCAGTTTTGCCGAGCACATCTACACCAGAACATCAGTTTGTTTCTCCCACCTCATCACTTTTTAACAGAAATTTTGTTGCACCATCATCACCATTTCCTTCAGAAGCTTCGTGTGAACTTAACCCTTTGTTTCATGAAGAACCAGAATTTGAGCTACTCCAAAGTCCAATCCCGATTCAGTATTTGAACTTTGATTTACCTGATCCTACATTTAAGATGACTTCATTAAGAGAGGAGAATGGCAGGTAGATGCACCACAAGGTGGAGTAGTAAGGCCAAGCAATGTAACATATCCTGCAGTTGCACCTGGCAAATCAGGAGAGTTTGAGCTGAAGGGTGGATTTATCCACCAATTGCCAAAGTTTCATGGACTCAGTGGAGAGGATCCGAATCGCCATATTCAGAAGTTTGAGTTCAGATGTGAGTCAATGTGCCCAACTGGGGCAGACTTACAGCATGTGAGGATGAAGGCGTTTCCTTTTTCACTGGAAGATAGGGCGCAGGAATGGTTTTATGCAATACCGCCAGGGAAGATGGTGTCTTGGACAACAATGGTGAGAGAATTTCTCACAAAATATTTTCCATCATCAAGGGTGACGCAGATCAGGAAGGAGATCACCTCAATAAGACAAGAGCCAGATGAAAGCTTCGACGTGTACTATGACAGGTACAAGTCTTTGGTGGCAACGTGCCCTAATCATGGGATACGTGAGGGTCTTCTACTACAGTATTTCTATGAAGGGTTTTGTCCCTTGGAGCGTAGATTTCTAGATTCAGCAGCTGGTGGATCTTTAATGGAGAAGAGCAGAGAGGAAGTTAAGAACTTGTTGGAGATGCATTTCACCAATCAACAACAGTTCGGGTCTACTTCCTCAAGGCGAGTCAGTGAGGCCAGTGGATATGAGGAATCTAGTGCAGTGAAGGAGCTTAAGGAAGATGTGGGCAAACTCACTCAAATGATGTCCCAGTTTATGAAACAGAAACATGCCCAAGTCTGTGGGGTGTGTAGTATGGAAGGGCATTCGGCAGATATGTGTCCACAAGTTGGAGGAGGTGAAAATTTTGAGGAAGCCAATTCAGTTGGATTCCAAGGGCAACAACGTTCCACTTTCCAGAATTTCAATCCAAGGTACAACGATCACCCTAATTTTCGTTGGGCCAACAATAGCAATGTTCAGAACCCTACACAAATGGCGCCACCACAAGCACCACAAGGAGGAATGGCATTTCAACCAAGACCTCAAGGGCAATTTCAAGGGTTTGCAAGGCCTCAGCAACAATTCTACAACAATAATGCACAAGCATCGTCAAATCCCAACTATGACGCTATGCTTAAGTCTTTGAACGATGCAACGCACACATTGTTGCAATCTACAACCTCGAACACCAAGGACATTTCTGAGTTGAAGAATCAGATGGGGAAGGTTGTGGATTTCATGGGGCAAATTCAGGAACAAGGGAGATTACCTGGAGGAGTGATAAAGAACCCCAAGAATGAGCAAGCAAATTCAGTTACCACAAGGAGTGGTAAAGTTTTGGAGGGGCCGGCACTCAAGGAGGTTGAGGACGTGATGGTGGATCATCATGATGATGGTGATGACGTGCTAGTGCATGTTGATGCCAAGCATGGGGAGACACTCGGCAATAATGAGGTGCACGGCAATGATGGTGCTTCAAACGACAATGAGGCCAAAGGAAACAAACCGAGCAAGGCTGAGCTCGAGGCTATGAAGAAAAGGGACTTGGAGAAAGATCCCGCTACCTCAGAGACACACAAGGTGAATAATTCTAACTCAAGTGGATTAGTTAATGCTAACCAATCTTCTTGTCTGCCTTTTCCTTCCAGGTTTGCTAAATCGAAGAAGGAAAAATCAGATGAGGAGGTACTTGACATTTTCAGACGTGTGGAGGTGAACATACCATTGCTTGAGTGTATCAAGCAAATTCCTAAGTATGCCAAGTTTTTAAAGGAGCTGTGCACAACGAGGAGGCATACTCGTGAGGAGCAGGTGGTCAAGATGAGTGAGACGGTTTCAGCCGTTCTTCAAAGAAAGCTCCCACCTAAAATGAAAGACCCTGGCAGCTTTTCTGTGCCATGTAAAATAGGACAATCATATTTTGATAAAGTTTTGCTAGATCTAGGGGCTTCAATTAATGTGATGCCTTATAATGTGTATAAGTCCCTAGGTCTTGGCGAGTTGAAGAAGGACAATGTAATAATTCAACTCGCCGATAGGTCTAACAAATATCTTGAGGGATATGTGGAGGATGTTCTTGTGCAGGTGAATAATCTGATATTTCCTGCAGATTTCTATGTGCTTCAGATGGAAGAATCGCCCCTTAATTCCACTCAACTATTGTTGGGGCGACCATTTATGAGAACAGCAAGAACAAAGATTGATGTTGCTGAAGGGAACCTCACCATGGAGTTCGATGGTGAAGTGATTGGCTTCAATATCTTTGAAGCCATGAGGTATCCAGTTTCTGACCTAAAACCTTGCTATAATGTTGATGTAGTTGATTCTATTGCGCAGGTTTTATCAGAAACTTTGGATCAATAGCAACTAGCTATTGAGCAAGGGGCCGGAATTGACGCAAATGGGGAAAAGATTACCAAGGAGGCACGGCTCAAACTTGAGCCAAGCATGATAAACATTGTTGCCGAGCTAGAGGCAACGCCCCACATTAAAAAGTCATGTAAGTATATGTCAATTCCCAATTCCACTAATAAAATTTTACCATCTGTGGAACAGGCCCCTATTTTAGAACTCAAGGTGCTTCCAGATCATTTGAAGTATGTGTACTTGGGAGACGATGACACACTACCAGTTATTGTGTCATCACAGCTGAGTGAGCAGCAGGAAGCACGTTTGACTAGCATGCTGAAGAGGAACAAGACCGCCATTGGATGGACGTTGGCGGATATCAAGGGAATCAGCCCTACAACTTGTGTCCATAGGATCTTGCTTGAAGAAGGAGCCAAGCCTACTAGGGAGGGTCAGCGACGATTACACCCCCCTATGATGAAGATTGTGAAGGACGAGGTGATCAAATTGCTGGATTGTGGAGTAATTTATCCCATTTCATATAGCCAGTGGATTGCACCTGTCCAAGTTGTACCTAAGAAGAGTGGAGTCACGGTTGTGAAGAATGACAAGGATGAACTCGTGCCCCAACGATTGGTGACAGGTCATAGGATGTGTATAGACTACAGAAAGCTGAATGCTACAACACGCAAAGATCACATGCCTTTACCTTTCATGGATCAGATGTTGGAGAGATTAGCTGGGCACGAATTTTATTGCTTCTTAGATGGGTACAGCGGTTACAATCAGATATGCATTCACCCAGATGATCAGGAGAAGACGACGTTCACATGTCCCTTTGGTACGTTTGCCTATCGACGCATGCCTTTTGGTTTATGCAACGCACCAGGTACATTTCAACGTTGTATGTATTCCATTTTCAGCGATTATATTGAGAATATCATTGAAGTCTTTATGGATGATTTTAGCGTTTATGGAAAAGACTTTGATGCATGTTTAGAGAATTTGGAATTAATCCTGATAAGATGTGTAGAAACTAACCTTGTACTTAATTGGGAAAAATGTCATTTCATGGTAAAACAAGGGATAGTTTTAGGACACATTATGTCTGCAAAGGGTATTGAGGTAGATAGGGCCAAGATTGATATTATGCTTCACTTACCCTCCCCTACAACTGTAAGGGAGGTACGTTCGTTTCTTGGCCATGCAGGTTTTTACAGGAGGTTCATCAAGGATTTTTCGTTGGTGGCCAAGCCTATTTGTGCCCTTTTGCAGAAGGAGGTTCCATTCATATGGGACAAAGGGTGTGAAGATGCATTTGTGAAGTTGAAGTTGCTTTTGACGTCAGCACCAATTATGACGCCACCAGACTGGAGCCTACCATTTGAGATCATGTGTGATGCTTCAGACTATGCAGTTGGAGCAGTGCTTGGACAGAGAAAAGAGAAGAGGCCGAATGCCATATATTATGCCTCTAGAACACTTAATGATGCTCAATTAAATTACTCTACTACTGAGAAAGAACTGTTGGCTGTTATTTTTGCTTTAGAAAAATTTCGTTCATATCTATTGAATTCTAAAGTGATTGTGTATTCTGATCATGCAGCCCTTAGATATCTAATGAAAAAGAAAGATGCTAAGCCACGCCTGATTCGATGGATTCTCTTACTCCAAGAGTTTGACATCGAAATCAAGGACAAGAAGGGGAGCGAAAATGTTGTGGCGGATTGTGAGAGAGGAGGAAACGTTGCCACTTCAGGAAACTTTCCCAGATGAGCAGCTTTTTCGAGTGGACACAAAAGAACCTTGGTATGCAGACATTGTCAATTATTTAGTTACTAAAACTTTTCCAAGTATATGTTTGCAGGCAGCCAAGACGAGGATTAAAAAGAATGCAAGACACTACATATGGGACGATCCTTATCTATGGAGGACGTGTAGTGATCAAGTGATTAGACGTTGTGTGCCACAAGAGGAGCATAGGCCGATCCTAGCATTTTGCCACAATGAGGCGTGTGGAGGACACTTTGGAGCTAAGAGGACAGCCCTCAAGGTATTAGAGAGCGGATTCTATTGGCCCACGATTTTTAAGGATGCATACACATTTTGTATGACATGTGATAGGTGCCAAAGGACAGGTAACATTGGTAAGAGAGACCAAATGCCCCTTACTTATATGATCTTTGTCGAAATATTTGATGTATGGGGTATAGATTTTATGGGACCTTTTCCTTCATCTAAAGGCTTTCTTTATATCTTGTTGGCTGTTGATTATGTGTCTAAATGGGTGGAGGCGAAAGCCACAAGGACTAATGATTCTAAAGTTGTTGCAGGTTTCTTGAGAACTAACATATTTTCCAGGTTTGGAGTACCTCGTGTGCTTATAAGCGATGGAGGTTCTCATTTCTGCAACAGAACAATAGAGGCTTTACTCAGAAGATATGGAGTCACCCATAAGGTATCCACACCTTATCATCCTCAGACGAGTGGAATGGCAGAAGTGTCCAACAGAGAGATCAAGAGCATATTGGAGAAAACTGTGGGCCCATCAAGGAAAGATTGGAGTGACAGACTTGATGATGCACTTTGGGCTTACAGAACGGCATACAAGACACCCATTGGGATGTCTCCATTTCGGCTTACATATGGCAAGGCGTGCCATCTTCCAGTAGAGTTGGAGCATAGAGCATGGTGGGCGGTCAAGCAATTCAACATGGAACTTGACAAGGCTGGACTTCACAGGAAATTGCAGCTGAGCGAGCTTGAGGAAATCAGAAATGATGCATATGATGCTGCGTGGATTTACAAGGAGAAGACGAAATTGGTTCATGACAAGATGATAAGAGGCAAAGCGTTTCATATTGGTCAAAAAGTCTTGTTGTATCATTCTCGTCTTAGATTATTTCCTGGAAAATTGCGTACTCGTTGGGCTGGTCCTTATATTGTGACTAATATATTTTCTCATGGTGCAATTGAAATTCAGAGTATTGAAACAGGAAAAGCGTTCAAGGTGAATGGTCATCGACTTAAGCCTTACTACGAACCTTTTGAGGAGCACACCATTGAGGAGATACAATTCAGAGACGCACCAAGATCCTGATGATATGAAGAAGAGTCTAGGCTGAGTAGACTATAAACATTAAGCGCTGCATGGGAGGCAACCCATTTCAACCAAAATTGTGAAGGAGCCGTCTACGAGAGTTTGAATTTTCTAAATCCCTAAACTCTTTTTGGTTGAATTGTATGAATGTGGAACTTGTGAAATATCAAATGCTTGGAAATTACTACATGATTTTTGTGTACATTGAGGACAATGTAATTTTCTAAGTGTGGGGTAGGGATACATGTTTCACATGATTGTTTTGATTTTGTTTTTTGTCTTTGTTTTGAGTCATAAGTCATAAAAAGAAAAACAAAATAAAAAATCAGAAAATCAGAAAAATAAAAAGAAATTTTCGTAGCTTTTTGTAATTTTCGTTGCTTTTTAATTAGGTGCCCCTAAAATAGTCTATGATGATTATATCTTTGAATACATAGATAATGGTTTTGCATAATCTTGAAAATAATTGTGAGTTTCATGGACTTTGTGATTGGTATGAACATTTGAGACTTGAACTTAATTGTGTAAGAAGCATGTATGTTGTGTTGATTTTGTTCCATAATAACCTTTGTGAGCTTTGATTGCCATATACTTTCTTCATGAGCGATAAATATAAAAAATTGGCAGAATTTTTCAAAACTTCATTATTCTTTGATTATTCAATGACTATGTGTCATAGCTTTTAATGAACTCTAGAATGCTAGAACTTGTTCTTGACAATTTTTGAAACTTTTATTCATAAAATACCTTGATTTTGAAAAGGATTGAAAAGATCATAATAGGATTACCACCAATGCCAAACAAAGCTTATGCCTAATTTGTGCCCGTCGTGGGACTCCTTAGTTTTAACCCCCTTGAGCCGACATTGAGCTATTTCTTTCATCACCATGATACACTTTCCGTGAGCTTAGAATAGTTTAACCTTACCATTGTTGTCAAGACTTGGTAAAATTTAATGGAATTTGTGAATTGAAGTGATGTTGTAAAGTAAGTGTGGGGTGAACTTGTCCAAATGCATGAAATTTATGCATGAAATTTATGTGTGCCGAACAAAAGAAAAGAAAAGAGAAAAATCGGATAGAAAAAGAAGAAAAATAATTGATCCGAGGAAAAAAAAATTAATTCGGCAATAGAAAAAATATTTGGACGAAATTTTTGGTGAACTTGGAGTTGTGATAATTGAAGGTCTATTGTTGCTATACTTGACCTTTGTTCATATTCACTTTGTTATGGGGAAGAAAAGAATGAATTTTGGGCCCAACATGATAAAATTTGGCCCTTTGAAGTGAAGTCATAAGGAGGATTGAATTTTGCCAAGTCTTGGTGACGTTTAATCACCACTTCCTAAATGAGAATGCCTTATGCCAATCCCCATTATCACCATTATGTTGATCTTTTCATGATTCTTAAAATAGGTGAACTTTGATTTGTGGAGATTTTTGTCAAGAATTGAGCATATGGCTTTGGTTCATTTGTGCACATAATTGTTATATGAAGTTTTTCCTGAAAGATTAATTCACAAAGTGCTTTTATTTGATGAAATATGCGAGCTATTTGTTGCCTTACAATCTGTTCTCTTGCATATACTTTTAGTGAATTGCCATATCATGAGTGAAAAGAAGAGAGTATGCCTAGTGAGGAGGATGCAATCAACATAACATGTCATTGCTTGTGATTTTCGTTTCTTACTTGTTCATGCTATGATACATGTCTATGACGCTTGGGATTATTGTGCTTACATCGAATGCTTAACTTGAAAGCTATGTGTTTAAAGATCCTGAGACAATCATTTTAGGGGCTGTAGTGTTGAGTCTTTTTATTTGTTTTGCTAAGGGACTAGCAAAGGCTAAGTGTGGGGTAGTTGATAGGAGCATAAAATGTGACGTTCTTAATATGTTTTTATCCCCATTTATGCATTTCTTATCCCTTATTGTTGTATTATAGAGTCATTGAGTCATGTTGGAGTCGTTGGCAAGTGTTGGTGAATAAATTGAGCTAAAAATGCAGAAATGTCGAATTTTGAAGAGTTTTAGTTTAAGTAGGACTCCTTGTTGTACTAGGAATCCTGTTTGGACTAGGAAACCTGTTTTGACTAGGAAACTTGTCGAAATGGAATTTTCATCATTTGTCGTTTCTAATACTTGTGTGGTTGCGGTTTGTGCTTTAAATTGATAAAAATGCATAATTATGGTGGAGTCCTTATTGAACTAGGATTCCTAATAAGAGTTTGATTGCAACTAGGACTCCTTTTTCAAGTAGAATTCTATTTGGAAAAGGAATCCTTACTAAAGTAGGAATCCCAGTTGAATAAGGATTCTACGAGTTTGAGTCCTAATTGAATTCTACGAATCTAGGAATTTTAGTTGAACAAGGAGTCTACAAATGCTCGACGTTTTTGAAAAGTCGAAAGAAATTCATTGAAAATACAACTCCTTGTTGGACTAGGATTCCTTATCTATCTAGGACTCTTACTCATGACAATTATGCTACATCTTTTTATCTTCTTTTTAATTTATTTCTTATTCTTATTTTTCAGGAATTAAAGAGAAGATAATTGGGAGAATCTTGGAATTATTTCGGCAAGGAAGGAGTTCTTGCCGTGTGAATAAAGAAATAAGAAGTCAAATTGGATTTGGATTTCCCTTTGTGCCGTGCAACATAAAATCGGAATCTTGGAATTAATTTCCGATTTTCCTTTTGTTTTTCTTGGATGATACACGGTTCAAAGAAAGAAAAGAAGAAGTGTTGTTCTTGGACTCTTTATTGCCGGCCAAAATGAGAGATTAAAGGAAGAATTTATTTGTTTTTACAAGGATAATTCGGATTTAACTTGAGAGAAAGGAGGAGGACTTTTTGTGGGACACTTCAAGGCCGGCAACAACTTGGAATTAATGAAGAATTCTTTGGTCGAATGTGGACAATATTTCAAGCATGATTCATGGTTAATTTCTGAATTACTTGGTGATTAATTCAAGAGATAAATAGAAGATTTATTCAGCAATTATCCATGGGATTTTCGGCAGAATTAAAAGAGAAAAGCTTGGGATGAACTTGGACTTAATTGAAGCCTTGTACAATACTTGTTGCCGAATTAAAAGAGAAGATTGAAGAGATAATTCGGTGGAAATTGCATGGAAAAGAAGACTTGGCCGAATCAAAAGAAGAAAAGGTGAATTCGGTTTCTTTGAAGATAATGCTTGCCGAATTCCATCACCTTAAGGGTTTCGGTTTTCTTGTGCACCACTTAAGGCCGAACCCTAGCTCTCCCTTCCTCTATAAATACCACACTTGGTATTCAGAAAATCATCATCTCTCCCTCCACAAAAAGCTGCCGAATCCCTGCCAAATTATTTCCAGAAATTCAACCAAGAACCAAGGCCGAATCCACCACCATATTCTACCAACAATCCGATCATCATTCACCAATCCTTGCCGAATCTTAACCAAGGTTGTAACATGGATTGTATTATTTTGGATTTTGTTTCTTTGTATTTAAACATAACTTTGTCTATGAAGTATGTTTTGGTTTTTGGTTTTAATTTCGGTATTGAATATCATATATGGGATCTTTGGATCTTTGTTATAATTGTTTGGATATTTTGTATGTGATTGCCGAATTATGCATGTGTTTAATTGAATATGGTATGTTGGACAGCAAGCTTTAGCATGTTTCTTGATTTTAATTAGGTTTATTTCCTTAATTCGTGTGGAACCGAAGGAGATGTCTAGATGCATTCGCAGGCCATGAATGTTATCTAGATGTTGAATTCATATGCCGATTTAATACATGTTGATTCACACGCGTTGTTGGTTTTGATATGTATTAATCTAAGGGTTAGAGTAATTCTGGAAATTTACATGTCGATGTGAGATGAGTGACGCCATACTTGCTAACATGTTCCAATTCGACAATATGTGCTTATGTGCTTTTTGTGTTTAATTTACATGCGTTGTGTTATTAAACCGATTAGTACCATGTTTAGGATTGCGCGCGTTTCGGATTCTAAATACTTGTGATGTCTTGAATAATTAGGATAAGCTGCGTTGGCCCTAATTAAATTGGAGCTTAATTAATCTTGAAATCGTTTTATGCTTGCTGCCCTATTATTTGTTTTAATTTTGTTGCATGTGTAATGAGATTTGTGTTTGGTGATTGTGTGAAAGGTGATGATCAATTGTATATAATAATTTAGGATATAAAAATCGTAAAAATCAGTAGGTATTTTAGTTTAAAAATCGATACCCCCTTTTGTGCAATACTTTATGTAATTGAAAGCCCTTGATTTCCCCGGATAGAACGATCCCTACTTGTCAATACTACACTCGACACAAGAAGGGTATTATGTGTATGAAGTTGTTTTGCAGGTACTTTGTGCTTGGATTACACCTCCATCACTTTCTAATGTGCTCCCTGTTGATATTGTTAATGCAATTATTACCATACCCATTGCTAAGCATGATATCCAGGATACTCTTATATGGGGTGGTACCTCTACTGGAATTTTTTCAGTTAAGTCTGCTTATAAGCTGCTTTGTGATGAGAAACAGTTTCAGAATTACAGATGGCCTAAACTCTGGACCATGCATATTCCCACTCACAATTCAATCTTTAAGTGAATGTAAAACCATCATCTTGATAGGAGCATAAAATGCGACGTTCTTAATATGTTTTTACCCCCATTTATGCAATTCTTAACCCTTATTGTTGTAATATAGAGTCATTGAGTCGTGTTTGGAGTCTTTGGCAGAGTTGGTGTACAATTGAGCGTAAAATGTAGAAATTGTCGGAAAATGTGAAGAGTCCTTATTTGACTAGGAATCCTGTTTGGACTAGGAAACCTGTTTTGACTATGAAACTTGTCGGAATAGAAATCTTTATTG
Source organism: Potentilla sterilis (assembly GCA_963682095.1). Taxonomy (NCBI): domain Eukaryota; kingdom Viridiplantae; phylum Streptophyta; class Magnoliopsida; order Rosales; family Rosaceae; genus Potentilla; species Potentilla sterilis. Next base: position 13,550,346 of record OY821764.1, read on the forward strand.
TTCGTCGTTTCTGAAACATGTGAGGAAAATTTAGAGTCCTATTTGGATTAGGAATCGTCCTGTTTAGGAAAGTCCTACTTGAACTATGACTGTTATTCTTCGACTTTCCTATTTTGATTTTCCTATTCTAGTAACTTTCTCAATCTAGTAAGTTCCTTGATTTGAATTGGAAACTTTCCTAATCTAATGATATTATCTATTACATATATGTCTTGTTAAGACATCATTTGTCTAGATTAGGACAAGTTTAATACATGGATTAATTCTTTATTTCTTTTCTTTATTTTCAGATTTTATTTGAAGATAAAGGAGGGGATAAATTCTGATTATTCAAGGAATTTGTGAAGAGATAAGCAAAGGATTTTCGGCAAATTTATGAAGAGAGAAGCAAGGACCGAATGTGGACTTTATTTCAAGCAAGGTTCAAGATGATATTGCTGATTTAATTCAAGAATAATTCAAGAGATAATTAGAAGATTATTCAGCAATATCTATAAGGATTTTCGGTAAATGCAATTGAGAGAAAGGGGGAAGTATTTTGCTGAATTAATTCAAGGATAATTCAAGTGATAATATGAAGACTTATTCAGCCATTATCCTAGGAATTTCGGAAAAGAAGAAAAGAGAAAAGAAGGGATGCATGTGGACTGAATGGAGGCTTGGTTCAATAGCTTGTTGCTGAAAATAATAAGAGATAATTCAAGAGATATTGTTGCACATTTCCAGCTATTTTGACCAAAGAATTTCAGAAATTAAAGAGAAGGATGAGGGCTGCCGAAACCCTAGAGGAGGATGATTCACACGGCACAACCCTAGGGTTTTAACAAAACCCTAGGTTCCCTTGCTCTTCTATAAATACCTCCCCATATTTTCAGAAAAAAAGATCTCCCTTTCCTCACTTTTACCTTACCGAATCCCTGCCAAATTATTTCCACAAATTATATACCAAGGAGCAAAGCCGAATCCACCTTCCATCTCTCACAAAAATCCACCATCACCAATCCTTGCCGAAATCTTCATAAGGTTGTAATCATGGATTGTATTATTTTGGTTTTTATTACTTTGTATTTAAACATAACTTTGTCTATGAAGTATGTTTTGGTTTATGGATTTAATTTCGGTATTGATAATCATATATGGGATCTTTGGATCTTTGTTATAAATGTTTGGGATTTTTATATATGATTGCCGATTTATGCATGTGATATGATTAAATATGTTGTATGGGCAGTAGTTTTTAGCATATTTTCTTGATTTTAATTAGGTTTATTTCCTTAATTCGTGTGGAACCGAAGGAGATATCTAGATGCATTCGATGGCCATGAGTGTTATCTAGGTATTAAATTCATATTCCGATTTAATACATGTTGAATTACACGCATGTTGGATTTGACATGTATTAATCTAAGGGTAAGAGTAATTATGGAAATTTACATGTCGATGTGAGATGAGTGACGCCATACTTGCTAACATGTTCCAATTCGACATATTGTGCTTATGTGCTAATTGTGTTTAATTTCTACGCATTGTGTTATTAAACTGATTAGTACCATGTTTAGGATTACACGCATGTTGGATTCTAAATACTTGTGATGTTTTGAATAATTAGAATAACCGCATTGGCTCTAATTAAATTGGAACTTAATTGATCTTGAATTCGATATTTGCTGCTGCCCTATTACTTGTTTTAATTATATTGCATGTGTAATGTGATTTGTGTTTGGTGATTGTGTGAAAGGTGATGATCAATTGTATATAATAATCTAGGAATTAATTTTCGTAAATTAGCAGGTAAATAAATTAAAGAAATCGTAAACCCCCTTTAAATACAATACTTTGTGTGATTGAAAGCCCTTGATTTCCCCGGATAGAACGATCCCTACTTGTCCTAACTACAATTGACAAAAGAAGGGTATTATTTGTATGAGATTGTTTTGCAGGTACAAATTGTGCACGCAATGTGGTCCCATCAGTTTTTGGCGCCGTTGCCGGGGAAATTTAATTATTTTGATTCATAAAGTGTTGTGTTGTAATTATGTAAATTTCAGATTATTTAATTTTTCTTTAGTTTTTGGGATATGTATAATAGGATTTTTGTTTTTGGTTTTTGGTTTGATAAGTTGCCGAATTTTGTGATAAAAATTGTGTGAATGTGTGTAACACTTAGATAATTTCTAGGAAGTTGATAGGTTTATGTATGTTTGAGTTTATTGTAGTTTCTAAAGTGTAACATGTAGGTGAAGCCTCTTTTGTTGATCTTAGCCTAAACCCTTCATACGAGCGCTTGCGTTTTTATGAGGTTGAGGGCGGCTTTGATCAACACTTGTAGACCGCTAGTGACCCGAGTTTGTTCTATGAGTAAGGAGCAAGTTATTTTCATAGATATGGTTCTCAGGTTTGTTTAACTGGATCTCAAGGTTATTGACTGATGTTCATTCTCGGTGAGTGAGTCGATAGGGGACTTGTCCTCCGTAACCACTAAACGAGTCCTGCCTGGTTCCTGTAGGGAGTTCGCTCTCCATGAAAATTAACGACATCGCCTCTTACAAAGTAGAACACGCTCGAACTAGACAACAGCTTGTGCCGAAGCATCACCTCACTTTAGACGCTAGGAAATAACTTGACATATGTGAATTTATGTTCTTCAATCCAATTCGTCTTTAACTTTTGAGGTATATCGGAATAAGCATGATACTACCTTGGACTGTATCAGCCCATTGCACTGTTATGTCCTCTGCTCCACGTACCTCGAATTTTAAAGTTGTGTGAATAAAAGAAATAGACTCTAGGTTCGGCAATCTCATACTATTTTCGACACTCTTGGAAGACTAGGACCGATCCATTGTGTGATACTTGTAAATTTTCGTGAAACTTATACTTGCATAAATTGTGTGGAATATATACTTATAGAGAATTCGTATGATACATTTATAGTTTGAAAATTTTACATTACTTCTAACTTATTTCTAACCTATACTCTAACTTATTCTAATTCATTCTTTCTAACCTATACATGTTGATTCTCATGATTCTTGTAGAGTTTAATTGTTAGTTGCAGATCATAAGGAAGAGGTGAAGAATTACATTGTAAAAAGTTGATTGGAGCTCTCATTGACTTGGGAAGGACGACAAGTGTTGCAAGAAACGAGTTCCACCACTCTCAACTTGTGTTCTTGATTTGCAATTAAATTCTACTTAGCTAATTGTTGTATATTTATACACTAACTTCTAACTTTAGCTAATTCACTAACTCACTACTAACTTATTCTTTGAATTCTCATCTCCACTCTTCTAAATTTCTTTATCTTGATGTGATGCAGTTGAAGAGTGGAGTAATCATGCATCGAGTTATGATAGCCATTGTAAGGAGGCACGAATTTGGAGGTGTACACTCCAAAAGGCGTCGCCCACAACTTGATTAAGAAGTTAAGAGTCTAGGCTGAGTAGACTATAAACATTAAGCGCTGCATGGGAGGCAACCCATTTCAACCAAAATTGTGAAGGAGCCATCAACGAGAGTTTGAATTTTCTAAATCCCTAAACTCTTTTTGGTTGAATTGTATAAATGTGGAACTTGTGTGATTTTATCATATGCTTAGAAATTACAACATTATTTCTGGTTAACATTGAGGACAATGTAATTTTCTAAGTGTGGGGTAGGGATACATGTTTCACATGTTTGTTTTTGTTTTAAGTTTTTTGTTTAGAGTCATAAAAGAAAAGAAAATAAAAAATCAGAAAAATCAGAAAAATTAAAAATTTTCGTTGCTTTTGTTTTTGTTTTTGAGTCTTAGGTGCCCCTAATAGTCTATGATGATTATATCTTTGAGTACATAGATGATGGTTTCGCATAATCTTGAAAATAATTGTGAGTTTCATGGACTTTGTGATTGGTATGAACATTTGAGACTTGGATTTATTTGTGTAATAAGCATGCATGTTTGTGTTGATTTTGTTCCATAATAACATATGTGAGCTTTGATGCCAAATACTTTCCTTCTTGAGTGATAAAAATGGGCAGAATTTTTTTAAAACTTCATTATTCTTTGATTATTCAATGACTATGTGCCATAGCTTTTAATGAACTCTAGAATGCTAGAACTTTCTCTTGACAATTTTTAAGACTATTATTCATGAAATGCCTTGATTTTGAAAAGGATTGAAAAGATCATGTTAGGATTACCACCATTGCCAAATAAAGTTTATGCCTAATTTGTGCCCATCGTGGGACTCCTTAGTTTTAACCCCATTGAGCCAACATTGAGCCATTTTATTTCATCACCATGATACACATTCCTTGAGCTTAGAATAGTTTATCCTTACCATTGTTGTCAAGACTTGGTAAAATTTAATTGGAATTTGTTATTTGAAGTGATGATTTGAAGCAAGTGTGGGGTGAGCCAATCCAAAAGAATAAAAAAATGTTGTTGCCGAAACTGAAAGAAAAGAAAAAATCGGACAGAAAAATTTGAAAGAAAATCCGATCCGAGAATAAGAAAAATTGGAGATTTCGGCAACTAAAATAATTGGATGAGTTCTTGTGGTGAATTTGGAATTGTATGATTATTTGAAGGTCTAGCATTGTTATACTTGACCTTTGTTCATATTCACTATGTTATGGGGAAGAAAAGAATGAAGTTGGGCCCAACATGATGAAATTTGGCCCTTTGAAGTGAAGTCATAAGGAGTATTGAATTTTGCTAAGTCTTGGTGACATTCTATCACCACCTTCCTAAATGTGAATGTCTTATGCCAATCCCCATTATCACCTTTATGTTGATCTTTTCATGATTCTTAAAATGGGTGAACTTTGATTAGTGGAGATTTTTGTCAAGAGTGAGCTTATGGCTTTGGTTCATTTGTGCACATAGTTGTTGCATGAAGTTTTTCCAGAAAATTGATTCACAAAGTGCTTTTATTTGATGAAATATGCGAGTTATTTGTTGCCTTACAATCTGTTCTCTTGCATATACTATGAGTGAATTGCCATATCATGAGTGAAAAGAAGAGAGTATGCCTAGTGAGGTGGATTAAATCAACTTAACATGTCATTGCTTGTGATTTTCGTTTCTTACTTGTTCATGCTTTGATACATGTTTCATGACGCTTGGGATTTATGTGCTTACATTGAAATGCTTAACTTGAAAGCTATGTGTAAAAAGATCCTGAGACAAAGTTTTAGGGGCAGTAGTGTTGAGTCTTTTTGTTTTGTTTTGCTAAGGGACTAGCAAAAGCTAAGTGTGGGGTAGTTGATAGGAGCATAAAATGCGACGTTCTTAATATGTTTTTACCCCCATTTATGCAATTCTTAACCCTTATTGTTGTAATATAGAGTCATTGAGTCGTGTTTGGAGTCTTTGGCAGAGTTGGTGTACAATTGAGCGTAAAATGTAGAAATTGTCGGAAAATGTGAAGAGTCCTTATTTGACTAGGAATCCTGTTTGGACTAGGAAACCTGTTTTGACTATGAAACTTGTCGGAATAGAAATCTTTATTGTTCGTCGTTTCTGAAACATGTGAGGAAAATTTAGAGTCCTATTTGGATTAGGAATCGTCCTGTTTAGGAAAGTCCTACTTGAACTATGACTGTTATTCTTCGACTTTCCTATTTTGATTTTCCTATTCTAGTAACTTTCTCAATCTAGTAAGTTCCTTGATTTGAATTGGAAACTTTCCTAATCTAATGATATTATCTATTACATATATGTCTTGTTAAGACATCATTTGTCTAGATTAGGACAAGTTTAATACATGGATTAATTCTTTATTTCTTTTCTTTATTTTCAGATTTTATTTGAAGATAAAGGAGGGGATAAATTCTGATTATTCAAGGAATTTGTGAAGAGATAAGCAAAGGATTTTCGGCAAATTTATGAAGAGAGAAGCAAGGACCGAATGTGGACTTTATTTCAAGCAAGGTTCAAGATGATATTGCTGATTTAATTCAAGAATAATTCAAGAGATAATTAGAAGATTATTCAGCAATATCTATAAGGATTTTCGGTAAATGCAATTGAGAGAAAGGGGGAAGTATTTTGCTGAATTAATTCAAGGATAATTCAAGTGATAATATGAAGACTTATTCAGCCATTATCCTAGGAATTTCGGAAAAGAAGAAAAGAGAAAAGAAGGGATGCATGTGGACTGAATGGAGGCTTGGTTCAATAGCTTGTTGCTGAAAATAATAAGAGATAATTCAAGAGATATTGTTGCACATTTCCAGCTATTTTGACCAAAGAATTTCAGAAATTAAAGAGAAGGATGAGGGCTGCCGAAACCCTAGAGGAGGATGATTCACACGGCACAACCCTAGGGTTTTAACAAAACCCTAGGTTCCCTTGCTCTTCTATAAATACCTCCCCATATTTTCAGAAAAAAAGATCTCCCTTTCCTCACTTTTACCTTACCGAATCCCTGCCAAATTATTTCCACAAATTATATACCAAGGAGCAAAGCCGAATCCACCTTCCATCTCTCACAAAAATCCACCATCACCAATCCTTGCCGAAATCTTCATAAGGTTGTAATCATGGATTGTATTATTTTGGTTTTTATTACTTTGTATTTAAACATAACTTTGTCTATGAAGTATGTTTTGGTTTATGGATTTAATTTCGGTATTGATAATCATATATGGGATCTTTGGATCTTTGTTATAAATGTTTGGGATTTTTATATATGATTGCCGATTTATGCATGTGATATGATTAAATATGTTGTATGGGCAGTAGTTTTTAGCATATTTTCTTGATTTTAATTAGGTTTATTTCCTTAATTCGTGTGGAACCGAAGGAGATATCTAGATGCATTCGATGGCCATGAGTGTTATCTAGGTATTAAATTCATATTCCGATTTAATACATGTTGAATTACACGCATGTTGGATTTGACATGTATTAATCTAAGGGTAAGAGTAATTATGGAAATTTACATGTCGATGTGAGATGAGTGACGCCATACTTGCTAACATGTTCCAATTCGACATATTGTGCTTATGTGCTAATTGTGTTTAATTTCTACGCATTGTGTTATTAAACTGATTAGTACCATGTTTAGGATTACACGCATGTTGGATTCTAAATACTTGTGATGTTTTGAATAATTAGAATAACCGCATTGGCTCTAATTAAATTGGAACTTAATTGATCTTGAATTCGACATTTGCTGCTGCCCTATTACTTGTTTTAATTATATTGCATGTGTAATGTGATTTGTGTTTGGTGATTGTGTGAAAGGTGATGATCAATTGTATATAATAATCTAGGAATTAATTTTCGTAAATTAGCAGGTAAATAAATTAAAGAAATCGTAAACCCCCTTTAAATACAATACTTTGTGTGATTGAAAGCCCTTGATTTCCCCGGATAGAACGATCCCTACTTGTCCTAACTACAATTGACAAAAGAAGGGTATTATTTGTATGAGATTGTTTTGCAGGTACAAATTGTGCACGCAATGTGGTCCCATCATATGCATTCAAAGATATAATTATCCTAGACTTTTTAGGGGCATCCTAAGACTCAAAACAAAACAAAACACACGATTCTTTTTGGGATTTTCTGCATTTTTCAATTTTTTTTTTGTTTTATTTTTTTTGGTTTTCTTATATGACTCGAAACAAACAAACTAAAAATAAACAAACAAAACTAAAAGCATGTGAAACCTGTATCTCCACCCCACACTTAGAAAATTACATTGTCCTCAATGTAAAACAGAAATTATTATGTAATTTCTAAGCATACAATAGATTCCACAAATTTCACACATATACAATTCAACCATAAAAGTGCAGGGATTTAGAAAATGCAAACTCTCGTTGATGGCTCCTTCACTTTTTTTCGGTTGAAATGGGTTGCCTCCCATATAGCGCTTAATGTTTATAGTCTACTCAGCCTAGACTCTTCACTTCTTAATCAAGTTGTGGGCGACGCCTTTTGGAGTGCGCACTCCAAATTCGTGCTTCCTTACAATGGTTATCAAAAATCGATGCATGATTACTTCACTCTTCAACTGCATCACATCAAGATAAAGAAAATTAGAAGAGTGGAGATGAGAGTTCAAAGAATAAGTTAGTAGTAAGTTAGTGAATAAGCTAAAGTTAGAAGTTAGTCTATAAATATACAACAATTAGCTAAGTAGAATTTAATTGTAAATCATGAACAAAAGTTTAGAGGGGTGGAACTCGTTTCTTGTAACACTTGTCGTCCTTCCCAAGTCAATGAGAGCTCCAATCAACTGTTTACAATGTAATTCTTCACCTCTTCCTTATGATCCGCAACTGACAATCAAACTCTATAAGTATGTTAGAGTTAGCAACGATTTCAAAATACAACATTTACATAAGATAGATACATCTTTACGATTTCAAAAATACGGAATTTCCACACAATATCGCACATATGCACACGAAAGTAATTAGGCAAAAATTTAGAGTCAAAGGATGTCGAACTTAGCTTACTCTAATTGCTTTTATTCACACAACTTTAAAATTTGAGGTACGTGGAGCAGAGGAGATAACAGTGCAATGGACTGATACAGCCCAAGGTAGTATCATGCTTATTCCGATATACCTCAAATATTAAAGACGAATTTTAGTTTTGAAGAAAATAGAATCATGTATATTCAAGTTATCTTCTAGCGTCTAAAGTGAGGTGATGCTTCGGCACAAGCTGTTGTCTAGGGTCGAGCGTATTTTACTTTTCAAAGGCGGTGTCGTTAAGATTCACGGAGGGCGAACCCCCTACAGGAACCAGGCATGACTCGTTGTTGGACACCACGGAGGACAAGTCCCCTATCGACTCACTCACCGAGAATGAACATCAGTCTGTGGGCCTTGAGATCCAGTTAAACAAACCTGAGAACCATATCTATGAAAATAACTTGCCCCATACTTTGTAAAATAAACTCGGGTCCCTAGCGGTCTACAAGTGTTGATCAAAACCGCCCTCAACCTCATAAAAACGCAAGCGCTAGTATGAAGGGTTTAGGTTAAGATCAACAAAAGAGGCTTCACCTACATGTTACACTTTAGAAACTACAATAAACTTAAGCATACATAAAACTATCAACTTCCTAGAAATTATCTAAGTTATTACAACATACATCCTCAAATAATTACAATCGGCAATTATTAAAAACTGAAAAACAAAACCCTAATTACTATTACAAACCGTCTACAACTACGAATCAAAGTAAAGAAAAATTTATACAAACCGAAATTTAACAAATATACAAATATACAAATATTAACACTTCAATAAACAATATTTCTCAAATTCTGGTGGGAGCCGAAACTCACACTAATTTAAAACCCTGCAAAATGTCATCGTTAGTATGGATAAATAGGGTTCGATCAATCCGGGGAACTTGAAGGGTAATCGAGAATTAAAGTGTTAACAGAAACATAACAATGGGGGATTCGGAATTGGGATTAAATACTTACTGAAAATAAAAATCTAAATTATATATATACAAGTGATCAACAATTCCACACAAAGCATAGCACAAAGAACTTCAAAATCATGCATGACACGAACCAAAGAACAAATAGGCAGCAAGCATACAATCGGCAATTCCTATGATTTAACTTAATTCCAATTTTAATTAGAGCCCTCAGCGGTCCATCTAATCGTTAAGACTTCACAAGTAATTAGAGTTAACTCAGCGTATCACCCTAAACATAATGCTAATCGGTTTAAAGACACTCAGCGTAGAAATTAAACACGAAGAACATATAAACACAAAAGCCAAATTGGAAACACATAAACAAGCAAGTCGTCACACATCTTGTTTAAACATGCAAATTTTCAAAATTATGGTAACCCTCTTAAGTGACTTAGACACAACAACTCAGCGTATGATGCAATCTAAATTACTTTGGCAAGTGAAATCGAGACCCTTGGAACTGCCATGACAAGGGCAGCCCGCACGTACACGACTTTTATGCATAGAATTCATGAAAATTAATCAAGCAAATCATAGAAACATAGCCGAATATACCACTGCCCTATTCAAATAATTCGGAAATCATACATGAAATTGATCACATAAACATCATAACTTCAATAGAAACCAAAATTAAACCAAGTATTATTACAACAAAGATTGTAACAAGGCAGAAAATAATACAAGCCATAGGGATGAATCACAACTTGAAAAACCTTGGAAGATTCGGCAAGAGGTGGTGGAGTGCACGGCTGAAGGTAGGTTAGGGTTCTTGCGATTTTGTGGTGGGAGGATGGATGTGTTTCGGCGTGAGGATTTTCTTCCTTCACTTGAGAGAACTTTGGCAGAACTTTTTGCAAGTATTTTCGTATGGAATATGATAATAATGAAGAGAGGCAGCCGGCCAAGTTATATGGGGAACAAAGAAAAACCCTAGCCATTAAGGAATGGTGCAAAACCGGCAAGTAGTAAGAGTTCTTTCCTTTTCTTGTTTTGGCTGAATTCTTTTCCTTATTGCACAAAAGTTTCTTACCAATTTGATGTAAGAATAATGTCCCTTTCCTTGTATGATTCAGCAATTAAACCTTCCCTTTTGTAGCTAGGACAAACCGGCCAAACCTTCCTTCTTCTTTTCTTCTTTTCTGAAATCGGCAGACTGACCTTTCGGCAATGATTCTAGCGTAACTTTTTACTCAGGAAAGCTTTTAATGCAATTCCAAATCCTGTAGAAACTAGACTCAAAGGCCTTCCTCGCCATAAAAGGGTTTCCCCAAATTCGTTGTGGTTCGTCCGACAGAAATTCTAGAAGTTAACAGACAGGAATCTGCCCGAATTTGAACAGGGTTCTTTATGTTTCTTCTCTTCTTTCCTATTTGCATCCGAGCTTTCCTTGCCTCTTTAGGTCTTCTTTTCCTCTTGCTTCAAGGTCTCAATTGTGGAAATATTTTCTGAAAAGTCAAGAAAATAAATATGGTAAGTTTCGGCAAGAATAATCTTCCCTATTCAAAATAGGTTTCCTTGTTCAATCCGATTTCCTAATTCATTTTAGTTTCCTAGACAAGCTAGGTTTCCTAATCCGAATAGGTTTCCTAATCAAATGAAGTTTCCTAATTTCAATCTTCGTCGTTTTTAGAAACGACAAAGCATTTTTACTTTCCTGGTTCAATTAGGATTCCTAGTTTGACTAGGAATTGCCGAAACTTTTCTAATTCAATATCATTGCGCACAATTTCATATTATTTCTGCCAAAGACTCAAGACTCACTCTAATGACTCGATCTTACACAAATAAGGGTTAAGAAAAGCATAAATGGAGGTAAAAACATATTAAGAACGTCGCATAAAATGCTCCTATCAAATTCCCCGACAACGGCGCCAAAAATTGGTGGAAGCCGAAACTCACACTAATTTAAAACCCTGCAAAATGTCATCGTTAGTATGGATAAATAGGGTTCGATCAATCCGGGGAACTTGAAGGGTAATCGAGAATTAAAGTGTTAACAGAAACATAACAATGGGGGATTCGGAATTGGGATTAAATACTTACTGAAAATAAAAATCTAAATTATATATATACAAGTGTTCAACAATTCCACACAAAGCATAGCACAAAGAACCTCAAAATCATGCATGACACGAACCAAAGAACAAATAGGCAGCAAGCATACAATCGGCAATTCCTATGATTTAACTTAATTCCAATTTTAATTGGAGCCCTCAGCGGTCCATCTAATCGTTAAGACTTCACAAGTATTTAGAGTTAACTCAGCGTATCTCCCTAAACATAATGCTAATAAGTTTAAAGACACTCAGCGTAGAAATTAAACACGAAGAACATATAAGCACAAAAGCCAAATTGGAAACACATAAACAAGCAAGTCGTCACACATCTTGTTTAAACATGCAAATTTTCAGAATTATGGTAACCCTCTTAAGTGACTTAGTGATAGGAGCATAAAATGCGACGTTCTTAATATGTTTTTACCCCCATTTATGCATTTCTTATCCCTTATTGTTGCAATTTAGAGTCATTGAGTCATGTTGGAGTCGTTGGCAAGTGTTGGTGAATAAATTGAGCTAAAAATGCAGAAATGTCGATTTTTGAAGAATTTTAGTTTGAGTAGGACTCCTTGTTGTACTAGGAATCCTGTTTGGACTAGGAAACCTGTTTTGACTAGGAAACTTGTCGGAATTGATTTCTTTATCTTTCGTCGTTTCTAATATTTGTGTGGAATCGGTTTGTGCTATAAATTGTGAAAATGCATAATTATGGTGGAGTCCTTATTGAACTAGGATTCCTAATAAGAGTTTGATTGTGACTAGGACTCCTTTTTCAAGTAGAACTCTATTTGGAAAAGGAATCCTTATTAAAGTATTAATCCCAGTTGAATAAGGATTCTACGAGTTTGAGTCCTAATTGAAGTCTACGAATTGAAGAGTCTTAGTCGAACAAGGAGTCTACAAATGCTCGACGTTTTTGTAATGTCGAAAGAATTTCATTGAAAATACAACTCCTTGTTGGACTAGGATTCCTTATCTATCTAGGACTCTTACTCATGATAATTGTGCTACATCTTTTTATCTTCTTTTTAATTTAATTCTTATTCTTATTTTTCAGGAATTAAAGAGAAGATTAATGGAAGATTAATGGGAGAATTTTCGGCAAGAAATGGTTCCTTGCCGTGAAAGAGAAAGAAGAAGGAGGAAACCAATTCGGATTTGGTTTCCTTGTAACATTATGCAAGGACTTCTTTGCCGAATTAAAAGAAAGTTAATTGAAGAAAAATCAAGATATAATTCGGCAAAGGAGAAGAGATAACAAGGAATTTATTCAGCCATTATCTAGGAATTTTGGAAAAGAAGAAAGGAGAAAAGCTTGGGATGAATGTGGACCTCATTGAAGCTTGGTGCATTGTTGCCGAATTAAAAGAGAAATTGAAGTGATAATTCAGCATTTTTACCAAGCATAATCGGCAGCAATTACATGATTATTGGAAGATTTGCCCGAATAAAAGAAAAGAAAGAAGATAATTCGGTGGGAGAAAAATAATGTTTGCCGAAACCAAAACCTAATTGGTTTTGCTTTTCTTGGAGTGTAACCCTTGCCGAACCCTAGCTTGCCTCTCCCCTATAAATATAACACTTTGTATTCATAAAAATGATCTTCTCTTCCCCTCAAAATCCTTGCCGAACCTTGATGGAGGTGTTATCCAAGCATAAAATACCTGCAAAACAACTACATACAAATAATACCCTTCTTGTGTCGAGTGTAGTATTGACAAGTAGGGATCGTTCTATCCGGGGAAATCAAGGGCTTTTAATCACACAAAGTATTGTATTAAAGGGGGTTACGATTTTTATCTAATAACCTACTGAATTTTTACGATTTTTACAAAACCTAAGCTATTATATACAATTGATCATCACCTTTCACACAAGCACCAAACACAAATCTCATTATACATGCAATACAATTAAAACAAGTAATAGGGCAGCAGCAAATATCGAATTCAAGATCAATTAAGTTCTAATTTAATTAGAGCCAATGCGGTTATTCTAATTATTCAAAACATCACAAGTATTTAGAATCCAACATGCGTGTAATCCTAAACATGGTACTAATCAGTTTAATAACACAATGCGTAGAAATTAAACACAATTAGTACATAAGCACAATATGTCGAATTAGAACATGTTAGCAAGTATGGCGTCACCCATCTCACATCGACATGTAAATTTCCATAATTACTCTTACCCTTAGATTAATACATATTAAATCCAACATGCGTGTAATTCAACATGTATTAAATCGGCATATGAATTCAACACCTAGATAACACTCATGGCCATCGAATGCATCTAGATATCTCCTTCGGTTCCACACGAATTAAGGAAATAAACCTAATTAAAATCAAGAAAACATGCTAAAAACTACTGCCCATACAACATATTTAATCATATCACATGCATAAATCGGCAATCATATATAAAAATCCCAAACATTTATAACAAAGATCCAAAGATCCCATATATGATTATCAATACCGAAATTAAATCCATAAACCAAAACATACTTCATAGACAAAGTTATGTTTAAATACAAAGTAACAAAAACCAAAATAAAACAATCCATATTACAACCTTTGTTAGAGATTCGGCAAGGATTGGTGATGATGGATTTTTGTGAGAGATGGAAGGTGGATTCGGCTTTGCTCCTTGGTATGTAATTTGTGGAATTAATTTGGCAGGGATTCGGCAAGGTAAAAGTGAGGAAAGGGAGATGATTTTTATGAATACAAAGTGTGTATATATAGAGGATAGGAGGAGCTAGGGTTTCGGCAAAGTGTGAAGCACAAGGAAAACCAAAACCAACTTGGATTGGGTTTCGGCAAAGGCTTGAATTAATCCACCGAAATTCTTTTCTCTTTTTTTTTTTTTCTTTTATTCGGCAACAAGTCTTCCTCTCCATGTATATTGCTGCCGAAAATCCTTTCAAAAATCTTCAATTTAATCCTCATAAAATTCGGCAATGAATCAAGCTTCAATGAAGTCCACATGCATTCCAAGCTTTTCTCCTTTCTTCTTTTCCAAAATTCTTAGATAATGGCTGAATAAATGCCATGTTATCCTTCTTCCTTTGCCGAAATATTTCTTGAAATTTCTTCATTAATCTTCTCTTTTAATTCGGCAAAGAAATCCTTGCAAAATTGTTACAAGGAAACCAAATCCGAATTTGTTTCCTCCTTCTTCATTATCTTTTGCACGGCAAGGCTTCTCCTTTAATTCTTCTTTTCCGAAATTCTATCAAGATAATAGAATTATATCTTCATTAAATCTTCTCTTGGCCGGCCATGAAGTCTTTGAATCCATATCTTCCTTCTTGAAACTCACGGCAACACATCTTCATGTTTACCGAAAATTACTTCTCATTTACCATGGTAATTCGGCAAAGACTCCATCAAGAAATCATCTCCTTCTTTATCTCCAAATAAAATCTGAAAATAAAGAAAAGAAACACAATTAATCCATGTATTAAACTTGTCCTAATCTAGACAAATGATGTCTTAAAAAGACATATATGTAATAGGTAAGGTTAGGAGATTAGGAAAGTTTCCAAATCCATTTTGGATTTCTAATTCTTGTTCCACACGCCAAGCATCATTATTATTGCCGAAAATTCTCTCCTTGTCTTCTCATGATTTCCTGAAAATATGATCATGAAATAAATCAAAAAGAAGACAAAAATATGTAGCACAATTATCATGAGTAAGAGTCCTAGATAGATAAGGAATCCTAGTCCAACAAGGAGTTGTATTTTCAATGAAATTCTTTCGACGATTCAAAAACGTCGAGCGTTTGTAGACTCCTTGTTCGACTAAAACTCTTCTGATGGGATCACATGCGTGCACAATTTGTACCTGCAAAACAATCTCATACAAATAATACCCTTCTTTTGTCGAGTGTAGTATTGACAAGTAGGGATCGTTCTATCCGGGGAAATCAAGGGCTTTTAATTACACAAAGTATTGTACTAAAGGGGGTTACGATTTTTTTCTAATAACCTACTGAATTTTTACGATTTTTACAAAACCTAAGCTATTATATACAATTGATCATCACCTTTCACACAATCACCAAACACAAGTCACATTATACATGCAATAAAATTAAAACAAGTAATAGGGCAGCAGCAAATATCGAATTCAAGATCAATTAAGTTCCAATTTAATTAGAGCCAATGCGGTTATTCTAATTATTCAAAACATCACAAGTATTTAGAATCCAACATGCGTGTAATCCTAAACATGGTACTAATCAGTTTAATAACACAATGCGTAGAAATTAAACACAATTAGTACATAAGCACAATATGTCGAATTGGAACATGTTAGCAAGTATGGCGTCACCCATCTCACATCGACATGTAAATTTCCATAATTACTCTTACCCTTAGATTAATACATGTCAAATCCAACATGCGTGTAATTCAACATGTATTAAATCGGAATATGAATTTAATACCTAGATAACACTCATGGCCATCGAATGCATCTAGATATCTCCTTCGGTTCCACACGAATTAAGGAAATAAACCTAATTAAAATCAAGAACACATTCAAAACCTACTGCCCATACAACATATTTAATCATATCACATGCATAAATCGACAATCATATATAAAAATCCCAAACATTTATAACAAAGATCCAAAGATCCCATATATGATTATCAATACTGAAATTAAATCCATAAACCAAAACATACTTCATAGACAAAGTTATGTTTAAATACAAAGTAATAAAAACCAAAATAATACAATCCATGATTACAACCTTATGAAGATTTCGGCAAGGATTGGTGATGGTGGATTTTTGTGAGAGATGGAAGGTGGATTCGGCTTTGCTCCTTGGTATATAATTTGTGGAAATAATTTGGCAGGGATTCGGCAAGGTAAAAGTGAGGAAAGGGAGATCCTTTTCTGAATACCAATGTGTGGTATTTATAGAGGAAGGATGGGACTAGGGTTCGGCATAGAGTGAAGCACAAGAAACCGAAACCTAGAGGTGATGGATTCGGCAACAAGTCTTCAAGTCTTCATGTAATTCCACCGATTTTTATCTCTTAAATCAGCCGAAAATATCTTTGTATTTTCTTCACTTAAACTTCCTTTGATTCGGCACCAAGCAAATGTATCAAGCTTTGATCATGTCCAAGTTCGTCCCATGTTTTCCTCTCTTATAATTCTGCCGAATATCTTCCTCCTTTTCTTCAATTAATCCATGTATTATCCAAAAAGAACACCAAGGAAAAATCGGAATTAATCCTTAAGAGTCCAATTATGTGTTGCACGGCACAAGGGGAAACCAAAACCGATTTGGTTTCCACTTCTTTATCTTCACGCAAAGACTCCATCTTTTCTTCTCTTCTCATCCGAAATTCTATAAGATAATAGAATTAAATTCTTGATTTAATCCTCCTTTGGCCGGCCATGGAGAGTCCAATTCAATCTCTTCCTTCTTGAAGTGCACGGCATCAAGCATTCCCTTTTACCGAAAATAATCTTTAATTCAAAGATAATACCTCCTCCTTTATCTCCATGTAATATCTGAAAATAAAGAAAAGAAATATACAATTAATTCATGTATTAAACTTGTCCTAATCTAGACAAATGATGTCTTAAAAAGACATATATGTAATAGATAAGATTAGGAGATTAGGAAAGTTTCCAAATCCATTTTGGATTTCAATTCTTGTTCAAAACGGCAACAATCATCATAATTGCCGAAAATTCCACCATTTGTCTTCTCATGATTTCCTGAAAATATGATCATGAAATAAATCAAAAAGAAGACAAAAATATGTAGCACAATTATCATGAGTAAGAGTCCTAGATAGATAAGGAATCCTAGTCCAACAAGGAGTTGTATTTTCAATGAAATTCTTTCGACGATTCAAAAACGTCGAGCGTTTGTAGACTCCTTGTTCAACTAAAACTCTTCACTCGTAGACCTTAATTAGGACTCAAACTCGTAGAATCCTTATCCAACTGGGATTCCTACTTTAGTAAGGATTCCTTTTCCAAATAGAGTTCTATTTGAAAAAGGAGTCCTAGTTGCAATCAAACTCTTATTAGGAATCCTAGTTCAATAAGGACTTCACCAAAATTATGCATTTTATCGATTTATAGCACAAAACCGATCCACACAAATATTAGAAACGACGAAAGATAAAGAAATCAGTTCCGACAAGTTTCCTAGTCAAAACAGGTTTCCTAGTCCAAACAGGATTCCTAGTACAACAAGGAGTCCTTCTCAAACTAAAACTCTTCAAAAATCGACATTTCTGCATTTTTAGCTCAATTTATTCACCAACACTTGCCAACGACTCTAACACGACTCAATGACTCTATATTACAACAATAAGGGATAAGAAATGCATAAATGGGGGTAAAAACCTATTAAGAACGTCGCATTTTATGCTCTTATCATCTTCACTCGTAGACTTCAATTAGGACTCAAACTCGTAGAATCCTTATCCAACTGGGATTCCTACTTTAGTAAGGATTCCTTTTTCCAAATAGAATTCTACTTGAAAAAGGAGTCCTAGTTGCAATCAAACTCTCATTAGGAATCCAAGTTCAATAAGGACTCCACCACAATTATACATTTTTATCAATTTATAGCACAAAACCGATCCACACAAATATTAGAAACGACGAAAGATAAAGAAATCAATTCCGACAAGTTTCCTAGTCAAAACAGGTTTCCTAGTCCAAACAGGATTCCTAGTACAACAAGGAGTCCTACTTAAACTAAAACTCTTCAAAAATCGACATTTCTGCATTTTTAGCTCAATTTATTCACCAACACTTGCCAATGACTCTAACATGACTCAATGACTCTATATTACAACAATAAGGGATAAGAAATGCATAAATGGGAATAAAAACATATTAAGAACGTCGCATTTTATGCTCCTATCAACTACCCCACACTTAGCCTTTGCTAGTCCCTTAGCAAAACAAATAAAAAGACTCAACACTACAGCCCCTAAAATGATCGTCTCAGGATCTTTAAACACATAGCTTTCAAGTTAAACATTCAATGTAAGCACAATAATCCCAAGCGTCATAGACATGTATCATGGCATGAATAAGTAAGAAACGATAATCACAAGCAATAACATGTTATGTTGATTTCATCCTCCTCACTAGGCATACTCTCTTCTTTTCACTCATGATATGGCAATTCACTCATAGTATATGCAAGCGAATAGATTAAGAGTTACAAAGAGTAACTTGCATATTTCATCAATTAAAAGCACTTTGTGAATTAATATTTCAGGAAAAACTTCATATAACAACTATGTGCACAAATGAACCAAAGCCATATGCTCATTCTTGACAAAAATCTCCACTAATCAAAGTTTACCTATTTTCAGAATCATGAAAAGATCAACATAATGGTGATAATGGGGATTGGGCATAAGGAATTCGCATTTAGGAAGTGGTGATAGAATGTCACCAAGACTTGGCAAAATTCAATCCTCCTTATGACTTCTCTTCAAAAGGGCCAAATTTGATCATGTTGGGCCCAAAATTCATTCTTTTCTTCCCCATAATAAAGTGAAAATGAACAAAGGTCAAGTATAACAACAATAGACCTTCAATTATCACACAAACTCCTAAATTCACCATAAAATTCATCCAAAATTTTCCATTGCCGAATCTTTTTTTCTTTTTTATTTCGGATCTCTTATTTTTTTCTTTCTTTTTCTATCCGATTTTTCTTTTCTTTCTTCTTTTATTCGGCAACACCTTTTCTTTTCTCAACAATTGGACAAGATCACCCCACACTTACTTCTCATCATCACATCAATTCACAAATTCCATTAAATTTTACCAAGTCTTGACAACAATGGTAAGGTTAAACTATTCTAATCTCAAGGAAAGTGTATCATGGTGATGAAATAAATGGTTTATTGTCAGCTCAAAGGGGTTAAAACTAAGGAGTCCCACGACGGGCACAAATTAGGCATAAGCTTTGTTTGGCATTGGTGGTAATCCTAACATGATCTTTTCAATCCTTTTCAAAATCAAGGCATGTTATGAATAATAGTTTCAAAAATTGTCAAGAACAAGTTCTAGCATTCTAGAGTTCATTAAAAGCTATGGCACATAGTCATTGAATAATCAAAGAATAATGAAGTTTTGAAAAATTCTGCCCATTTTTATCACTCAAGAAGAAAGTATTTGGCATCAAAGCTCACAAAGGTTATTATGGAACAAAATCAACACAAACATACATGCTTATTACACAATTAAGTCCAAGTCTCAAATGTTCATACTAATCACAAAGTCCATGAAACTCACAATTATTTCTTATGATTATGCAAAACCATCATCTATGTATTGAAGATATAATCATCATAGACTATTTAGGGGCACCTAAGACTCAATAATTAAAAACAAAATTAAAAAGCAACGAAAATAAAGACAAAAAGCACCGAAATTTTTTTAAATTTTTCTGATTTTCTGATTTTTTATTTTCTTTTCTTTTTATGACTCAAAACAAAAACTCAAAACAAATACAAACATGTGAAACATGTATCCCTACCCCACACTTAGAAAATTACATTGTCCTCAATGTAACATATCATGTAGTAATTTCTAAGCATATGATAAATCACAAGTCCCACATTTATACAATTCAACCAAAAAGAGTTTAGGGTTTAGAAATTCAAACTCTCGTAGACGGCTCCTTCACAATTTTGGTTGAAATGGGTTGCCTCCCATGCAGCGCTTAATGTTTATAGTCTACTCAGCCTAGACTCTTCTTCATATCATCAGGATCTTGGTGCGTCTCTGAATTGAATCTCCTCAACGGTGTGCTCCTCAAAAGGTTCGTAGTAAGGCTTAAGTCGATGACCATTCACCTTGAACGCTTTTCCTGATTCCGTACTTTGAATTTCTATAGCACCATGAGAAAACACATTAGTAACAATATATGGGCCTACCCAACGAGAACGCAATTTGCCAGGAAATAATTTAAGACGAGAATGAAATAACAAGACTTTCTGGCCAATATGAAACGTTTTGCCTCTTATCATCTTGTCATGATACAATTTCGTCTTCTCTTTGTAAATCCATGCAGCATCATATGCTTCATTTCTGATTTCCTCAAGTTCACTCAGCTGCAATTTCCTGTGAAGTCCAGCCTTGTCAAGTTCCATGTTGAATTGCTTGACCGCCCACCATGCCTTGTGCTCCAACTCTACTGGAAGATGGCACGCCTTGCCATATGTAAGCCGAAATGGAGACATCCCAATGGGTGTCTTGTATGCTGTTCTGTAGGCCCAAAGTGCATCATCAAGTCTATCACTCCAATCTTTCCTTGATGGGCCCACAGTTTTCTCCAATATGCTCTTGATCTCTCTGTTGGACACTTCCGCCATTCCGCTAGTCTGAGGATGATAAGGTGTGGATACCTTATGGGTGACTCCATATCTTCTGAGTAAAGCCTCTATTGTTCTGTTGCAGAAATAAGAACCTCCATCGCTTATAAGCACACGAGGTACTCCAAACCTGGAAAATATGTTAGTTCTCAAGAAACCTGCAACAACTTTCGAATCATTAGTCCTTGTGGCTTTCGCCTCCACCCATTTAGACACATAATCAACAGCCAACAAGATATAAAGAAAGCCTTTAGATGAAGGAAAAGGTCCCATAAAATCTATACCCCAAACATCAAAAATTTCAACAAATATTATAGGATTTAGGGGCATTTGGTCTCTCTTACCAATGTTACCTGTCCTTTGGCACCTATCACATGTCATACAAAAAGTGTATGCATCCTTGAAAATTGTTGGCCAATAAAACCCGCTTTCTAATACCTTGAGCGCTGTCCTCTTAGCTCCAAAGTGTCCTCCACATGCCTCATTGTGGCAAAATGCAAGGATCGGTCTATGCTCCTCTTGTGGCACACAACGTCTAATCACTTGATCATTACAAGTCCTCCACAAATATGGGTCGTCCCATATGTAGTGCCTTGCATTCTTTTTAATCCTTGTCTTGGCTGCCTGCAAACATGTACTTGGAAAAGTTTTAGTAACTAAATAATTGACAATGTCTGCATACCAAGGTTCTTTTGTGTCCACTCGAAAAAGCTGCTCATCTGGGAAAGTTTCCTGAAGTGGTAACGTTTCCTCTTCTCTCACAATCCTGCTCAAGTGATCCGCCACAACATTCTCGCTCCCCTTCTTGTCTTTGATCTCGATGTCAAACTCTTGGAGTAAGAGAATCCATCGAATCAAACGTGGCTTGGCGTCCTTCTTCTTCATCAAATATCTTAAGGCTGCATGATCAGAATACACAATCACTTTAGAATTCAATAGATATGAACGAAATTTTTCTAAAGCAAAAATCACAGCCAACAGTTCTTTCTCAGTTGTAGAGTAATTTAATTGAGCATCATTCAAAGTTCTAGAGGCATAATATATAGCAATCGGCCTCTTCTCTTTTCTCTGTCCAAGCACTGCTCCAACTGCATAGTCTGAAGCATCACACATGATCTCAAATGGTAGCGTCCAATCTGGTGGCGCCATAATTGGTGCTGATGTCAACAATTTCTTCAACATGACAAATGCATCTTCACACCCTTTGTCCCATACGAATGGAACATCCTTCTGCAAGAGGGCACAAATAGGCTTGGCCACCAACGAAAAATCCTTGATGAACCTCCTGTAAAAACCTGCATGGCCAAGAAACGAACGTACCTCCCTTACAGTTGTAGGGGAAGGTAAGTGAAGCATAATATCAATCTTGGCCCTATCTACCTCAATACCCTTTGCCGAAATAATGTGTCCTAGAACTATCCCTTGTGTTACCATGAAATGACACTTTTCCCAATTAAGTACAAGGTTAGTTTCTACACATCTTTTCAGGATTAACTCCAAATTCTCTAAGCATGCATCAAAGTCTTTACCATAAACACTAAAATCATCCATAAAGACTTCAATGATATTTTCAATATAATCACTAAAAATGGAATACATACAACGTTGAAATGTACCTGGTGCGTTGCATAAACCAAATGGCATGCGTCGATAGGCAAACGTACCAAAGGGACATGTGAACGTTGTCTTTTCCTGATCATCCTGGTGAATGCATATCTGATTGTAACCGCTGTACCCATCCAAGAAGCAATAGAATTCGTGTCCAGCTAATCTCTCCAACATCTGGTCCATGAAAGGCAAAGGCATGTGATCCTTTCGTGTAGTAGCATTCAACTTTCTGTAGTCGATACACATCCTATGACCTGTCACCAATCGTTGGGGCACGAGTTCATCCTTGTCATTCTTCACAACTGTGACTCCACTCTTCTTAGGTACAACTTGGACAGGTGCAATCCACTGGCTATCTGAGATTGGATAAATGACTCCACAATCCAGCAATTTGATCACCTCGTCCTTCACAATCTTCATCATAGGGGGGTGTAATCGTCTCTGACCCTCCCTAGTAGGCTTGGCTCCTTCTTCTAGCAAGATCCTATGGACACAAGTTGTAGGGCTGATTCCCTTGATATCCGCCAACGTCCATCCAATGGCGGTTTTGTTCCTTTTCAACATGCTAGTCAACCGTGCTTCCTGCTGCTCACTCAGTTGTGATGACACAATAACTGGTAGTGTGTCATCGTCTCCCAAGTATACATACTTCAAATGATCCGGAAGCAACTTCAGTTCTAAAATAGGGGCCTGTTCCACAGATGGTAAAATTTTATTAGTGGAAATGGGAATTGACATATACTTACATTGCTTTTTCACATGGGATGCTGCCTCTAGCTCGGCAACAATATGCATTAGGCTCGGCTCAAGCTTGAGCCGTTCCTCCTTGGTAATTCTATCCCCATTTGTGTCAATTCCGGCCCCTTGCTCAATAGCTAGTTGCTATTGATCCAAAGTTTCTGACAAAACCTGCGCAATAGAATCAACTACATCAACATTATAGCAAGGTTTTAAATCAGAAATTGGATACCTCATGGCCTCAAAGATGTTGAAGCCAATCACTTCACCATCGAACTCCATGGTGAGATTGCCTTCAGCCACATCAATTTTCGTTCTTGCTGTTCTCATAAATGGTCGCCCCAACAATAGTTGAGTGGAATTAAGGGCCGACTCTTCCATCTGAAGCACATAAAAATCTGCAGGAAATATCAGATTATTTACCTGCACAAGAACATCTTCAACATATCCCTCAGGATATTTGTTAGACCTATCGGCGAGTTGAATGATTACATTGTCCTTTTTCAACTCGCCTAACCCTAGGGACTTATACACATTATAAGACATTACATTAATCGAAGCCCCTAAGTCTAGCAAAACTTTATCAAAAAATGATTGTCCAATTTTACATGGCACAGAAAAGCTGCCAGGGTCTTTCATTTTAGGTGGAAGCTTTCTTTGGAGAACAGCTGAAACCGTCTCACTCATCTTGACCACCTGCTCCTCACGAGTATGCCTCCTTGTTGTGCACAGCTCCTTTAAGAACTTGGCATACTTTGGAATCTGCTTAATGCATTCCAAAAGGGGAATATTCACCTCCACACGCCTGAATATATCAAGTACCTCCTCATCTGATTTCTCCTTCTTTGATTTTGCAAACCTAGAAGGAAAAGGCAAACTCGAAGATTGGTTAGTAATTAAACCACTTGAGTCAGATTTTACCTTAAGTGTCTCTGAGGTAGCGGGATCTTTTTCCATGTCCCTATTCTTCATTTTCTCGAGCTCAGCCTTGCTCGGTTCACCACTCTTGTCCTCATTGCCGTGTGCCTCCTCCTCATTGTCATGCATCTCCTCATGCTCGGCATCAACATGCACTAGCACGTCACCCTTGTCATTACACTCCTCCATAATCACGTCCTCATTATTCTTAACCGATGGCCCCTCCAAGATTTTACCACTCCTTGTGGTAATTGCATTTGCTTGCTCATTCTTGGGGTTCTTTATTACTCCTCCAGGTAATCTTCCTTGCTCCTGAATCTGCCCCATGAAATCCACAACCTTCCCCATCTGATTCTTCAACTCAGAAATGTCCTTGGTGTTCGAGGTTGTAGATTGCAACAATGTATGAGTTGCATCGTTCAAAGACTTAAGCATGGCGTCATAGTTGGGATTTGACGATGCTTGTGCATTATTGTTGTAGAATTGTTGCTGCTGGGGTCTTGCAAACCCTTGGTATTGCCCTTGAGGTCTTGGTTGAAACACCATTCCTCCTTGATTAGCTTGTGGTGGCGCCACATGTGTAGGGTTCTGCACATTGTTGTTGTTAGCCCACCTAAAATTAGGGTGATCATTAAATCTGGGGTTGAAGTTCTGAAAAGCGGGACGTTGCTGCCCTTGAAAACCAACTGAATTGGCTTCCTCAAAATTATCTCCTCCACCAACTTGTGGACACACATCTGATGAATGCCCCTCCATGCTACACACCCCACAGACTTGGGCATGTTTCTGCTTCATAAACTGAGACATCATCTGAGTGAGTTTCCCCACATCTTCCTTGAGCTCCTTGACAACACTTGATTCCTCATAACCACTGGCCTCACTGACTCGCCTTGAGGAAGTAGACCCGAATTGTTGTTGATTGGTGAAATGCATCTCCAACAGATTCTTAACTTCCTCTCTGCTTTTCTCCATTAAAGATCCACCAGCTGCTGAATCTAAGAATCTCCGCTCCAAGGGACGCAACCCTTCATAAAAGTATTGTAGTAGAAGACCCTCACGTATCCCATGATTAGGACACGTTGCAACCAAAGCCTTGTACCTGTCATAGTACACGTCGAAGCTTTCATCTGGCTCTTGTCTGATCGAGGTGATCTCCTTTCTGATCTGTGTCACCCTTGATGATGGAAAGTATTTTGTGAGAAATTCTCTCACCATTGTTGTCCAAGAATTCATCTTCCCAGGTGGTATAGCATAAAACCACTCCTGCGCTCTATCCTCCAGTGAAAAAGGAAACGCCTTCATTCTCACATGTTGTAAGTCTGCCCCAGTTGGGCACATTGACTCACATCTGAATTCGAACTTCTGAATGTGGCGGTTAGGATCCTCTCCACTGAGTCCATAAAACTTAGGCAATTGGTGGATAAATCCACCCTTCAGCTCAAATTCTCCTGACTTGCCAGGTGCAACTGCAGGATATGTTACATTACTTGGTCTTACTACTCCTCCTTGTGGCGCATCTACCTGACCATTCTCCTCTCTTAGTGAAGTCATTCTGAATGTAGGATCAGGTAAATCAAAGTTCAAGTACTGAATTGGTATTGGACTATGGAGTAGCTCGAATTCTGGTTCTTCGTGAAACAAAGGATTTAGTTCACACGAAGCTTCTGATGGAAATGGTGATGGTGGTGCAACAAAATTTCGGTCAAAAAGTGATGAGGTGGGAGAAACAAACTGATGTTCTGGTGTAGAAGTGCTCGGCAAAACTGGCTCTTCTTCTTCTTGGTTGCAAATTCTTTTCAATCTGTCCTCAATTTCTTGTGACCAACCAAGATTCATGTACCTGAAATTATTTAAATTTCGAGGTGTTTAACAAATGAATTTATAAAGAAAACAAACGTGTATAGTTAGTATGTAACAATTAGTGTTAGGGTAAATATATCACACAAGTATAAATATCAACAAAAATTCAACTATAAATATGTAAAAATGTTACACGAAATTTCAAGTATGTATAAGTGTAAGAAAAATTTAAAGTATATTACATAAAAGTTCAACGTGTAAATGTATAATGACAAACAAAAATTTGCAAGTATATGTTACATGAAAAAGTTACAAGTATATTACAAAGATGTATATCACACGAAAATTTACAAATAAGGCTCACACAATTTCACAAGTATAACAGAAAAATGTGTTTTATGTATCCCTAGTTAAATTGCTATATGATTTGTTCGAATTTTCAAAGTACGTGGAGCAGAGGAGATAACGGTGCAATGGACTGATACAGCCCCCGGTAGTATCATGCTTGATCCGATATACCTCAAAAATTCAAACCAAGAAACGTTTTCTTTTGAGATCAAAAATTTACTTATGTCAAACTCATTTAAGATTCTGAAGCTCGGTGGACGTGCGGCCTAGGTCTATCGACTAGACACAAGATTCCGTGGTTTCAGAAGGCTAGAACGAAAGTACTAATAATGGAGTGAGGCAAGACTCGTTGTTGGTTACCACGGAGAGCGAACTCCCAATCGACTCACTCACAGAGAATGAACATCAGTCTGTGGGCCTTGAGATCTAGTTAAACAAACCTCAATACCAAAATTAGAACAAACGAACTATGATTGCCCCTTACTCAGTTGAGAACCTTATGTTGTCAGTTCCACTAAAGTGCATAAAAGCCGCCCTCAACCTCATAAAAACGCAAGCGCTAGTATGAAGGGTTAAGGCTAAAAGCAACATTAGTGACCTTACCTATTCCTCTTCCCCTCAAAACCATAAACAAACTTAACACAAATAGACTTTTAAAACTCCCTAACAATTTAAACTAGTTATGCACATCACACGAAAATTTTTGTACAAGTATCTATGTTGGTTTGGTTTTTAGATTACATCGATTATGTAAGTATTATGATTGCCGAAACTTAGGATTTCTAGGTGTCTTTTACTCACACAACTTTAAAATTCGAGGTACGTGGAGCAGAGGAGATAACAGTGCAATGGGCTGAAACAGTCCAAGGTAGTATCATGCTTATTCCGATATACCTCAAAAATTAAAGACGAATTTTACCTTTTTGAAGAAAAATAGATTCCACATATGCTCAAGTTATTTTCTAGCGTCTAAAGTGAAGTGATGCTTCGGCACAAGCTGTCGTCTAGGTCGAACGTATTTTACTTTTCTAAGGCGATGTCGTTAAGATTCACGGAGAGTAAACTCTCTTTAGGAACAAGGCAGGTCTCAAAGTTTTTAACCACGGAGGACAAGTCCCCTATCGACTCACTCACAGGGAATGAACATCAGTCTGTGGGTCTTGAGAACCAGTTTTACAAACCTCGCACCATTCAATGAAAATAACTTGCCCTATACTTGGTAAAATAAACTCGGATCCCTAGCGGTCTCAAGTGTTGATTAAAACCGCCCTCAACCTCATAAAAATAATACCAAGTTAGCGTCTTTATGCGTGGGGGGCCAACGATGGACTAATTCCAACATTGCAGGGCCCGTTTCCCAATCTACACAAAAACATACCTAACATGGCATCACTCGTATGAAGGGTTATGGTTATGATCAACAAAAGAGGCTTCACCTACATGTTACACTTTAGAAACTACAATAAACTACAAGCATACACAAAAACTACCATCTTCCTAGAAATTATCTAGGTGTATCAATATCACAATAATACATACAAATCGGCAATTAAGAGCAAAAAAACCAAAAAAAAAAAAAATAAATACAAAAATCGGAAAATTAACCTATTTACTATTACACTTCCGAAAATCCTATTAATACAATTCCCAAAACTATTGCAGAAATTAAATAATTTACAATTATACAAAGTTACAAACAACACTTTATGAATCAAAAATTTATAATTTCCCCGGCAACGGCGCCAAAAACTGATGGAGGTGTTATCCAAGCATAAAATACCTGCAAAACAACTACATACAAATAATACCCTTCTTGTGTCGAGTGTAGTATTGACAAGTAGGGATCGTTCTATCCGGGGAAATCAAGGGCTTTTAATCACACAAAGTATTGTATTAAAGGGGGTTACGATTTTTATCTAATAACCTACTGAATTTTTACGATTTTTACAAAACCTAAGCTATTATATACAATTGATCATCACCTTTCACACAAGCACCAAACACAAATCTCATTATACATGCAATACAATTAAAACAAGTAATAGGGCAGCAGCAAATATCGAATTCAAGATCAATTAAGTTCCAATTTAATTAGAGCCAATGCGGTTATTCTAATTATTCAAAACATCACAAGTATTTAGAATCCAACATGCGTGTAATCCTAAACATGGTACTAATCAGTTTAATAACACAATGCGTAGAAATTAAACACAATTAGTACATAAGCACAATATGTCGAATTAGAACATGTTAGCAAGTATGGCGTCACCCATCTCACATCGACATGTAAATTTCCATAATTACTCTTACCCTTAGATTAATACATATTAAATCCAACATGCGTGTAATTCAACATGTATTAAATCGGCATATGAATTCAACACCTAGATAACACTCATGGCCATCGAATTGCATCTAGATATCTCCTTCGGTTCCACACGAATTAAGGAAATAAACCTAATTAAAATCAAGAAAACATGCTAAAAACTACTGCCCATACAACATATTTAATCATATCACATGCATAAATCGGCAATCATATATAAAAATCCCAAACATTTATAACAAAGATCCAAAGATCCCATATATGATTATCAATACCGAAATTAAATCCATAAACCAAAACATACTTCATAGACAAAGTTATGTTTAAATACAAAGTAACAAAAACCAAAATAAAACAATCCATATTACAACCTTTGTTAGAGATTCGGCAAGGATTGGTGATGATGGATTTTTGTGAGAGATGGAAGGTGGATTCGGCTTTGCTCCTTGGTATGTAATTTGTGGAATTAATTTGGCAGGGATTCGGCAAGGTAAAAGTGAGGAAAGGGAGATGATTTTTATGAATACAAAGTGTGTATATATAGAGGATAGGAGGAGCTAGGGTTTCGGCAAAGTGTGAAGCACAAGGAAAACCAAAACCAACTTGGATTGGGTTTCGGCAAAGGCTTGAATTAATCCACCGAAATTCTTTTCTCTTTTCTTTTTTTTTTCTTTTATTCGGCAACAAGTCTTCCTCTCCATGTATATTGCTGCCGAAAATCCTTTCAAAAATCTTCAATTTAATCCTCATAAAATTCGGCAATGAATCAAGCTTCAATGAAGTCCACATGCATTCCAAGCTTTTCTCCTTTCTTCTTTTCCAAAATTCTTAGATAATGGCTGAATAAATGCCATGTTATCCTTCTTCCTTTGCCGAAATATTTCTTGAAATTTCTTCATTAATCTTCTCTTTTAATTCGGCAAAGAAATCCTTGCAAAGTTGTTACAAGGAAACCAAATCCGAATTTGTTTCCTCCTTCTTCATTATCTTTTGCACGGCAAGGCTTCTCCTTTAATTCTTCTTTTCCGAAATTCTATCAAGATAATAGAATTATATCTTCATTAAATCTTCTCTTGGCCGGCCATGAAGTCTTTGAATCCATATCTTCCTTCTTGAAACTCACGGCAACACATCTTCATGTTTACCGAAAATTACTTCTCATTTACCATGGTAATTCGGCAAAGACTCCATCAAGAAATCATCTCCTTCTTTATCTCCAAATAAAATCTGAAAATAAAGAAAAGAAACACAATTAATCCATGTATTAAACTTGTCCTAATCTAGACAAATGATGTCTTAAAAAGACATATATGTAATAGGTAAGGTTAGGAGATTAGGAAAGTTTCCAAATCCATTTTGGATTTCTAATTCTTGTTCCACACGCCAAGCATCATTATTATTGCCGAAAATTCTCTCCTTGTCTTCTCATGATTTCCTGAAAATATGATCATGAAATAAATCAAAAAGAAGACAAAAATATGTAGCACAATTATCATGAGTAAGAGTCCTAGATAGATAAGGAATCCTAGTCCAAAAAGGAGTTGTATTTTCAATGAAATTCTTTCGACGATTCAAAAACGTCGAGCGTTTGTAGACTCCTTGTTCGACTAAAACTCTTCACTCGTAGACTTCAATTAGGACTCAAACTCGTAGAATCCTTATCCAACTGGGATTCCTACTTTAGTAAGGATTCCTTTTCCAAATAGAATTCTACTTGAAAAAGGAGTCCTAGTTGCAATCAAACTCTCATTAGGAATCCAAGTTCAATAAGGACTCCACCACAATTATACATTTTTATCAATTTATAGCACAAAACCGATCCACACAAATATTAGAAACGACGAAAGATAAAGAAATCAATTCCGACAAGTTTCCTAGTCAAAACAGGTTTCCTAGTCCAAACAGGATTCCTAGTACAACAAGGAGTCCTACTTAAACTAAAACTCTTCAAAAATCGACATTTCTGCATTTTTAGCTCAATTTATTCACCAACACTTGCCAATGACTCTAACATGACTCAATGACTCTATATTACAACAATAAGGGATAAGAAATGCATAAATGGGAATAAAAACATATTAAGAACGTCGCATTTTATGCTCCTATCAAACCTCTGCCCAAATAATTTCAGAAATCTTACCAAGAAGCTTTGCCGAATCCACCTTCCATCTTTCACAAAAATCCAACCTCCACCAATCCTTGCCGAATCTTCATAAGGTTGTAACATGGATTGTACTTTATTGGCTTTTGATTCTTTGTATTTAAACATACTTTTGTCTATGAAATATGTTTTAGTTTCTGGATTTATTTTCGGTATTGATAATTTTATATGGGATCTTCGGATCTTTGTTATAAATGTTTGGGACTTTTGTATATGATTGCCGAATTTTATATGTGATTTAATTAAATTTGTATTATGGGCAGTAGCTTTAGCATGTATTCTTGATTTAATTAGGTTTATTTCCATAATTCGTGTGCAACCGAAGGAGATGTCTAGATGCAATCGTAGGCCATGGTTGTTATCTAGATGTTGAATTCATATGCCGATTTAATATATGTTGGATCTCACGCGTTGTGGATTTTAATGTGTATTTATCTAAGGGCTAGAGTAATTATGGAAATTTACATGTCGATGTGAGATGAGTGACGCCATACTTGCTAACATGTTCCAATTCGACAATATGTGCTTATGTGCTATTTGTGTTTAATTCCTACGCGTTGTGTTATTAAACCGATTAGTACCATGTTTAGGATTACATGCGTTGTGGATTCTAAATACTTGTGATGTCTTAAATAATTAGAATAACCGCGTTGGCTCTAATTAAATTGGAACTTAATTGATCTTGAATTCGATATTTGCTTGCTGCCCCTATTACTTGTTTTAATTTTGTTGCATGTATATTGAGATTTGTGTTTGGTGATTGTGTGGAAGATGTTGATCAAATGTAAATAATAACTTAGGATTTATAATTTTCGTAAAAAATCAGTAGGTATTTAGTATAAAAAATCGATACCCCCTTTTGTGCAATACTTTATGTGATTGAAAGCCCTTGATTTCCCCGGATAGAACGATCCCTACTTGTCAATACTACACTCGACATAAGAAGGTAATTATTTGTATGAAGTTGTTTTGCAGGTACTTTGTGCTTGGATAACACCTCCATCAGTTTTTGGCGCCGTTGCCGGGGAAATTATAATATTTTGATTCATAAAGTGTTGTTTGTAATTATGTATATTGCAGGTTATTTTAATTTTTCAATAGATTTTGGGATATGTATTAATAGGATTTTCGGAAGTGTAATAGTAAATAGGACTTATCCGATTTTTGGTTGTTGGTTTTTGGTTTTTATTTTGCTTAATTGCCGATTTTTGTGATGTATATTGTGATGTTGATACACTTAGATAATTTCTAGGAAGTTGATAGTTTTTGTGTATGCTTGTAGTTTATTGTAGTTTCTAAAGTGTAACATGTAGGTGAAGCCTCTTTTGTTGATCATAACCAAAACCCTTCATTTGAATGGTGCTTTGTTGGATCCATTTTTATGTAGATTGGGAAACGCGGGATACTTCCCCCCCACGCATACAAGCAATTTTTGAGCAATAGTATTACTTCGATGAGGTTGAGGGCGGTTTTAATCAACACTTGTAGACCGCTAGGACCCGAGTTTATTTTACCAAGTATAGGGCAAGTTATTTTCATTGAATGGTTCGAGGTTTGTAAAACTGGTTTTCAAGACCCACAGACTGATGTTCATTCTCTGTGAGTGAGTCGATAGAGGACTTGTCCTCCGTGGTTAAAAACTTTGAGACCTGCCTTGTTCCTAAAGAGAGTTTACTCTCCGTGAATTTTAACGACACCGCCTTAGAAAAGTAAAGTATCTTCGACCTAGACAACCGCTTGTGCCGAAGCATCACCTCACTTTAGACGCTAGAAAATAACTTGAGCATATGTGAATCTATTTTTCTTCAAAAGATAAAATTCGTCTTTAATTTTTGAGGTATATCGGAATAAGCATGATACTACCTTGGACTGTTTCAGCCCATTGCACTGTTATCTCCTCTGCTCCACGTACCTCAAATTTTAAAGTTGCGTGAAAGACATCTAGAAACCCTAAGTTTCGGCAATTACAATACTTACATAATCGATAAACTCTAAAAACCGAATCAATATAGATACTTGTAAAAAAAAATTCGTGTGATGTGTTATAACTAGCTAAATTGATAAGGAGTTTTAGAAGTCTATTCATGTTGAGTTTGTTTTTGGTTTTGAGGGGAAGAGGAATAGGTAAGGTCACTAATGTTGATATTAGCCTTAACCCTTCATACTAGCGCTTGCGTTTTTATGAGGTTGAGGGCGGCTTTTATGCACTTTAATGGTACTGACAACATAAGGTTCTAAACAGAGTAAGGGGCATTCATAGTTCGTTTGTTCTAATTTTGGTATTGAGGTTTGTTTAACTAGATCTCAAGGCCCACAGACTGATGTTCATTCTCTGTGAGTGAGTCGATAGGGAGTTCGCTCTCAGTGGTATCCAACAACGAGTCTTGCCTCACTCCATTTTTAGTACTTTCGTTCTAGCCTTCTGAAACCACGGAACCTTGTGTCTAGTCGATAGACCTAGGCCGCACGTCCACCGAGCTTCAAAACCTTAAATGAGTTTGATATAAGTAAATTTTTAATCTCAAAAGAAAACATTTCGTGGTTTGAATTTTCGAGGTATATCGGAATAAGCATGATACTACCTTGGACTGTTTCAGCCCATTGCACTGTTATCTCCTCTACTCCACGTACCTTGAAAATTCGAACAAATCATATAGCAATTTAACTAGGGATACATAAAACACATTCTTATACTTCTTTCATACTTGTAAACTTATGTGAAATATACTTGAAATGTTCGTGTGATACATATACATATTTTTAGTTTAATTTTTCGTTAATATTCTTATATTTGTATGATACTTATTTCTTGATACTTCTTACGATGATACTTGTGAAATATTGTGTGTGCCATATTTGTAAATTTTCGTGTGTCATTTTCAGTATATTTCGTGTGACATATTCTTTGTAATATACTTGTATAAATTTTCGAGTGAGACCTATACTTTTACACGTTTGAATTTTTCGTATGATACTTATACATTTTTGAATTTTTCGTGTGATATATATACATATACATATTTTAATTTTCGGATGAAACATATATTGAATTTTTCGTTGATACATACTAACACTCTTTCGTGTGATATTTTTTTTTACCCTAACACTAACTTATACATTCTAACTATACAATACACGTTTATTTTTTCTTTTTAATTCATTGATTGAATACCTTGATCTTATAATAATTTCAGGTACATGAATTTTGGTTGGTCACAAGAAATTGAGGATAGATTTAAAAGAATTTACAACCAAGAGGAAATAGAGCCAGTTTTGCCGAGCACTTCTTCACCAGAACACCAGTTTGTATCTCCCTCTTCATTACTTTTTAACAGAGATTTCGTTGCACCACCATCACCATTTCCTTCAGAAGCTTCGTGTGAACTTAACCCTTTGTTCCACGAAGAACCAGAGTTTGAGCTACTCCAAAGTCCTATTCCAATTCAGTACTTGAATTTTGATTTACCTGATCCTATATTCAATATGACTTCATTGAGAGAGGAGAATGGACAGGTAGATGCACCACAAGGAGGAGTAGTGAGACCGAGCAATGTAACGTATCCTGCTGTTGCACCTGGCAAATCAGCAGAGTTTGAGTTGAAGGGTGGATTTATTCACCAATTTCCCAAGTTCTTTGGACTCAGTGGAGAGGATCCTAATCGCCACATTCAGAAATTTGAGTTCAGATGTGAGTCAATGTGCCCAACTGGGGCAGATTTGCAGCATGTAAGGATGAAGGCATTTCCTTTCTCACTTGATGATAGGGCAGCCGAATGGTTCTTTGCTATTCCACCAGGGAAGATGGTGTCTTGGAATACTATGGTGAAGGAATTTCTCACCAAATACTTTCCTTCATCGAGGGTAACACAGATCAGAAAAGAGATCACTTCGATCAGACAAGAGCCAGACGAGAGCTTCGATGTGTACTATGATAGGTACAAATATTTGGTGGCAACGTGTCCTAATCATGGGATACGTGAGGGTCTTTTGCTGCAGTATTTTTATGAAGGATTGCGCCCTTTGGAGCGTAGATTTCTTGATTCAGTAGCTGGTGGATCATTAATGGAAAAGAGCAAGGAGGAAGTTAAGAACTTGTTGGAGATGCATTTCACTAACCAACAACAGTTCGGGTCGACTTCCTCAAGGAGAGTGAATGAGGCTAGTGGTTTTGAGGAGTCTGGTGCTGTCAAGGAGCTTAGGGAAGATATGGGGAAGCTGACTCAGATGATGTCCCAAATGATGAAGTAGAAGCATGCCCAAGTTTGTGGAGTGTGTAGTTTGGAGGGCCATACGGCTGATGTATGTCCTCAATTGGGAGGAGGTGATAATTTTGAGGAAGCCAATTCAGTTGGATTCCAAGGGCAGCAACGTTCCACTTTCCAGAATTTCAATCCAAGGTATAACGATCACCCTAATTTTCGTTGGGCCAACAATAGTAATGTTCAGAACCCTCAACAAGTGGCGCCACCACAAGCAAATCAAGGAGGAATGACGTTTCAACCAAGACCTCAAGGGCAATTCCAAGGATATGCAAGACCTCAGCAACAATTCTACAACAACAATGCTCAAGCATCATCAAACCCTAATTATGATGCAATGCTGAAATCCTTGAATGATGCAACTCACACATTGTTGCAATCCACTACTTCCAACACTAAGGATATTTCTGAGCTGAAGAATCAGATGGGGAAGGTTGTGGATTTCATGGGGCAGATCCAAGAACAAGGGAGGTTACCTGGAGGAGTGATTAAGAACCCCAAGAACGAGCAAGCAAATGCAGTTATCACAAGGAGTGGTAAAATTGTGGAGGGGCCGAGCATGAAGAAGAGTGACGAGTTTGTGGAGAATTGTGATGACGATGGTGATGATGCCGAGCATGGCAATGAGACACTCGGCAGTGACATGAAGGTGACACACGACAATGATAAGGATGAGACACACGGCAATGAAGCCAAGAAAAATGGTGAACCAAGCAAGGCTGAGCTTGAAGTGATGAAAAAGAGGGACATGGAAAAAGATCCCGCAACCTCAGAGACACATAAGGTAAAATCTGACTCAAGTGGTTTAGTTATTACTAACCAATCTTCGAGTTTGCCTTTTCCTTCCAGATTTGCTAAATCAAAGAAGGAGAAATCAGATGAGGAGGTACTTGATATCTTCAGGCGTGTGGAGGTGAACATTCCATTGCTTGAGTGCATCAAGCAGATTCCCAAGTATGCCAAATTTCTTAAGGAGCTGTGCACAACAAGAAGGCATACAATGGAGGGGCAGGTGGTAAAGATGAGTGAGACGGTTTCAGCCGTTCTCCAGAGGAAGCTCCCACCAAAAATGAAAGACCCAGGCAGCTTTTCAGTGCCATGTAAAATTGGACAATCTTACTTTGATAAAGTTTTGCTAGATTTAGGGGCTTCTATAAATGTTATGCCATACAATGTGTATAAGTCCCTAGGTCTAGGCGAGTTGAAAACGGACAATGTAATCATTCAACTCGCCGATAGGTCTAACAAATATCCTGAGGGATATGTTGAAGATGTTCTTGTGCAGGTGAATAATCTAATATTTCCTGCAGACTTCTATGTGCTACATATGGAAGAGTCGCCCCTAAATTCCACTCAACTATTGTTGGGGCGACCATTTATGAGGACAGCAAGAACTAAGATTGATGTTGCAGAAGGCAACCTCACCATGGAGTTCGATGGTGAAGTGATTGGCTTCAATATCTTTGAAGCGATGAGGTATCCAGTTTCTGATTTAAAACCTTGCTATAATATTGATGTGGTTGATTCTCTTGCACAGGTTTTATCAGAAACTTTGAATCAATAGCAACTAGCTATTGAGCAAGGGGCAGGAATTGATGCAAATGGGGAAAGAATTTCGATGGAGGCTTGGCTTGGACTTGAGCCGAGCATGATAAGTATTGTTGCCGAGCTAGAGGCAACACCCCACGTGATGAGAACATGTAAATTTTTGTCAATTCCCATTCCCACTAATAAAATTTTACCATCTGTAGAACAGGCCCCTATTTTAGAACTGAAGGTGCTTCCCAATCATTTGAAGTATGTGTACTTGGGAGACGATGACACACTACCAGTTATTGTGTCATCACAGCTGAGTGAGCAGCAGGAAGCACGCTTGACTAGCATGCTGAAAAGGAACAAGACCGCCATTGGATGGACGTTGGCGGATATCAAGGGAATTAGCCCTACAACTTGTGTCCATAGGATCTTGCTTGAGGAAGGAGCCAAGCCTACTAGGGAGGGTCAGAGACGTGTACACCCCCCTATGATGAAGATTGTGAAGGACGAGGTGATCAAATTGCTAGATTGTAGAGTCATTTATCCCATCTCAGATAGCCAGTGGATTGCACCTGTCCAAGTTGTACCTGAGAAGAGTGGAGTCACGGTTGTGAAGAACGACAAGGATGAGCTTGTGCCCCAACGATTGGTGACAGGTCATAGGATGTGTATCGACTATAGAAAGTTGAATGCTACTACACGCAAAGATCACATGCCTTTGCCTTTCATGGACCAGATGTTGGAGAGATTAGCTGGGCACGAATTTTATTGTTTCTTGGATGGGTACAGCGGTTACAATCAGATATGCATTCACCCAGATGATCAGGAAAAGACGACGTTCACATGTCCCTTTGGTATGTTTGCCTATCGACGCATGCCTTTTGGTTTATGCAACGCACCAGGTACATTTCAACGTTGTATGTACTCATTATTCTCTGATTATATTGAAAATATCATTGAAGTCTTTATGGATGATTTTAGTGTTTATGGAAAAGACTTTGATGCATGTTTAGAGAATTTGGAATTAATCCTGAAGAGATGTGTAGAAACTAACCTTGTACTTAATTGGGAAAAATGTCATTTCATGGTAAAACAAGGTATAGTTTTAGGACACATAATTTCTGCAAAGGGTATTGAGGTAGATAGGGCCAAGATTGATATTATGCTTCACTTACCCTCCCCTACAACTATAAGGGAGGTACGTTCGTTTCTTGGCCATGCAGGATTTTATAGGAGGTTCATCAAGGATTTTTCATTGGTGGCCAAGCCTATTTGTGCCCTTTTGCAGAAGGATGTTCCATTCATATGGGACAAAGGGTGTGAAGATGCGTTTGTGATGTTGAAGGAATTGCTGACATCGGCACCAATAATGGCGCCACCTGACTGGAGTCTGCCATTTGAGATCATGTGTGATGCTTCAGACTATGCAGTTGGAGCAGTGCTTGGACAGAGAAAAGAGAAGAAGCCAAATGCTATTTATTATGCTTCTCGCACACTTAATGATGCTCAATTAAATTACTCTACTACTGAGAAAGAACTGTTGGCTGTGATATTTGCTTTAGAAAAATTTCGTTCATATCTTTTGAATTCTAAAGTGATTGTTTATTCTGATCATGCAGCCCTTAGATATCTGATGAAGAAGAAAGATGCTAAACCACGCTTTATTCGATGGATTCTCTTACTCCAAGAGTTTGACATCGAGATCAAGGACAAGAAGGGGAGCGAAAATGTTGTGGCGGATCACTTGAGCAGAATTGTGAGAGAAGAGGAAACGTTACCACTTCAGGAAACTTTCCCAGATGAGCAGCTTTTTCGAGTAAACACAAAAGAACCTTGGTAAGCAGACATTGTCAATTATTTAGTTACTAAAACTTTTCCAAGTACATGTTTGCAGGCAGCCAAGACGAGGATTAAAAAGAATGCAAGACACTACATATGGGACGATCCATATCTATGGAGGACTTGTAGTGATCAAGTTATAAGACGTTGTGTGCCACAAGAGGAGCATAGGCCGATCCTAGCATTTTGCCACAATGAGGCGTGTGGAGGACACTTTGGAGCTAAGAGGACAGCCCTCAAGGTATTAGAAAGCGGGTTTTATTGGCCAACGATTTTCAAGGATGCATACACATTTTGTATGACATGTGATAGGTGCCAAAGGACTGGTAACATTGGTAAGAGAGACCAAATGCCCCTTACTACTATGATATTTGTTGAAATTTTTGATGTATGGGGTATTGATCTTATGGGATCTTTTCCTTTATCTAAGGGCTTTCTATATATCTTGTTGGCTGTTGATTATGTGTCAAAATGGGTGGAGGCGAAAGCCACAAGGACTAATGATTCTAAAGTTGTTGCAGGTTTCTTGAGAACTAACATATTTTCCAGGTTTGGAGTACCTCGTGTGCTTATAAGCGATGGAGGTTCTCATTTTTGCAACAGAACAATTGAGGTTTTACTCAGAAGATATGGAGTCACCCATAAGGTATCCACACCTTATCACCCTCAGACGAGCGGAATGGCGGAAGTGTCCAACAGAGAGATTAAGAGCATATTGGAGAAAACTGTGGGCCCATCAAGGAAAGATTGGAGTGACAGACTTGATGATGCACTTTGGGCTTACAGAACAGCATACAAGACACCCATTGGGATGTCTCCATTTCGGCTTACATATGGCAAGGCGTGCCATCTTCCAGTAGAGTTGAAGCATAGAGCATGGTGGGCAGTCAAGCAATTCAACATGGAGCTTGACAAGGCTGGACTTCACAGGAAATTGCAGTTGAGCGAGCTTGAGGAAATCAGGAATGAAGCATATGATGCTGCGTGGATTTACAAGGAGAAGACGAAATTGTATCATGACAAGATGATAAGAGGCAAAACGTTTCATATTGGTCAAAAAGTCTTGTTATATCATTCTCGTCTTAGATTATTTCCTGGAAAATTGCGTTCTCGTTGGGCTGGTCCCTATATTGTTGCTAATGTGTTTTCTCATGGTGCTATAGAAATTCAGAGTATTGAAACAGGAAAAGCGTTCAAGGTGAATGGTCATCGACTTAAACCTTACTACGAACCTTTTAAGGAGCACACCATTGAGGAGATACAATTTAGAGACGCACCAAGATCCTGATGATATGGAGAAGAGTCTAGGCTGAGTAGACTATAAACATTAAGCGCTGCATGGGAGGCAACCCATTTCAACCAAAAATTGTGAAGGAGCCGTCTACGAGAGTTTGAATTTCTAAACCCTAAACTCTTTTTGGTTGAATTGTATAAATGTGGAACTTGTGAATTATCAAATGCTTGGAAATTACTATATAATTTTTGTGTACATTGAGGACAATGTAATTTTCTAAGTGTGGGGTAGGGATACATGTTTCACATGTTTGTTTTTGTTTTGAGTCTTTGTTTTGAGTCATAAAAAGAAAAGAAAAGAAAAAATCGGAAAAATCAGAAAAATTTAAAAAAAAAAAAAAAAATTTCGTTGCTTTTTAATTTTGTGTTTTAATTTTAGAGTCTTAGGTGCCCCTAAATAATCTATGATGATTATATCTTTAATACATAGATGATGGTTTTGCATAATCTTGAAAGTAATTGTGAGTTTCATGGACTTTGTGATTGGTATGAACATTTGAGACTTGAACTTAATTGTGTAAGAAGCATGTATGTTTGTGTTGATTTTGTTCCATAATAACCTTTGTGAGCTTTAGAGCCAAATAATTTCTTCTTGAGTGATAAAATTGGGCAGAATTTTTCAAAACTTCATCATTCTTTGAATATTCAATGACTATGTGCCATAGATTTTAATGAACTCTAGAATGCTTGAACTCACTCTTGACGATTTTTGAGACTATTATTCATGAAATGCCTTGATTTCGAATATGATTGAGATGATCTTGTTAGGATTACCACCATGCCAAATAAAGCATATGCCTAATTTGTGCCCATCGTGGGACTCCTTAGTTTTAACCCCCTTGAGCCGATATTGAGCCAATTATTTCATCACCATGATACACATTCCTTGAGCTTAGAACAGTTTATCCTAACCATTGTTGTCAAGACTTGGTAAAGTTTAATTGGAATTTGTTATTTGAAGTGATGATTTGAAGTAAGTGTGGGGTGATCCAATCCAAAAGCATGAAAAGCCATGATTGCCGAAAATAAAAAGAAAAATTCGGACAGAAAATTAAAAAAAAATTTGTGCCGATTAATAAAGAAAATTGAAAAAGTTTCGGCAAAAGAAATCAAAAGAAAAAAAAAATAGAAATGCTTGGATTGGGATCTTGTGGTGAATTTGGAGTTTGTTTTACAATTGAAGGTCTATTATTATCATCATACTTGACCTTTGTTCATATTCACTATGTTATGGGAAAGAAAAGAATGAAGTTTGGGCCCAACAAGTTTAAACTTGGCCCTTTGAAGTGAAGTCATAAGGATTTATTGAGCTTTGCTAAGTCTTGGTGACATTTTCTCACCACTATTCTAAATGCGAATTCCTTATGCCTAGCCCCACTATTTTCCCATGTAAGATCTCTCATGATTCGAATAATAGGTGAACTTTGTATGTGGAGATTTTTGTCAAGAGTTGAGCATATGGCTTTGGTTCATTTGTGCACATAGTTGTTATATGAAGTTTTTCCTGAAAGATCTATTCACAAATTGCCTTTATTTGATGAAATATGCAAGTTACTCTTTGTAACTCTTAATCTATTTTCTTGCATATACTTTGAGTGAATATTGTCATATCTTGAGTGAAAAGAAGAGAATATGCCTACTGAGGAGGATGAAATCAACATAACATGTCATTGCTTGTGATTTTCGTTTCTTACTTGTTCATGCCATGAAACATGTCTATGACGCTTGGGATTATTGTGCTTACATTGAATGCTTAACATGAAAGCTATGTGTTTAAAGATCCTGAGACAATTATTTAGGGGTTGTAGTGCTGAGTCTTTTTATTTGTTTTGCTAAGGGACTAGCAAAGGCTAAGTGTGGGGTAGTTGATAGGAGCATAAAATGCGACGTTCTTAATATGTTTTTACCCCCATTTATGCATTTCTTATCCCTTATTGTTGTAATTTAGAGTCATTGAGTCATGTTGGAGTCGTTGGCAAGTGTTGGTGAATAAATTGAGCTAAAAATGCAGAAATGTCGATTTTTGAAGAGTTTTAGTTTGAGTAGGACTCCTTGTTGTACTAGGAATCCTGTTTGGACTAGGAAACCTGTTTTGACTAGGAAACTTGTCGAAATGGAATTTTCATTGTTTGTCGTTTCTAATATTTGTGTGGAATCGGTTTGTGCTATAAATTGTGAAAATGCATAATTATGGTGGAGTCCTTATTGAACTAGGATTCCTAATAAGAGTTTGATTGTGACTAGGACTCCTTTTTCAAGTAGAACTCTATTTGGAAAAGGAATCCTTATTAAAGTAGGAATCCCAGTTGAATAAGGATTCTACGAGTTTGAGTCCTAATTGAAGTCTACGAATTGAAGAGTCTTAGTCGAACAAGGAGTCTACAAATGCTCGACGTTTTTGTAATGTCGAAAGAATTTCATTGAAAATACAACTCCTTGTTGGACTAGGATTCCTTATCTATCTAGGACTCTTACTCATGATAATTGTGCTACATCTTTTTATCTTCTTTTTAATTTAATTCTTATTCTTATTTTTCAGGAATTAAAGAGAAGATTAATGGAAGATTAATGGGAGAATTTTCGGCAAGAAATGGTTCCTTGCCGTGAAAGAGAAAGAAGAAGGAGGAAACCAATTCGGATTTTGTTTCCTTGTAACATTATGCAAGGACTTCTTTGCCGAATTAAAAGAAAGTTAATTGAAGAAAAATCAAGATATAATTCGGCAAAGGAGAAGAGATAACAAGGAATTTATTCAGCCATTATCTAGGAATTTTGGAAAAGAAGAAAGGAGAAAAGCTTGGGATGAATGTGGACCTCATTGAAGCTTGGTGCATTGTTGCCGAATTAAAAGAGAAATTGAAGTGATAATTCAGCATTTTTACCAAGCATAATCGGCAGCAATTACATGATTATTGGAAGATTTGGCCGAATAAAAGAAAAGAAAGAAGATAATTCGGTGGGAGAAAAATAATGTTTGCCGAAACCAAAACCTAATTGGTTTTGGTTTTCTTGGAGTGTAACCCTTGCAGAACCCTAGCTTGCCTCTCCCCTATAAATACAACACTTTGTATTCATAAAAATCATCTTCTCTTCCCCTCAAAATCCTAGCCGAACCTCTGCCCAAATAATTTCAGAAATCTTACCAAGAAGCTTTGCCGAATCCACCTTCCATCTTTCACAAAAATCCAACCTCCACCAATCCTTGCCGAATCTTCATAAGGTTGTAACATGGATTATACTTTATTGGCTTTTGATTCTTTGTATTTAAACATACTTTTGTCTATGAAATATGTTTTAGTTTCTGGATTTATTTTCGGTATTGATAATTTTATATGGGATCTTCGGATCTTTGTTATAAATGTTTGGGACTTTTGTATATGATTGCCGAATTTTATATGTGATTTAATTAAATTTGTATTATGGGCAGTAGCTTTAGCATGTATTCTTGATTTAATTAGGTTTATTTCCATAATTCGTGTGCAACCGAAGGAGATGTCTAGATGCAATCGTAGGCCATGGTTGTTATCTAGATGTTGAATTCATATGCCGATTTAATATATGTTGGATCTCACGCGTTGTGGATTTTAATGTGTATTTATCTAAGGGCTAGAGTAATTATGGAAATTTACATGTCGATGTGAGATGAGTGACGCCATACTTGCTAACATGTTCCAATTCGACAATATGTGCTTATGTGCTATTTGTGTTTAATTCCTACGCGTTGTGTTATTAAACCGATTAGTACCATGTTTAGGATTACACGCGTTGTGGATTCTAAATACTTGTGATGTCTTGAATAATTAGAATAACCGCGTTGGCTCTAATTAAATTGGAACTTAATTGATGTTGAATTCAATATTTGCTTGCTGCCCCTATTACTTGTTTTAATTTTGTTGCATGTATAATGAGATTTGTGTTTGGTGATTGTGTGGAAGATGTTGATCAAATGTAAATAATAACTTAGGATTTATAATTTTCGTAAAAAATCAGTAGGTATTTAGTATAAAAAATGGATACCCCCTTTTGTGCAATACTTTATGTGATTGAAATCCCTTGATTTCCCCGGATAGAACGATCCCTACTTGTCAATACTACACTCGACACAAGAAGGGTATTATTTGTATGAAGTTGTTTTGCAGGTACTTTGTGCTTGGATAACACCTCCATCACT
This sequence comes from Potentilla sterilis, assembly GCA_963682095.1. Taxonomy (NCBI): domain Eukaryota; kingdom Viridiplantae; phylum Streptophyta; class Magnoliopsida; order Rosales; family Rosaceae; genus Potentilla; species Potentilla sterilis. The sequence continues at coordinate 13,594,241 of OY821764.1, forward strand.
TAGACACAACAACTCAGCGTATGATGCAATCTAAATTACTTTGGCAAGTGAAATCAAGACCCTTGGAACTGCCATGACAAGGGCAGCCCGCACGTACAAGACTTTTATGCATAGAATTCATGAAAATTAATCAAGCAAATCAAAGAAACATAGCCGTAAATACCACAGCCCTATTCAAATAATTCGGAAATCATACATGAAATTGTTCACATAAACATCATAACTTCAATAGAAACCGAAATTAAAGCATTCATACAAAACCAAAATTAAACCAAGTATTATTATGATAGGAGCATAAAATGCGACGTTCTTAATATGTTTTTACCCCCATTTATGCATTTCTTATCCCTTATTGTTGTAATATAGAGTCATTGAGTCATGTTGGAGTCGTTGGCAAGTGTTGGTGTATAAATTGAGCTAAAAATGCAGAAATGTCGAATTTTGAAGAGTTTTAGTTTGAGTAGGACTCCTTGTTGTACTAGGAATCCTGTTTGGACTAGGAAACCTGTTTTGACTAGGAAACTTGTCGAAATGGAATTTTCATTGTTTGTCGTTTCTAATATTTGTGTGGAATCGGTTTGTGCTATAAATTGTGAAAATACATAATTATGGTGGAGTCCTTATTGAACTAGGATTCCTAATAAGAGTTTGATTGTGACTAGGACTCCTTTTTCAAGTAGAACTCTATTTGGAAAAGGAATCCTTATTAAAGTAGAAATCCCAGTTGAATAAGGATTCTACGAGTTTGAGTCCTAATTGAAGTCTACGAATTGAAGAGTCTTAGTCGAACAAGGAGTCTACAAATGCTCGACGTTTTTGTAATGTCGAAAGAATTTCATTGAAAATACAACTCCTTGTTGGACTAGGATTCCTTATCTATCTAGGACTCTTACTCATGATAATTGTGCTATTTATTTTTATCTTCTTTGTGATTTATTTCTTAAACTTATTTTCAGAAATTCATGGAAGATAAATGGAAGATTGGTGGGAATATTTCGGCAAAATAAGGATGCATTGCCGTGGAGTTCAAGAATGGGAATCCAATTTGGATTTGGATTTGGAAACTTTCCTAATCTAATAATTTTATCTATTACATTTATGTCTTTTTAAGACATCATTTGTCTAGATTAGGACAAGTTTAATGCATGGAGTAATTTTCGGCAAAGGAGAGAGTTGTTGCCGTGTGCTTTCAAAGAAGAAGTGTTGGACTTGGAAACTCCTCATGGCCGGCCAAGATAAGAGATAAAAGGAGGAATTAATTTGTTTTTGCATGGATAATTCGGATTTTGCTAGAGAGAAAAGAGGAAGAATTTTTTTGGGAGTCTTCAAGGCCGGCAATGCAAGAATGAATGTGGACTCAATGTGAGCTTTGTTGATGGAGGTGTTATCCAAGCACAAAATACCTGCAAAACAACTACATACACATAATACCCTTCTTGTGTCGATTGTAGTATTGACAAGTAGGGATCGTTCTATCCGGGGAAATCAAGGGCATTTAATTACACAAAGTGTTGCACAAGAAAGGGGGTATCGATTTTTAATCTAATTATCTACTGAATTTTACTAAAATTTAATCCTAAGTTATTATTTACAATTGATCAACATCTTCCACACAATCACCAAACACAAATCTCATTATACATGCAACAAAATTAAAACAAGTAATAGGGGCAGCAAGCAAAAATCGAATTCAACATCAACTAAGTTCCAATTTAATTAGAGCCAACGCGGTTTATCTAATCATTCAAGACATCACAAGTATTTAGAATCCACAACGCGTGTAATCCTAAACATGGTACTAATCGGTTTAATAACACAACGCGTAGAAATTAAACACAAATAGTACATAAGCACAATATGTCGAATTAATTGGAACATGTTAGCAAGTATGGCGTCACTCAACTCACATCGACATGTAAATTTCCAGAATTACTGTAGCCCTTAGATAAATACATATTAAAATCCACAACGCGTGAGATCCAACATATATTAAATCGGCATATGAATTCAACATCTAGATAACAATCATGGCCTGCGATTGCATCTAGACATCTCCTTCGGTTGCACACGAATTAAGGAAATAAACCTAATTAAACCAAGAAAACATGCTAAAGCTACTGTCCATCATACAAATTTAATTAAACTACATGTATAATTCGGCAATCATATACAAAATATCCAAACATTTATAACAAAGATCCGAAGATCCCATATATAATTATCAATACCGAAAATAAAACCAGAAATCAAAACATATTTCATAGACAAAATTATGTTTAAATACAAAGAATCAAAAGCCAACAAAGTACAATCCATGTTACAACCTTATGAAGATTCGGCAAGGATTGGTGATGATCGGATTTTTGTGAAAGGTGGTGGTGGATTCGGCAAAGCTTCTTGGTAAGAATTTCTGAATTTATTTTGGCAGAGGTTCGGCAAGGATTTTGTGAGGAAGAGAAGATGCCTTTTTATGAATACAAAGTGTTGTATTTATAGAGGAGAGGCAAGCTAGGGTTCGGCAAAGGTTACACCAAGAAAACCGAAACCAATTAGGTTTTGGTTTCGGCAAACTTCAACTTCAAGAAACCGAAACATCTTTTCTTTTTTTGCTGCCGAATATCTCTTCCTCTCTTCAAGTAATTGCTGCCGAATATCTCTTCCAAATATCTTCAATTAATCCTCTTTTAATTCGGCAACAAGTAATGCACCAAGCTTCAATTAAGTCCAAGTTCATCCCAAGCTTTTCTCCTTTCTTCTTTTCCGAAAATTCTATGTAGAAATAGAATTAAATCCTCTCCTTTTATCTCTTATCTTGGCCGGCCATGAGGTCTTCAAATCCAACTCTCCTTCCTTGAAGGCACACACGGCAACAACTCTTCCTTTGCCGAAAATTCTCCTTGAAATAAAGATAATATCTCCTCCTTTATCTCCAAAAAGAATCTGAAAATAAAGAAAAGAAATAAAGAATTAAACCATGCATTAAACTTGTCCTAATCTAGACAAATGATGTCTAAAAAAGACGTAGATGTAATAGATAAGTTTATTAGATTAGGAAAGTTTCCAAATCCAAATCCAAATTGGATTCCCACTCTTGAACTCCACGGCAAAGAATCTTTTTATTGCCGAAAAATTCCCAAATCTTCCATTGATCTTCTCTTTGATTCCTGAAAAATAAGAATAAGAAATAAATCAAAAAGAAGATAAAAAGATGTAGCACAATTATCATGAGTAAGAGTCCTAGATAGATAAGGAATCCTAGTCCAACAAGGAGTTGTAATTTCAATGAAATTCTTTCGACTTTACAAAAACGTCGAGCATTTGTAGACTCCTTGTTCGACTAAAACTCTTCAATTCGTAGACTTCAATTAGGACTCAAACTCGTAGAATCCTTATCCAACTGGGATTCCTACTTTTGTAAGGATTCCTTTTCCAACTAGAGTTCTAGTTGAAAAAGGAGTCCTAGTTGCAATCAAACTCTTATTAGGAATCCTAGTTCAATAAGGACTCCACCATAATTATGCATTTTAACAATTTCTAGCACAAACCGACTCCACACAAGTATTAGAAACGACAAATAATGAAAATTCCATTTCGACAAGTTTCCTAGTCAAAATAGGTTTCCTAGTCCAAACAGGATTCCTAGTCCAACAAGGAGTCCTACTCAAACTAAAACTCTTCAAAATTCGACATTTCTGCATTTTTAGCTCAATTTATACACCAACACTTGCCAACGACTCCAACATGACTCAATGACTCTATATTACAACAATAAGGGATAAGAAATGCATAAATGAGGGTAAAAACATATTAAGAACGTCGCATTTTATGCTCCTATCATTTGTGCAATAACTTGGTGCCGAATTAAAGAGTTATATTTGAAGAAAATTGAAGATTTATTTCGGAATTGCATGAAAGAAAAGAGACTTGGCCGAATTCAACAAGTGAAAAAGATTTCGGATTCCTTAGAGATAATCTTTTGCCGAATACCAAAACCAAAAGGGTTTCGGTTTTCTTGGAGAGCAACCTTGCCGAACCCTAGTCTTTCCCTTCCTCTATATATAGCTCGGCTTGTATTCAGAAAATGGATCTTCTCTTCCTCACAAAAAGCTTGCCGAACCTCTGCCAAAATAAATTCAGAAATTCTTACCAAGAAGCATAGCCGAATCCACCACCACCTTCCACAAATCCGATCATACACCAATCCTTGCCGAATCTTCATTAAGGTTGTAACATGGATTGTACTTTGTTGGCTTTTGATTCTTTGTATTTAAACATAATTTTGTCTATGAAATATGTTTTGGTTTCTGGTTTTATTTTCGGTATTGATAATTATATATGGGATCTTCGGATCTTTGTTATAAATGTTTGGATATTTTGTATATGATTGCCGAATTATACATGTAGTTTAATTGAATTGGTATGATGGACAGCAAGCTTTAGCATGTTTTCTTGGTTTAATTAGGTTTATTTTCTTAATTCGTGTGCAACCGAAGGAGATGTCTAGATGCAATCGCAGGCCATGGTTGTTATCTAGATGTTGAATTCATATGCCGATTTAATACATGTTGGATCACACGCGTTGGGGATTTTAATGTGTATTTATCTAAGGGCTAGAGTAATTATGGAAATTTACATGTCGATGTGAGATGAGTGACGCCATACTTGCTAACATGTTCCAATTCGACATATTGTGCTTATGTGCTATTTGTGTTTAATTTCTACGCGTTGTGTTATTAAACCGATTAGTACCATGTTTAGGATTACACGCGTTGTGGATTCTAAATACTTGTGATGTCTTGAATAATTAGATAAACCGCGTTGGCTCTAATTAAATTGGAACTTAGTTGATGTTGAATTCGATTTTTGCTTGCTGCCCCTATTACTTGTTTTAATTTTGTTGCATGTATAATGAGATTTGTGTTTGGTGATTGTGTGGAAGATGTTGATCAATTGTAAATAATAACTTAGGATTAAATTTTAGTAAAATTCAGTAGATAATTAGATTAAAAATCGATACCCCCTTTCTTGTGCAACACTTTGTGTAATTAAATGCCCTTGATTTCCCCGGATAGAACGATCCCTACTTGTCAATACTACAATCGACACAAGAAGGGTATTATGTGTATGTAGTTGTTTTGCAGGTACTTTGTGCTTGGATAACATCTCCATCAATTTTTGGCGCCGTTACCGGGGAAATTTAATGATTTTGATTCATAAAGTGTTGTTTGTAATTATGTATATTGCAGGTTATTTTCATTTTACTATAGTTTTTGGGATATGTATAATAGGATCTTTCGGATATGTAATAGTAAATAGGGATTTTTCCGATTTTTACTTTTGGTTTTTGGTTTTTGTTTTGCTTAAAGTGCCGATTTATGTGATGTATATTGTGATTGTTGTGACACTTAGATAATTTCTACGAAGTTGATAGTTTTTGTGTATGCTTTGAGTTTATTGTAGTTTCTAAAGTGTAACATGTAGGTGAAGTCTCTTTTGTTGATCATAACCAAAACCCTTCATTTGAATGGTGCTTTGTTGGATCCGTTTTTATGTAGATTGCGAAACGCGGGATACTTCCCCCCACGCATACAAGCGATTTTTCAGCAATAGTATTACTTCGATGAGGTTGAGGGCGGTTTTAATCAACACTTGTAGACCGCTAGGACCCGAGTTTATTTTACAAAGTATAGGGCAAGTTATTTTCATTGATGGGTTCGAGGTTTGTAAAACTGGTTTTCAAGACCCACAGACTGATGTTCATTCTCTGTGAGTGAGTCGATAGGGGACTTGTCCTCCGTGGTTAAAAACTTTGAGACCTGCCTTGTTCCTAAAGAGAGTTTACTCTCCGTGAATTTTAACGACACCGCCTTAGAAAAGTAAAGTATCCTCGACCTAGACAACCGCTTGTGCCGAAGCATCACCTCACTTTAGACGCTAGAAAATAACTTGAGCATATGTGAATCTGTTTTTCTTCAAAAGATAAAATTCGTCTTTAATTTTTGAGGTATATCGGAATAAGCATGATACTACCTTGGACTGTTTCAGCCCATTGCACCGTTATCTCCTCTGCTCCACGTACCTCAAATTTTAAAGTGGTGTAAAAGACATCTAGAAACCCTAAGTTTCAGAAATTACAATACTTACATAATCGATGACCTCTAAAAAACCGAACCAATATAGATACATGTAAAAATTTTCGTGTGATGTGTATAACTAGTTTAAATTGTTAGGGAGTTTTAAAAGTCTATTTATGTTGAGTTTGTTTTTGGTTTTGAGGGGAAGAGGAATAGGTAAGGTCACTAATGTTGAAATTAGCCTTAACCCTTCATACTAGCGCTTGCGTTTTTATGAGGTTGAGGGCGGCTTTTATGCACTTTAGTGGTACTGACAACATAAGGTTCTCAACAGAGTAAGGGGCATTCATCGTTCGTTTGTTCTAATTTTGGTATTGAGGTTTGTTTAACTAGATCTCAAGGCCCACAGACTGATGTTCATTCTCTGTGAGTGAGTCGATAGGGAGTTCGCTCTCCGTGGTGTCCAACAACGAGTCTTGCCTCACTCCATTGTTAGTACTTTCGTTCTAGCCTTCTGAAACCACGGAACCTTGTGTCTAGTCGATAGACCTAGGCCGCACGTCCACCGAGCTTCAAAACCTTAAATAAGTTTGATATAAGTAAATTTTTAATCTCAAAAGAAAACATTTCTTGGTTTGAATTTTCGAGGTATATCGGAATAAGCATGATACTACCTTGGACTGTTTCATCCCATTACACCGTTATCTCCTCTGCTCCACGTACCTTGAAAATTCGAACAAATCATATAGCAATTTAACTAGGGATACATAAAACACATTTTTGATTCGTTTGTTTATTTGTGTGTGTGCCATACTTGTAAATTTTCGTGTGACATATTCTTTGTAATATACTTGTATGTATTTTCGTGTGAGACTTGTACATTTGCACGTTTGAATTTTTATGTGATACTTATACATATTTTTATTTGAAATTTTCGTTGACTTATACATACTCTTTTGTGATATTTTTACCCTAACACTAACTTTTACATTCTAACTATACAATACACGTTTATTTTTCTTTTTAATTCATTGATTAAATACTTGATCTTATAATAATTTCAGGTACATGAATCTTGGTTGGTCACAAGAAATTGAGGATAGATTAAAAAGAATTTGCAACCAAGAAGAAATAGAGCAAGTATTGCCGAGCACACCTTCACCAGAACATCAGTTCGTATCTCCCTCCTCATCACTTTTTAACAGAGATTTCGTTGCACCACCATCACCATTTCCTTCAGAAGCTTCGTGTTAACTTAACCCATTGTTTCACGAAGAACCAGAGTTTGAGCTACTTCAAAGTCCCATGCCAATTCAGTACTTGAATTTTGATTTACCTGATCCTACATTCAATATGACTTCATTGAGAGAGGAGAACGGACAGGTAGATGCACCACAAGGAGGAGTAGTGAGACCAAGCAATGTAACATATCCTGCTGTTGCACCTGGCAAATCAGCATAGTTTGAATTGAAGGGTGGATTTATCCACCAATTGCCCAAGTTCTTTGGACTTAGTGGAGAAGATCCGAATCACCATGTTCAGAAATTTGAGTTCAGATGTGAGACAATGTGCCCAGCTGGGGCAGATTTGCAACATGTGAGAATGAAGGCATTTCCATTCTCACTTGAAGATAGGGCAGCCGAATGGTTCTTTGCTATTCCACCAGGGAAGATGGTGTCTTGGAATACAATGGTGAAGGAATTTCTCACCAAATACTTTCCCTCATCGAGGGTGACGCAAATCAGAAAGGAGATCACCTCGATCAGACAAGAGCCAGACGAGAGCTTCGATGTGTACTATGATAGGTACAAATCTTTGGTGGCAACGTGTCCTAATCATGGGATACGTGAAGGTCTTTTGCTGCAGTACTTTTATGAAGGGTTGCGTCCTTTGGAGCGTAGATTTCTGGATTCAGCGGCTGGAGGATCTTTGATGGAAAAGAGCAAGGAGGAAGTTAAGAACTTGTTGGAGATGCATTTCACTAACCAACAACAGTTCGGGTCTACTTCCTCAAGGCGAGTGAATGAAGCTAGTGGTTTTGAAGAGTCCAATGCTGTCAAAGAGCTTAGGGAAGACATGGGGAAGCTGACTCAGATGATGTCCCAAATGATGAAGCAGAAGCATGCCCAAGTTTGTGGAGTGTGTAGCATAGAGGGCCATACGGCTGATGTGTGTCCTCAATTGGGAGGAAGTGATAATTTTGAGGAAACCAATTCAGTTGGATTCCAAGGACAGCAACGTTCCAATTATCAGAATTTCAATCCAAGGTACAACGATCATCCTAATTTTCGTTGGGCCAACAATAGCAATGTTCAGAACCCTCAACTATTGGCGCCACCACAAGCAAACCAAGGAGGCATGGCGTTTCAACCAAGACCTCAAGGGCAATTCCAAGGATTTGCAAGACCTCAGCAACAATTCTACAACAACAATGCTCAAGCATCATCAAACTCTAACTATGATGCTATGCTGAAATCATTGAATGATGCAACTCACACATTGTTGCAATCTACAACCTCAAACACGAAGGATATTTCTGAGTTGAAGAATCAGATGGGGAAGGTTGTGGATTTCATGGGGCAGATCCAAGAACAAGGGAGGTTACCTGGAGGAGTGATTAAGAACCCCAAGAACGAGCAAGCAAATTCAATTACCACAAAAAGTGGTAAAATTTTGGAGGGGCCTAGCATGGGAAAGATAAGTGACGAGGTAATGGTGGATTGTGATGACGATGGTGATAATGCCGAGCACAAGGAGGTACTCGGCAATGGCAAAGGAGAAGAGGCACACGGCAATGAGGCCGAGAAAAATGCTAAACCGTGCAAAGAGGAGCTCGACGTGATGAAGAGAGGGACATGGAAAAAGATCCCGCAACCTCAGAAACACATAAGGTAAAATCTAATTCAAGTGGTTTAGTTAATACTAACCAATCTTCGAGTTTGCCTTTTCCTTCCAGATTTGCTAAATCGAAGAAGGAGAAATCAGATGAAGAGGTACTTGATATCTTCAGACGTGTGGAGGTGAACATTTCATTGCTTGAGTGCATCAAGCAGATTCCCAAGTATGCCAAATTTCTCAAAGAACTTTGCACAACAAGGAGACATACAAGGGAGGAGCAGGTGGTGAAGATGAGTGAGACGGTTTCAGCCGTTCTCCAGAGGAAGCTCCCACCGAAAATGAAAGATCCTGGCAGCTTTACTATTCCTTGCATAATTGGACAATGTTGTTTTTCAAATGTTTTGCTAGACCTAGGAGCGTCAATTAATGTGATGCCCTATAATGTTTACAAGTCTCTAGGTCTAGGAGAGTTGAAGAGAGACAATGTAATAATTCAATTGGCTGACAGATCTAACAAATATCCTGAGGGATATGTTGAAGATGTTCTTGTGCAGGTGAATAATCTAATATTTCCTGCAGACTTCTATGTGCTACATATGGAAGAGTCGCCCCTAAATTCCACTCAACTATTGTTGGGGCGACCATTTATGAGAACCGCAAGAACGAAGATTGACGTTGCAGAAGGCAACCTCACCATGGAGTTCGATGGCGAAATAATTGGCTTCAACATTTTTGAAGCGATGAGGTATCCAGTTTCTGATTTAAAACCTTGCTATAATATTGATGTGGTTGATTCTCTTGCACAGGTTTTATCAGAAACTTTGGATCAATAGCAACTAGCTATTGAGCAAGGGGCCGGAATTGATGCAAATGGGGAGGAGGTTTTGACGGAGGCACGGCTTGAACTTGAGCCGAGCATGATGAGTATTGTTGCCGAGCTAGAGGCAACACCCCACGTGATAAGGTCATGTCATTTTATGTCAATTCCCATTTCCACTAACAAAATTCTACCATCTGTGGAACAGGCCCCTATTTTAGAACTGAAGGTGCTTCCCAATCATTTGAAGTATATGTACTGATAGGAGCATAAAATGCGACGTTCTTAATATGTTTTTACCCCCATTTATGCATTTCTTATCCCTTATTGTTGTAATATAGAGTCATTGAGTCGTGTTAGAGTCGTTGGCAAGTGTTGGTGAATAAACTGAGCTAAAAATGCAGAAATGTCGATTTTTGAAGAGTTTTAGTTTAAGTAGGACTCCTTGTTGTACTAGGAATCCTGTTTGGACTAGGAAACCTGTTTTGACTAGGAAACTTGTCGGAATTGATTTCTTTATCTTTCGTCGTTTCTAATATTTGTGTGGATCGGTTTTGTGCTATAAAATGTTAAATTGCATAATTATGGTGGAGTCCTTATTGAACCAGGATTCCTAATAAGAGTTTTAATGTGACTAGGACTCCTTTTTCAAGTAGAACTCTATTTGGAAAAGGAATCCTTACCAAAGTAGGAATCCCAGTTGAATAAGGATTCTACGAGTTTGAGTACTAATTGAAGTCTACGAGTGAAGAATTTTAGTCGAACAAGGAGTCTACAAACGCTCGACGTTTTTGAATCGTCGAAAGAATTTCATTGAAAATACAACTCCTTGTTGGACTAGGATTCCTTATCTATCTAGGACTCTTACTCATGATAATTGTGCTACATATTTTTGTCTTCTTTTTGATTTATTTCATGATCATATTTTCAGGAAATCATGAGAAGACAATGGGAGAATTTTCGGCAATAATAATGATGCTTGGCGTGTGGAACAAGAATTAGAAATCCAAAATGGATTTGGAAACTTTCCTAATCTCCTAACCTTACCTATTACATATATGTCTTTTTAAGACATCATTTGTCTAGATTAGGACAAGTTTAATACATGGATTAATTGTGTTTCTTTTCTTTATTTTCAGATTTTATTTGGAGATAAAGAAGGAGATGATATCTTGATGGAGTCTTTGCCGAATTACCATGGTAAATGAGAAGTAATTTTCGGTAAACATGAAGATGTGTTGCCGTGAGTTTCAAGAAGGAAGAGATGGATTCAAAGACTTCATGGCCGGCCAAGAGAAGATTTAATGAAGATATAATTCTATTATCTTGATAGAATTTCGGAAAAGAAGAATTAAAGGAGAAGCCTTGCCGTGCAAAAGATAATGAAGAAGGAGGAAACAAATTCGGATTTGGTTTCCTTATGATTTTGTGCAAGGACTCTTTGCCGAATTAAAAGAGAGTTTTATTGAAGAAAATCCAAGGATAATTCGGCAAGGGATGAAGAGATAACATGAAGATTTATTCAGCAATTATCTTTGATTTTCGGAAAAGAAAAAAAGGAGAAAAGCTTGGATGAACTTGGACTTAATTGAAGCCTTGTACAACTACTTGTTGCCGAATTTAAAGAGAAGACTTAAGAGATTATTTTGCAACAATTCAGTTTTTGTTCAAGAGATAATTCGGTGGAGTTCCTTGGAGATTAAATTTGCCGAATACAAAACCAAGTAGGTTTCGGTTTTCTTGTGCTTCACACAAGGCCGAACCCTAGTCTCACCTCTCCTCTATAAATACCACACATTGGTATTCAGAAAATCATCGTCCTTTCCTCACTTTTACCTTGCCGAATCCCTGCCAAATTATTTTCAGAAATTACATACCAAGGAGCAAAGCCGAATCCACCTTCCATCTCTCACAAAAATCCATCACCACCAATCCTTGCCGAATCTCTAACAAAGGTTGTAATATGGATTGTTTTATTTTGGTTTTTGTTACTTTGTATTTAAACATAACTTTGTCTATGAAGTATGTTTTGGTTTATGGATTTAATTTCGGTATTGATAATCATATATGGGATCTTTGGATCTTTGTTATAAATGTTTGGGATTTTTATATATGATTGCCGATTTATGTATGTGATACAATTAAATATGTTGTATGGGCAGTAGTTTTTAGCATGTTTTCTTGATTTTAATTAGGTTTATTTCCTTAATTCGTGTGGAACCGAAGGAGATATCTAGATGCATTCGATGGCCATGAGTGTTATCTAGGTATTAAATTCATATGCCGATTTAATACATGTTGAATTACACGCATGTTGGATTTAATATGTATTAATCTAAGGGTAAGAGTAATTCTGGAAATTTACATGTCGATGTGAGATGGGTGACGCCATACTTGCTAACATGTTCTAATTCGACATATTGTGCTTATGTACTAATTGTGTTTAATTTCTACGCATTGTGTTATTAAACTGATTAGTACCATGTTTAGGATTACACGCATGTTGGATTCTAAATACTTGTGATGTCTTGAATAATTAGAATAACCGCATTGGCTCTAATTAAATTGGAACTTAATTGATCTTGAATTCGATATTTGCTGCTGCCCCTATTGCTTGTTTTAATTTCATTGCATGTATAATAAGATTTGTGTCTTGTGATTGTGTGAAAGGTGATGATCAATTGTAGATAATAATTTAGGTTTTAAATTTCGTAAAAATCAGTAAATAAGTTATAAAAATTTCGACAACCCCCTTTTATACAATACTTTGTGTGATTAAAAGCCCTTGATTTCCCCGGATAGAACGATCCCTACTTGTCAATACAACACTCGACACAAGAAGGGTATTATGTGTATGAGATTGTTTTGCAGGTACAAATTGTGCACGCATGCGATCCCATCATGTACTTGGGAGACGATGACACACTACCAGTTATTGTGTCATCACAGCTGAGTTAGCAGCAGGAAGCACGTTTAACTAGCATGCTGAAGAGGAACAAGACCGCCATTGGATGGACGTCGGCGGATATCAAGGGAATCAGCCCTACAACTTGTGTCCATAGGATCTTGCTTGAGGAAGGAGCCAAGCCTACTAGGGAGGGTCAGAGACGTTTACGCCCCCCTATGATGAAGATTGTGAAGGACGAGGTGATCAAATTGCTGGATTGTGGAGTCATTTATCCCATTTCAGATAGCCAGTGGATTGCACCTGTCCAAGTTGTACCTAAGAAGAGTGGAGTCACGGTTGTGAAGAATGACAAGGATGAACTCGTGCCTCAACGATTGGTGACAGGTCATAGGATGTGTATCGACTACAGAAAGTTGAATGCTACTACACGCAAAGATCACATGCCTTTGCCTTTCATGGACCAGATGTTGGAGAGATTAGCTGGGCACGAATTCTATTACTTCTTGGATGGGTACAGCGGTTACAATCAGATATGCATTCACCCAGATGATCAGGAGAAGACGACGTTCACATGTCCCTTTGGTACGTTTGCCTATCGACGCATGTCTTTTGGTTTATGCAACGCACCAGGTACATTTCAACGTTGTATGTATTCCATTTTCAGCGATTATATTGAGAATATCATTGAAGTCTTTATGGATGATTTTAGTGTTTATGGAAAAGACTTTGATGCGTGCTTAGAGAATTTGGAACTAATCCTGAAAAGATGTGTAGAAACTAACCTTGTACTTAATTGGGAAAAATGTCATTTCATGGTACAACAAGGGATAGTTTTAGGACACATTATTTCTGCAAAGGTTATTGAGGTAGATAGGGCCAAGATTGATATTATGCTTCACTTACCCTCCCCTAAAACTGTAAGGGAGGTACGTTCGTTTCTTGGCCATGCAGGTTTTTACAAGAGGTTCATCAAGGATTTTTCGTTGGTGGCCAAGTCTATTTGTGCCCTTTTGCAGAAGGATGTTCCATTCATATGGGACAAAGGGTGTGAAGATGCATTTGTGAAGTTGAAGTTGCTTTTGACGTCAGCACCAATAATGGCGCCACCAGACTGGAGCCTACCATTTGAGATCATGTGTGATGCTTCAGACTATGCAGTTGGAGCAGTGCTTGGACAGAGAAAAGAAAAGAAGCCAAACGCTATTTATTATGCTTCTCGCACACTTAATGATGCTCAATTAAATTACTCTACTACTGAGAAAGAACTGTTGGCTGTTATATTTGCTTTAGAAAAATTTCGTTCATATCTTTTGAATTCTAAAGTGATTGTTTATTCTGATCATGCAGCCCTTAGATATCTGATGAAGAAAAAAGATGCTAAGCCACGCTTGATTCGATGGATTCTCTTACTCCAAGAGTTTGACATCGAAATCAAGGACAAGAAGGGGAGTGAAAATGTTGTGGCGGATCACTTGAGCAGAATTGTGAGAGAGGAGGAAACGTTGCCACTTCAGGAAACTTTCCCAGATGAGCAGCTTTTTCGAGTGGACACAAAAGAACCTTGGTATGCAGACATTGTGAATTATTTAGTTACTAAAACTTTTCCAAGTACATGTTTGCAGGCAGCCTAGATGAGGATAAAAAAGAATGCAAGACACTACATATGGGATGATCCATATCTGTGGAGGACTTGTAGTGATCAAGTAATAAGACGTTGTGTGCCACAAGAAGAGCATAGGCCGATCCTTGCATTTTGCCACAATGAGGCGTGTGGAGGACACTTTGGAGATAAGAGAACAGCCCTTAAGGTATTAGAAAGCGGATTTTATTGGCCCACGATTTTCAAAGATGCATACACATTTTGTATGACATGTGATAGGTGCCAAAGGACAGGTAACATTGGTAAGAGAGACCAAATGCCCCTTACTACTATGATCTTTGTCGAAATTTTTGATGTATGGGGTATAGATTTTATGGGACCTTTTCCTTCATCTAAGGGCTTTCTATATATATTGTTGGCTGTTGATTATGTGTCAAAATGGGTGGAGGCGAAAGCCACAAGGACTAATGATTCTAAAGTTGTTGCAGGTTTCTTGAGAACTAACATATTTTCCAGGTTTGGAGTACCTCGTGTGCTTATAAGCGATGGAGGTTCTCATTTCTGCAACAGAACAATAGAGGCTTTGCTCAGAAGATATGGAGTCACCCATAAGGTTTCCACACCTTATCACCCTCAGACGAGCGGAATGGCGGAAGTGTCCAACAGAGAGATTAAGAGCATATTGGAGAAAACTGTGGGCCCATCAAGGAAAGATTGGAGTGACAGACTTGATGATGCACTTTGGGCTTACAGAACGGCATACAAGACACCCATTGGGATGTCTCCATTTCGGCTTACATATGGCAAGGCGTGCCATCTTCCAGTAGAGTTAGAGCACAAGGCGTGGTGGGCAGTCAAGCAATTCAACATGGAGCTTGACAAGGCTGGACATCACAGGAAATTGCAGTTGAGCGAGCTTGAGGAAATCAGGAATGAAGCATATGATGCTGCGTGGATTTACAAGGAGAAGACGAAATTGTTTCATGACAAGATGATAAGAGGCAAAACGTTTCATATTGGTCAAAAAGTCTTGTTATTTCATTCTCGTCTTAGATTATTTCCTGGAAAATTGCGTTCTCGTTGGGCTGGACCATATATTGTTGCTCATGTGTTTTCTCATGGTGCTATAGAAATTCAGAGTATTGAAACAGGAAAAGCGTTCAAGGTGAATGGTCATCGACTTAAGCCTTACTACGAACCTTTTGAGGAGCAGACCATTGAGGAGATACAATTTAGAGACGCACAAAGATCCTGACGATATGGAGAAGAGTCTAGGCTGAGTAGACTATAAACGTTTGATAGGAGCATAAAATGCGACGTTCTTAATATGTTTTACCCCCATTTATGCATTTCTTATCCCTTATTGTTGTAATATAGAGTCATTGAGTCATGTTGGAGTCGTTGGCAAGTGTTGGTGTATAAATTGAGCTAAAAATGCAGAAATGTCGAATTTTGAAGAGTTTTAGTTTGAGTAGGACTCCTTGTTGTACTAGGAATCCTGTTTGGACTTGGAAACCTGTTTTGACTAGGAAACTTGTCGGAATTCATTTCTTTATCTTTCGTCGTTTCTAATATTTGTGTGGAATCGGTTTGTGCTAGAAATGTTAAAAATGCATAATTATGGTGGAGTCCTTATTGAACTAGGATTCCTAATAAGAGTTTGATTGCAACTAGGACTCCTTTTTCAAGTAGAACTCTATTTGGAAAAGGAATCCTTACTAAAGTAGGAATCCCAGTTGAATAAGGATTCTACGAGTTTGAGTCCTAATTGAAGTCTACGAATTGAAGAGTCTTAGTCGAACAAGGAGTCTACAAATGCTCGACGTTTTTGAAATGTCGAAAGAATTTCATTGAAAATACAACTCCTTGTTGGACTAGGATTCCTTATCTATCTAGGACTCTTACTCATGATAATTGTGCTACATCTTTTTATCTTCTTTTTGATTCATTTATTATTCTTATTTTTCAGGAATCAAAGAGAGGATAAATGGAAGATTTGGGAATTTTCGGCAAGAAAAGAATTTCCTTGCCGTGAAAGAAAAGAAGGGGAAACCAATTCGGATTTGGTTTCCTTGTGACGTTATGCAAGGACTCTTTTGCCGAATTAAAAGAGAGTTTATTGAAGAAAAATCAAGAGATAATTCGGCAAAGAAGAAGAGATAACAAGTAATTTATTCAGCCATTATCTATGAATTTCGGAAAAGAAGAAAGGAGAAAAGCTTGGGATGAATGTGGACCTCATTGAAGACATATGCATTTACTTGGTGCCAAATAAAAGAAGATTAATTGAAGATAATTGAAGGGGATATTCGGCAGCAACAAGAGAAAAGAAAAGAAGACTTTGCCGAATTCCAAAACCTAAATGGTTTTGGTTTTCTTAGAGAGCACCCTTTGACGAACCCTAGCTGCCCTCTCCTCTATATATACCACACTTTGTATTCATAAAAAGCATCTTCTCTTCCTCATAAAATCCTTGCCGAACCTCTGCCAAAATAAATTCAGAAATTCTTACCAAGAAGCTTTGCCGAATCCACCACCACCTTTCACAAAAATCCGATCATCACCAATCCTTGCCGAATCTTCATAAGGTTGTAACATGGATTGTACTTTATTGGCTTTTGATTCTTTGTATTTAAACATACTTTTGTCTATGAAATATGTTTTGGTTTCTGATTTTATTTTCGGTATTGATAATTATATATGGGATCTTCGGATCTTTGTTATAAATGTTTGGATATTTTGTATATGATTGCCGAATTATACATGTAGTTTAATTAAATTTGTATGATGAGCAGCAGCTTTAGCATGTTTTCTTGGTTTAATTAGGTTTATTTCCTTAATTCGTGTGCAGTCGAAGGAGATGTCTAGATGCAATCGCAGGCCATGATTGTTATCTAGATGTTGAATTCATATGCCGATTTAATACATGTTGGATCACACGCGTTGGGGATTTTAATAGGTATTTATCTAAGGGCTAGAGTAATTCTGGAAATTTACATGTCGATGTGAGATGAGTGACGCCATACTTGCTAACATGTTCCAATTAATTCGACATATTGTGCTTATGTACTATTTGTGTTTAATTTCTACGCGTTGTGTTATTAAACCGATTAGTACCATGTTTAGGATTACACGCGTTGTGGATTCTAAATACTTGTGATGTCTTGAATAATTAGAATAACCGCGTTGGCTCTAATTAAATTGGAACTTAGTTGATCTTGAATTCGTTATATGCTTGCTGCCCCTATTACTTGTTTTAATTTTGTTGCATGTATAATGAGATTTGTGTTTGGTGATTGTGTGGAAGATGTTGATCAATTGCATATAATAATTTAGGTTTAAGAATTTGTAAAAATTCAGTAGGTAATTAGTAAAAAATTCGACAACCCCCTTTTTGTGCAATACTTTATGTGATTAAAATGCCCTTGATTTCCCCGGATAGAACGATCCCTACTTGTCAATACTACAATCGACACAAGAAGAGTATTATGTGTATGTAGTTATTTTGCAGGTATTTTGTGCTTGGATAACACCTCCATCAGTTTTTGGCGCCGTTGCCGGGGAAATTTAATGATTTTGATTCATAAAGTGTTGTTTGTAATTATGTATATTGCAGGTTATTTTAATTTTACTATAGTTTTTGGGATATGTATTAATAGGATTTTCGGAAGGGTAATAGTAAATAGGATTTGTCCGATTTTTACTTTTGGTTTTTGGTTTTTATTTTGCTTAATTGCCGATTGTGTGTATATTGTGATGTTGATACACTTAGATAATTTCTTGGAAGTTGATAGTTTTTATGTATGCTTGTAGTTTATTGTAGTTTCTAAAGTGTAACATGTAGGTGAAGCCTCTTTTGTTGATCATTACCAAAACCCTTCATTTGAATGGTGCTTTGTTGGATTCGTTTTTATGTAGATTGGGAAACGCGGGATACTTCCCCCCCCCCCCCACGCATACAAGCGATTTTTCAGCAATAGTATTACTTCGATGAGGTTGAGGGCGGTTTTAATCAACACTTGTAGACCGCTAGGACCCGAGTTTATTTTACAAAGTATAGGGCAAGTTATTTTCATTGATGGGTTCGAGGTTTGTAAAACTGGCTCTCAAGACCCACAGACTGATGTTCATTCTCTGTGAGTGAGTCGAAAGGGGACTTGTCCTCCGTGGTTAAAAACTTTGAGACCTGCCTTGTTCCTAAAGAGAGTTTACTCTCCGTGAATTTTAACGACACCGCCTTAGAAAAGTAAAGTATCCTCGACCTAGACAACCGCTTGTGCCGAAGCATCACCTCACTTTAGACGCTAGAAAATAACTTGAGCATATGTGAATCTGTTTTTCTTCAAAAGATAAAATTCGTCTTTAATTTTTTAGGTATATCGGAATAAGCATGATACTACCTTGGACTGTTTCAGCCCATTGCACTGTTATCTCCTCTGCTCCACGTATCTCAAATTTTAAAGTTGTGTGAAAGACATCTAGAAACCCTAAGTTTCGGCAGTTACAATAATTACATAATCGATGACCTCTAAAAACCGAACCAATATAGATACATGTAAAAATTTTCGTGTGATGTGTATAACTAGCTAAATTGTTAAGGAGTTTTAGAAGTCTATTTATGTTGAGTTTGTTTTTGGTTTTGAGGGAAGCGGAATAGGTAAGGTCACTAATGTTGATATTAGCCTTAACCCTTCATACTAGCGCTTGCGTTTTTATGAGGTTGAGGGCGGCTTTTATGCACTTTAGTGGTACTGACAACATAAGGTTCTCAACAGAGTAAGGGGCATTCATAGTTCGTTTGTTCTAATTTTGGTATTGAGGTTTGTTTAACTAGATCTCAAGGCCCACAGACTGATGTTCATTCTCTGTGAGTGAGTCGATAGGGAGTTCGCTCTCCGTGGTGTCCAACAACGAGTCTTGCCTCACTCCATTGTTAGTACTTTCGTTCTAGCCTTCTGAAACCACGGAACCTTGTGTCTAGTCGATAGACCTAGGCCGCACGTCCACCGAGCTTCAAAACATTAAATAAGTCTGATATAAGTAAATTTTTAATCTCAAAAGAAATCATTTCTTGGTTTGAATTTTCGAGGTATATCGGAATAAGCATGATACTACCTTGGACTGTTTCAGCCCATTGCACTGTTATCTCCTCTGCTCCACGTACCTCAAAATTCGAACAAATCATATAGCAATTTAACTAGGGATACATAAAACACATTTTTGATTCGATTGTTTATACTTGTGAAATTGTGTGTGTGCCATACTTGTAAATTTTCGTGTGACATATTATTTGTAATATACTTGTATAAATTTTCGAGTGAGACCTATACATTTACACGTTTGAATTTTTATGTGATACTTATACTTATTCATACTTATACATAAATGTGATACTTATACACGTTTGAATTGAAATTTTCGTTGATACATACTAACACTTTCGTGTGATATTTTTACCCTAACACTAACTTTTACATTCTAACTATACAATACACGTTTATTTTTCTTTTTAATTCATCGATTGAATACCTTGATCTTATAATAATTTCAGGTACATGAATCTTGGTTGGTCATAAGAAATTGAGGATAGATTGAAAAGAATTTGCAACCAAGAGGAAGTAGAGCAAGTATTGCCGAGCACACCTTCACCAGAACATCAGTTCGTATCTCCCTCCTCATCACTTTTTAACAGAAATTTCGTTGCACCACCATCACTATTTCCTTCAGAAACTTCGTGTGAACTTAACCTTTTGTTTCACGAAGAACCAGAATTTGAGCTACTTCAAAGTCCCATACCAATTCAGTACTTGAATTTTGATTTACCTGATCCTACATTCAATATGACTTCATTGAGAGAGGAGAACGGACATGTAGATGCACCACAAGGAGGAGTGGTGAGACCGAGCAATGTAACGTATCCTGCTGTTGCACCTGGCAAATCAGCAGAGTTTGAGTTGAAGGGTGGATTTATCCACCAATTGCCCAAGTTCTTTGGACTTAGTGGAGAGGATCCTAATCGCCACATTCAGAAATTTGAGTTCAGATGTGAGTCAATGTGCCCAACTGGGGCAGATTTGCAGCATGTGAGGATGAAGGCATTTCCTTTCTCACTTGATGATAGGGCAGCCGAATGGTTCTTTGCTATTCCACCAGGGAAGATGGTGTCTTGGAATACAATGGTGAAGGAATTTCTCACCAAATACTTTCCTTCATCGAGGGTGACGCAAATCAGAAAGGAGATCACCTCAATCAGACAAGAGCCAGACGAGAGCTTCGATGTGTACTATGATAGGTACAAATCTTTGGTGGCAACGTGTCCTAATCATGGGATACGTGAAGGTCTTTTGCTGCAGTACTTTTATGAAGGGTTGCGTCCTTTGGAGCGTAGATTTCTTGATTCAGCAGCTGGTGGATCTTTGATGGAAAAGAGCAAGGAGGAAGTTAAGAACTTGTTGGAGATGCATTTCACTAACCAACAACAGTTCGGGTCTACTTCCTCAAGGCGAGTGAATGAGGCTAGTGGTTTTGAAGAGTCTAGTGCTGTCAAAGAGCTTAGGGAAGACATGGGGAAAATCACTCAGATGATGTCCCAGATGATGAAGCAGAAGCATGCCCAAGTATGTGGAGTGTGTAGTTTGGAGGGCCATACGGCTGATGTATGTCCTCAATTGGGAGGAAGTGATAATTTTGAGGAAGCCAATTCAGTTGGATTCCAAGGGCAGCAACGTTCCACTTACCAGAATTTCAATCCAAGGTACAACGATCACCCTAATTTTCGTTGGGCCAACAATAGCAATGTTCAGAACCCACAACCATTGGCGCCACCACAAGCAAACCAAGGAGGCATGGCGTTTCAACCAAGACCTCAAGGGCAATTCCAAGGATATGCAAGACCTCAGCAACAATTCTACAACAACAATGCTCAAGCATCATCAAACCCTAACTATGATGCTATGCTGAAATCATTGAATGATGCAACTCATACATTGTTGCAATCTACAACCTCAAACACGAAGGATATTTCTGAGCTGAAGAATCAGATGGGGAAGGTTGTGGATTTCATGGGGCAGATCCAAGAACAAGGGAGGCTACCCTCAAATGTGATTAAAAACCCAAAGACAAGCAAGCAAATGCAATCACCACAAGGAGTGGTAAGACTTTGGAGGGGCCGAGGTTGGGAAAGCTAAGTGATGACGAGATTTTGGAGTGTGATGATGCCGAGCACAATGAGGCACTCGGCAAGGACAAGGAGGTGACACTCGGCAATGGTGAAAAGACACACGGCAATGAGGCCGAGAAAAATGCTGAACCGAGCAAAGAGGAGCTTGACGTGATGAAGAAGAGGGACATGGAAAAAGATCCTGCAACCTCGGAAACACATAAGGTAAAATCTAATTCAAGTGGTTTAGTTAATACTAACCAATCTTCGAGTTTGCCTTTTCCTTCCAGATTTGCTAAATCAAAGAAGGAGAAATCAGATGAGGAGGTACTTGATATCTTCAGACGTGTGGAGGTGAACATTCCATTGCTTGAGTGCATCAAGCAAATTCCCAAGTATGCCAAATTTCTTAAGGAGCTGTGCACAACAAGGAGGCATACTCGTGAGGAGCAGGTGGTGAAGATGAGTGAGACGGTTTCAGCCGTTCTCCAGAGGAAGCTCCCACCAAAAATGAAAGACCCAGGCAGCTTTTCAGTGCCATGTAAAATTGGACAATCTTGTTTTGAAAAAGTTTTGCTAGATTTAGGGGCTTCTATAAATGTTATGCCATACAATGTGTATAAGTCCCTAGGTCTAGGCGAGTTGAAAAAGGACAATGTAATCATTCAACTCGCCGATAGGTCTAACAAATATCCTGAGGGATATGTTGAAGATGTTCTTGTGCAGGTAAATAATTTGATATTTCCTGCAGACTTCTATGTGCTATATATGGAAGAGTCGCCCCTAAATTCCACTCAACTATTGTTGGGGCGACCATTTATGAGGACAGCAAGAACAAAAATAGATGTTGCTGAAGGCAACCTCACCATGGAGTTTGATGGTGAAGTGATTGGCTTCAATATTTTTGAAGCGATGAGGTATCCAGTTTCTGATTTAAAACCTTGCTATAATATTGATGTGGTTGATTCTCTTGCACAGGTTTTATCAGAAACTTTGGATCAATAGCAACTAGCTATTGAGCAAGGGGCCGGAATTGATGCAAATGGGGAGGAGGTTTCGATGGAGGCTCGGCTTGAACTTGAGCCGAGCATGATGAGCATTGTTGCCGAGCTAGAGGCAACACCCCACGTGATGAGGACATGTAAATTTTTGTCAATTCCCGTTTCCACTAATAAAATTTTACCATCTGTGGAACAGGCCCCTATTTTAGAACTGAAGGTGCTTCCCAATCATTTGAAGTATGTGTACTTGGGTGACGATGACACACTACCAGTTATTGTGTCATCACATCTGAGTGAGCAGCAGGAAGCACGTTTGACTAGCATGCTGAAGAGGAACAAGACCGCCATTGGATGGACGTTGGCGGATATCAAGGGAATCAGCCCTACAACTTGTGTCCATAGGATCTTGCTTGAGGAAGGAGCCAAGCCTACTAGGGAGGGTCAGAGACGATTACACCCCCCTATGATGAAGATTGTGAAGGACGAGGTGATCAAATTGCTGGATTGTGGAGTCATTTATCCCATCTCAGATAGCCAGTGGATTGCACCTGTCCAAGTTGTACCTAAGAAGAGTGGAGTCACGGTTGTGAAGAACGACAAGGATGAGCTCGTGCCCCAACGATTGGTGACAGGTCATAGGATGTGTATCGACTACAGAAAGTTGAATGCTACTACACGCAAGGATCACATGCCTTTGCCTTTCATGGACCAGATGTTGGAGAGGTTAGCTGGGCACGAATTTTATTGCTTCTTGGATGGGTACAGCGGTTACAATCAGATATGCATTCACCCAGATGATCAGGAGAAGACAACGTTCACATGTCCTTTTGGTACGTTTGCCTATCGACGCATGCCTTTTGGTTTATGCAACGCACCAGGTACATTTCAACGTTGTATGTATTCCATTTTTAGTGATTATATTGAAAATATCATTGAAGTCTTTATGGATGATTTTAGTGTTTATGGAAAAGACTTTGATGCATGCTTAGAGAACTTGGAATTAATCTTGAAGAGATGTGTAGAGACTAACCTTGTACTTAATTGGGAAAAATGTCATTTTATGGTAAAACAAGGGATAGTTCTAGGACACATTATTTCTGCAAAGGGTATTGAGGTAGATAGGGCCAAGATTGATATTATGCTTCACTTACCCTCCCCTACAACTGTAAGGGAGGTACGTTCGTTTCTTGGCCATGCAGGATTTTATAGGAGGTTCATCAAGGATTTTTCGTTGGTGGCCAAGCCTATTTGTGCCCTTTTGCAGAAGGATGTTCCATTCATATGGGACAGAGGGTGTGAAGATGCATTTGAGAGGTTGAAGATGCTATTGACGTCGGCACCAATAATGGCGCCACCAGACTGGTGCCTACCATTTGAGATCATGTGTGATGCTTCAGACTATGCAGTTGGAGCAGTGCTTGGACATAGAAAAGTGAAGAAGCCAAACGCCATTTATTATGCTTCTCGCACACTTAATGATGCTCAATTGAATTACTCTACTACTGAGAAAGAACTGTTGGCTGTTATATTTTCTTTAGAAAAATTTCATTCATATCTTTTGAATTCTAAAGTGATTGTTTATTCTGATCATGCAGCCCTTAGATATCTGATGAAGAAGAAGGATGCAAAGCCACGTTTGATTCGATGGATTCTCTTACTCCAAGAGTTTGACATCGATATCAAGGACAAGAAGGGGAGCGAAAATGTTTTGGCGGATCACTTGAGCAGAATTGTGAGAGAAGAGGAAACGTTACCACTTCAGGAAACTTTCCCAGATGAGCAGCTTTTTCGAGTGGACATAAAAGAACCTTGGTATGCAGACATTGTCAATTATTTAGTTACTAAAACTTTTCCAAGTACATGTTTGCAGGCAGCCAAGACAAGGATCAAAAAGAATGCAAGACACTACATATGGGACGATCCATATCTGTGGAGGACTTGTAGTGATCAAGTTATAAGACGTTGTGTGCCACAAGAAGAGCATAGGCCGATCCTAGCATTTTGCCACAATGAGGCGTGTGGAGGACACTTTGGAGCTAAGAGGACAGCCCTCAAGGTATTAGAAAGCGGGTTTTATTGGCCCACGATTTTCAAAGATGCATACACATTTTGTATGACATGTGATAGATGCCAAAGGACAGGTAACATTGGTAAGAGAGACCAAATGCCCCTTACTACTATGATCTTTGTCGAAATTTTTGATGTATGGGGTATAGATTTTATGGGACCTTTTCCTTCATCTAAGGGCGTTCTATATATCTTGTTGGCTGTTGATTATGTGTCAAAATGGGTGGAGGCGAAAGCCACAAGGACTAATGATTCTAAAGTTGTTGCAGGTTTCTTGAGAACTAACATATTTTCCAGGTTTGGAGTACCTCGTGTGCTTATAAGCGATGGAGGTTCTCATTTCTACAACAGAACAATAGAGGCTTTGCTCAGAAGATATGGAGTCACCCATAAGGTATCCACACCTTATCACCCTCAGACGAGCGGAATGGCGGAAGTGTCCAACAGAGAGATTAAGAGCATATTGGAGAAAATTGTGGGCCCATCAAGGAAAGATTGGAGTGACAGACTTCATGATGCACTTTGGGCTTACAGAACGGCATACAAGACACCCATTGGGATGTCTCCATTTTGGCTTACATATGGCAAGGCGTGCCATTTTCCAGTAGAGTTGGAGCACAAGGCATGGTGGGCGGTCAAGCAATTCAACATGGAGCTTGACAAGGCTGGACTTCACAGGAAATTGCAGTTGAGCGAGCTTGAGGAAATCAGGAATGAAGCATATGATGCTGCGTGGATTTACAAGGAGAAGACGAAATTGTATCATGATAAGATGATAAGAGGCAAAACGTTTCATATTGGCCAAAAAGTCTTGTTATTTCATTATCGTCTTAGATTATTTCCTGGAAAATTGCGTTCTCGTTGGGCTGGTCCATATATTGTTGCTAATGTGTTTTCTCATGGTGCTATAGAAATTCAGAGTATTGAAACAGGAAAAGCGTTCAAGGTGAATGGTCATCGACCTAAACCTTACTACGAACCTTTTGAGGAGCACACCATTGAGGAGATACAATTTAGAGACGCATCAAGATCCTGATGATATGGAGAAGAGTCTAGGCTGAGTAGACTATAAACATTAAGCGCTGCATGGGAGGCAACCCATTTCAACCAAGAATTGTGAAGGAGCCATCAATGAGAGTTTGAATTTTCTAAATCCCTAAACTCTTTTTGGTTGAATTGTATAAATGTGGAATGTGTGATTTATCATATGCTTAGAGATTACAACATAATTTTTGTGTACATTGAGGACAATGTAATTTTCTAAGTGTGGGGTAGGGATACATGTTTCACATGTTTTGTTTTTGTTTTGAGTCTTTGTTTTGAGTCATATAAAGAAAAGAAAATTAAAAAATAAAAAAAATTAGAAAAAATTTTAAAAAAATTCGTTGCTTTTAGTCATTATTTTCGTTGCTTTTTAATTTTTTGTTTTAATTTTTGAGTCTTAGATGCCCCTAAATAGTCTATGGTGATTATATCTTTAATACATAGATGATGGTTTTGCATAATCATAAGAAATAATTGTGAGTTTCATGGACTTTGTGATTGGTATGAACATTTGAGACTTGAACTTAATTGTGTAATAAGCATGTATGTTTGTGTTGATTTTGTTCCATAATAACCTATGTGAGCTTTGATTGCCAAATACTTTCTTCTTGAGTGATAAAAATGGGCAGAATTTTTCAAAACTTCATCATTCTTTGAATATTCAATGACTATGTGCTATAGATTTTAATGAACTCTAGAATGCTAGAACTCACTTTTGACGATTTTTGAGACTATTATTCATGAAATGCCTTGATTTCGAATATGATTGAGATGATCTTGTTAGGATTACCACCATGCCAAATAAAGCATATGCCTAATTTGTGCCCATCGTGGGACTCCTTAGTTTTAACCCCTTTGAGCTGATATTGTGCCATTTTATTTCATCACCATGATACACATTCATTGAGCTTAGAACAGTTTATCCTAACCATTGTTGTCAAGACTTGGTAAAGTTTAATTGGAATTTGTTATTTGAAGTGATGATTTGAAGTAAGTGTGGGGTAAAACTTGTCCAAAAGCATGAAAGAAACATGATTGCCGAAACAAAAAGAAAATTCGGGCAGAAAATAAAAAGAAAAATTTGAGCCGAAAATAGAGAAAAACAAAGAAAAAGATTTCGGCAAAAGAAAAATAGAAATGCTTGGATTGGGATCTTGTGGTGAATTTGGAGTTTGTTTTACAATTGAAGGTCTATTATTATCATACTTGACCTTTGTTCATATTCACTATGTTATGGGGAAGAAAAGAATGAAGGTTGGGCCCAACAAGTTTAAACTTGGCCCTTTGAGCGAAGTCATAAGGAGTATTGAGCTTTGCTAAGTCTTGGTGACATTTTCTCACCACTATCCTAAATGCGAATTCCTTATGCCAAGCCCCACTATTTTCCCATGTTAAGATCTCTCATGATTCGAATAATAGGTGAACTTTGTATGTGGAGATTATCTCAAGAGTTGAGCGTATGGCTTTGGTTCATTGGTGCACATAGTTGTTATATGAAGTTTTTCCTGAAAGATCTATTCACAAAGTGCCTTTATTTGATGAAATATGCAAGTTACTCTTTGTAACTCTCAATCTATTTTCTTGCATATACTTTGAGTGAATATTGCCATATCATGAGTGAAAAGAAGAGAGTATGCCTAGTGAGGAGGATGAATCAACATAACATGTCATTGCTTGTGATTTTCGTTTCTTACTTGTTCATACCAAGATACATGTCCATGACGCTTGGGATTATTGTGCTTACATTGAATGCTTAACTTGAAAGCTATGTGTTTAAAGATCTTGAGACAATCATTTAGGGGCTGTAGTGTTGAGTCTTTTTATTTGTTTTGCTAAGGGACTAGCAAAGGCTAAGTGTGGGGTAGTTGATAGGAGCATAAAATGCGACGTTCTTAATATGTTTTTACCCTTATTGTTGTAATATAGAGTCATTGAGTTATGTTGGAGTCGTTGGCAAGTGTTGGTGTATAAATTGAGCTAAAAATGCAGAAATGTCGAATTTTGAAGAGTTTTAGTTTGAGTAGGACTCCTTGTTGTACTAGGAATCCTGTTTGGACTAGGAATCCTGTTTTGACTAGGAAACTTGTCGAAATGGAATTTTCATTGTTTGTCGTTTCTAATACTTGTGTGGAGTCGGTTTGTGCTAGAAATTTTTAGGAATGCATAATTATGGTGGAGTCCTTATTGAACTAGGATTCCTAATAAGAGTTTGATTGTGACTAGGACTCCTTTTTCAAGTAGAACTCTATTTGGAAAAGGAATCCTTACTAAAGTAGGAATCCAGGCAGCTTTACTGTGCCTTGTAAAATTGGGCAAAATTATTTTGATAAAGTTTTGCTAGATCTAGGAGCTTCTATAAATGTAATGCCATATAATATTTACAAGTCTTTAGGTCTAGGCGAGTTGAAAAAGGACAATGTAATTATTCAACTCGCCGATAGGTCTAACAAATATCCTGAGGGATATGTTGAAGATGTTCTTGTGCAGGTGAATAGTCTGATTTTCCCTGCAGATTTCTATGTGCTTCACATGGAAGAGTCGCCCCTAAATTCCACTCAACTATTGTTGGGGCGACCATTTATGAGGACAGCAAGAACAAAGATTGATGTTGCTGAAGGGAATCTCACAATGGAGTTCGATGGTGAAATGATTAGCTTCAACATTTTTGAGGCGATGAGGTATCCAATTTCTGACCTTAAACCGTGTTACTCTATTGATGTGGTTGATGCTGTTGCGCAGGTTTTGTCAGAAACTTTGGATCAATAGCAACTAGCTATTGAGCAAGGGGCAGGAATTGACATACATGGGGAAATGATCTCAGAGGAGGCACGGCTTGACCTTGAGCCGTGCATTGCACTTATAGTTGCCGAGCTAGAGGCAAAACCCCAACTCAGGTATAACGATTTCACGTCAATTCCCATTTCCACTAATAAAATTCTACCATCTGTGGAACAAGCCCCTAAATTAGAACTGAAGGTGCTTCCCAACCATTTGAAGTACGTGTACTTAGGAGACGATGACACACTACCAGTTATTGTGTCATCACAGCTGAGTGAGCAGCAGGAAGCAAGTTTGATTAACGTGCTTAAGAGGAACAAGACCGCCATTGGATGGACTTTGGCGGATATCAAGGGTATCAGCCCTACTATGTGTGTTCACAGGATCTTGCTCGAGGAGGGAGCCAAGCCTACTAGGGAGGGTCAGAGACGATTACACCCCCCTATGTTGAAGATTGTGAAGGATGAGGTGATCAAATTGCTGGATTGTGGAGTCATTTATCCTATCTCAGATAGCCAGTGGATTGCACCTATCCAAGTTGTACCTAAGAAGAGTGGAGTCACGGTTGTGAAGAATGACAAGGATGAGTTTGTGCCTCAACGATTGGTGACAGGCCATAGGATGTGCATCGACTACAGAAAGCTGAATGCTACAACTAGAAAGGATCACATGCCTTTGCCTTTCATGGACCAGATGTTGGAGAGACTAGCTGGGCACGAATTTTATTGCTTCTTGGATGGGTACAGCGGTTACAATCAGATATGCATTCACCCAGATGATCAGGAAAAGACGACGTTCACATGTCCCTTTGATACGTTTGCCTATCGACGCATGCCTTTTGGTTTATGCAACGCACCAGGTACATTTCAACGTTGTATGTACTCTATATTCTCTTACTATATTGAAAATATCATTGAAGTCTTTATGGATGATTTTAGTGTTTATGGAAAAGACTTTGATGCATGCTTAAAGAATTTGGAATCAATCTTGGAAAGATGTGTAGAAACTAACCTTGTGCTTAATTGGGAAAAATGTCATTTCATGGTAAAACAAGGGATAGTTTTAGGACACATAATTTCTGCAAAGGGTATTGAGGTTGATAGGGCCAAGATTGATATCATGCTTCACTTACCCTCCCCTACAACTGTAAGGGAGGTACGTTCGTTTCTTGGCCATGCAGGTTTTTACAGGAGGTTCATCAAGGATTTTTCGTTGGTAGCCAAGCCCATTTGTGCCTTATTGCAGAAGGATGTTCCATTTATATGGGACAAAGGGTGTGAAGATGCATTTGTGAGGTTGAAGAAGCTTTTGACGTCAGCCCCTATCATGGCGCCACCAGATTGGACGCTACCTTTTGAGATCATGTGTGATGCTTCAGACTATGCAGTTGGAGCAGTTCTTGGACAGAGAAAAGAGAAGAAGCCGAATGCCATTTATTATGCTTCTCGTACACTTAATGATGCTCAATTGAATTACTCTACTACTGAGAAAGAGTTGTTAGCTGTTATTTTTGCTTTAGAAAAATTTCGATCTTATCTTTTGAATTCTAAAGTGATTGTTTATTCTGATCATGCAGCATTGAGATATTTGATGAAGAAGAAGGATGCTAAGCCACGTTTGATTCGATGGATTCTCTTACTCCAAGAGTTTGACATCGAAATCAAGGACAAGAAGGGGAGCGAAAATGTTGTGGCGGATCACTTGAGCAGAATTGTGAAAGAGGAGGAAACGTTGCCACTTCAGGAAACTTTCCCAGACGAGCAGCTTTTTCGTGTAGACACAACAGAACCTTGGTATGCAGACATTGTCAATTATTTAGTTACTAAAACTTTTCCAAGTACATGTTTGCAGGGAACCAAGACGAGGATCAAAAAGAATGAAAGACACTACATATGGGATGATCCATATCTTTGGAGGACTTGTAGTGATCAAGTTATAAGACGTTGTGTGCCACAAGAAGAGCATAGGCCGATCCTAGCATTTTGCCACAATGAGGCGTGTGGAGGACACTTTGGAGCTAAGAGGACAGCCCTTAAGGTATTAGAAAGCGGATTTTATTGGCCCACGATTTTCAAGGATGCATACACATTTTGTATGACATGTGATAGGTGCCAAAGGACAGGTAACATTGGTAAGAGAGATCAAATGCCCCTAACTTCTATAATCATTGTCGAAATTTTTGATGTGTGGGGTATAGATTTTATGGGACCTTTTCCTTCATCTAAGGGCTTTCTATATATCTTATTGGCTGTTGATTATGTGTCTAAATGGGTGGAGGCGAAAGCCACAAGGACTAATGATTCTAAAGTTGTTGCAGATTTCTTGAGGACTAACATATTTTCCAGGTTTGGAGTACCTCGTGTGCTTATAAGCGATGGAGGTTCTCATTTCTGCAACAGAACAATAGAGGCTTTGCTCAAGAGATATGGAGTCACCCATAAGGTATCCACACCTTATCACCCTCAGACGAGCGGAATGGCGGAAGTGTCAAATAGGGAGATTAAGAGCATATTGGAGAAAACTGTGGGCCCATCAAGGAAAGATTGGAGTGACAGACTTGATGATGCACTTTGGGCTTACAGAACGGCATACAAGACACCCATTGGGATGTCTCCATTGATAGGAGCATAAAATGCGACGTTCTTAATATGTTTTTATCCCCATTTATGCATTTCTTATCCCTTATTGTTGTAATATAGAGTCATTAAGTCATGTTAGAGTCATTGGCAAGTGTTGGTGAATAAACTGAGCTAAAAATGCAGAAATGTCGATTTTTGAAGAGTTTTAGTTTGAATAGGAATCTTGTTTGGACTAGGAAACCTGTTTTGACTAGGAAACTTGTCGAAATGGAATTTTCAGTATTTGTCGTTTCTAATAATCATGGTGGATCGGTTTGTGCTATAAAATGTTAAATTGCATAATTATGGTGGAGTCCTTA
Organism: Potentilla sterilis; assembly: GCA_963682095.1. NCBI lineage: Eukaryota > Viridiplantae > Streptophyta > Magnoliopsida > Rosales > Rosaceae > Potentilla > Potentilla sterilis. Next base: position 13,625,465 of record OY821764.1, read on the forward strand.
TTGAACTAGGATTCCTAATAAGAGTTTTAATGTGACTAGGACTCCTTTTTCAAGTAGAACTCTATTTGGAAAAGGAATCCTTACCAAAGTAGGAATCCCAGTTGAACAAGGATTCTACGAGTTTGAGTACTAATTGAAGTCTACGAGTGAAGAATTTTAGTCGAACAAGGAGTCTACAAACGCTCGACGTTTTTGAATCGTCGAAAGAATTTCATTGAAAATACAACTCCTTGTTGGACTAGGATTCCTTATCTATCTAGGACTCTTACTCATGATAATTGTGCTACATATTTTTGTCTTCTTTTTGATTCATTTCATGATCATATTTTCAGGAAATCATGAGAAGACAAGGAGAGAATTTTCGATAATAATGATGCTTGGCGTGTGGAACAAGAATTAGAAATCCAAAATGGATTTGGAAACTTTCCTAATCTCCTAACCTTACCTATTACATATATGTCTTTTTAAGACATCATTTGTCTAGATTAGGACAAGTTTAATACATGGATTAATTGTGTTTCTTTTCTTTATTTTCAGATTTTATTTGGAGATAAAGAAGGAGATGATATCTTGATGGAGTCTTTGCCGAATTACCATGGTAAATGAGAAGTAATTTTCGGTAAACATGAAGATGTGTTGCCGTGAGTTTCAAGAAGGAAGAGATGGATTCAAAGACTTCATGGCCGGCCAAGAGAAGATTTAATGAAGATATAATTCTATTATCTTGATAGAATTTCGGAAAAGAAGAATTAAAGGAGAAGCCTTGCCGTGCAAAAGATAATGAAGAAGGAGGAAACAAATTCGGATTTGGTTTCCTTATGATTTTGTGCAAGGACTCTTTGCCGAATTAAAAGAGAGTTTTATTGAAGAAAATCCAAGGATAATTCGGCAAGGGATGAAGAGATAACATGAAGATTTATTCAGCAATTATCTTTGATTTTCGGAAAAGAAAAAAAGGAGAAAAGCTTGGATGAACTTGGACTTAATTGAAGCCTTGTACAACTACTTGTTGCCGAATTTAAAGAGAAGACTTAAGAGATTATTTTGCAACAATTCAGTTTTTGTTCAAGAGATAATTCGGTGGAGTTCCTTGGAGATTAAATTTGCCGAATACAAAACCAAGTAGGTTTCGGTTTTCTTGTGCTTCACACAAGGCCGAACCCTAGTCTCACCTCTCCTCTATAAATACCACACATTGGTATTCAGAAAATCATCGCCCTTTCCTCACTTTTACCTTGCCGAATCCCTGCCAAATTATTTTCAGAAATTACATACCAAGGAGCAAAGCCGAATCCACCTTCCATCTCTCACAAAAATCCATCACCACCAATCCTTGCCGAATCTCTAACAAAGGTTGTAATATGGATTGTTTTATTTTGGTTTTTGTTACTTTGTATTTAAACATAACTTTGTCTATGAAGTATGTTTTGGTTTATGGATTTAATTTCGGTATTGATAATCATATATGGGATCTTTGGATCTTTGTTATAAATGTTTGGGATTTTTATATATGATTGCCGATTTATGTATGTGATACAATTAAATATGTTGTATGGGCAGTAGTTTTTAGCATGTTTTCTTGATTTTAATTAGGTTTATTTCCTTAATTCGTGTGGAACCGAAGGAGATATCTAGATGCATTCGATGGCCATGAGTGTTATCTAGGTATTAAATTCATATGCCGATTTAATACATGTTGAATTACACGCATGTTGGATTTAATATGTATTAATCTAAGGGTAAGAGTAATTCTGGAAATTTACATGTCGATGTGAGATGGGTGACGCCATACTTGCTAACATGTTCTAATTCGACATATTGTGCTTATGTACTAATTGTGTTTAATTTCTACGCATTGTGTTATTAAACTGATTAGTACCATGTTTAGGATTACACGCATGTTGGATTCTAAATACTTGTGATGTCTTGAATAATTAGAATAATCGCATTGGCTCTAATTAAATTGGAACTTAATTGATCTTGAATTCGATATTTGCTGCTGCCCCTATTGCTTGTTTTAATTTCATTGCATGTATAATAAGATTTGTGTCTTGTGATTGTGTGAAAGGTGATGATCAATTGTAGATAATAATTTAGGTTTTAAATTTCGTAAAAATCAGTAAATAAGTTATAAAAATTTCGACAACCCCCTTTTATACAATACTTTGTGTGATTAAAAGCCCTTGATTTCCCCGGATAGAACGATCCCTACTTGTCAATACTACACTCGACACAAGAAGGGTATTATGTGTATGAGATTGTTTTGCAGGTACAAATTGTGCACGCATGTGATCCCATCATGGCTTCTACACTTTATGCTTACTAAATGTGTTAACTAGCTTTGTCACCTAGGAAACATGTTTAGATAAGTAATTAATCGGAACATGAAATTGACAACTTCTTGAATCCGTGAGCATGAGTAGCCTTTAGGTGGTAGCTTAGTATTTCTTACGGGAAGTATTAAGTTGCTTGGATTTCTTACTATGAACTTAATGCTTGTGCCGTGAGTTTAATTGCTCTAAGGGGGCGTTAGGCTTGTGGTACATAGCCCACTTGTGTTATAAGGTAACATAATTGGGATTCAGGTTGTGTGATTTAACTTGGCTCCAAAAGACTTTGTTAAATTGCATGATTAGTTAGTTTCTTGGTAGCTTAACCAAAGCACTAGGGGGATATTTGTCAACCATGTTTTCACATCAATTATGGGTTACATTTGTGCATAAGTCTCTTTTCCTCTCATTGATCTAGTCTCAACACTTGTTAGTTTAGTTTGTTTTATGTTTATGTTAGCTTTAATTTATCTAAAATCAACAAAGCCGATTCACTACCACTTGTTAAAACCATCCCCATGACCTTTAGCTTCCAAAGGGCTAAGGTTGTGAATTGTAAAAAGGTAGATGCATGTGTTTTCTAGGTTTCATTTCGCGGTAATCTAGTTAGGGTAGAGTTACTCAATCCCTTGGGTACGATACTCTTACTTTTTCCCCCTATACTAAAACTTGACCTCCTATTCTTGGGAGTAGGAAGCATCACAAATTTGCACATAATATTAGTTAGGTGATGCAACCAACAGAGTAATTTAATTGAGCATCATTAAGTGTGCGAGAAGCATAATATATGGCATTTGGCTTCTTCTCTTTTCTCTGTCCAAGCACTGCTCCAACTGCATAGTCTGAAGCATCACACATGATCTCAAATGGTAGGCTCCAGTCTGGTGGCGCCATAATTGGTGCTGACGTCAAAAGCAACTTCAACTTCACAAATGCATCTTCACACCCTTTGTCCCATATGAATGGAACATCCTTCTGCAAAAGGGCACAAATAGGCTTCGCCACCAACGAAAAATCCTTGATGAACCTCCTGTAAAAACCTGCATGGCCAAGAAACGAACGTACCTCCCTTACAGTTGTAGGGGAGGGTAAGTGAAGCATAATATCAATCTTGGCCCTATCTACCTCAATACCCTTTGCAGAAATAATGTGTCCTAAAACTATCCCTTGTTTTACCATGAAATGACATTTTTCCCAATTAAGTACAAGGTTAGTTTCTACACATCTTTTCAGGATTAATTCCAAATTCTCTAAACATGTATCAAAGTCTTTTCCATAAACGCTAAAATCATCCATAAAGACTTCAATGATATTCTCAATATAATCGCTGAAAATGGAATACATACAACGTTGAAATGTACCTGGTGCGTTGCATAAACCAAAAGGCATGCGTCGATAGGCAAACGTACAAAAGGGACATGTGAACGTCGTCTTCTCCTGATCATCTGGGTGAATGCATATCTGATTGTAACCGCTGTACCCATCCAAGAAGCAATAGAATTCGTGCCCAGCTAATCTCTCCAACATCTGGTCCATGAAAGGCAAAGGCATGTGATCTTTGCGTGTAGTAGCATTCAACTTTCTGTAGTCGATACACATCCTATGACCTGTCACCAATCGTTGAGGCACGAGTTCATCCTTGTCATTCTTCACAACCGTGACTCCACTCTTCTTAGGTACAACTTGGACAGGTGCAATCCACTGGCTATCTGAAATGGGATAAATGACTCCACAATCCAGCAATTTGATCACCTCGTCCTTCACAATCTTCATCATAGGGGGGTGTAATCGTCGCTGACCCTCCCTAGTAGGCTTGGCTCCTTCTTCAAGCAAGATCCTATGGACACAAGTTGTAGGGCTGATTCCCTTGATATCCGCCAACGTCCATCCAATGGCGGTCTTGTTCCTCTTCAGCATGCTAGTTAAACGTGCTTCCTGCTGCTCACTCAGCTGTGATGACACAATAACTGGTAGTGTGTCATCGTCTCCCAAGTACACATACTTCAAATGATCTGGAAGCACCTTGATTTCTATAATAGGGGCCTGTTCCACAGATGGTAAAATTTTATTAGTGGAAATGGGAATTGACATATACTTACATGACTTTTTTATGTGGGGTGTTGCCTCTAGCTCGGCAACAATGCTCATTATGCTCGGCTCAAGTTTGAGCCGTGCCTCCTTGGTACTTTTCTCCCCATTTGCATCAATTCCGGCCCCTTGCTCAATAGCTAGTTGCTATTGATCCAAAGTTTCTGATAAAACCTGCGCAATAGAGTCAACTACATCAACATTATAGCAAGGTTTTAAATCAGAAATTGGATACCTCATGGCTTCAAAGATATTGAAGCCAATCACTTCACCATCGAACTCCATGGTGAGGTTCCCTTCAGCAACATCTATCTTTGTTCTTGCTGTTCTCATAAATGGTCGCCCCAACAATAGTTGAGTGGAATTAAGGGGCGACTCTTCCATCTGAAGCACATAGAAATCTGCAGGAAATATCAGATTATTCACCTGCACAAGAACATCCTCCACATATCCCTCAGGATATTTGTTAAACCTATCGGCGAGTTGAATTATTACATTGTCCTTCTTCAACTCGCCAAGACCTAGGGACTTATACACATTATAAGGCATCACATTAATTGAAGCCCCTAAATCTAGCAAAACTTTATCAAAATAAGATTGTCCAATTTTACAAGGTACAGAAAAGCTGCCAGGGTCTTTCATTTTAGGTGGGAGCTTTCTTTGGAGAACGGCTGAAACCGTTTCACTCATCTTGACCACCTGCTCCTCCCTTGTATGCCTTCTTGTTGTGCACAGCTCCTTTAAAAACTTGGCATATTTTGGAATCTGCTTGATACACTCAAGCAATGGTATGTTCACCTCCACACGTCTGAAAATGTCAAGTACCTCCTCATCTGATTTTTCCTTCTTCGATTTAGCAAACCTGGAAGGAAAAGGCAAACAAGAAGATTGGTTAGCATTAACTAATCCACTTGAGTTAGAATTATTCACCTTGTGTGTCTCTGAGGTAGCGGGATCTTTTTCCATGTCCCTATTCTTCATCTTCTCGAGCTCAGCCTTGCTCGGTTTCTTTCTCTCGGCCTTATTGCCATTTAAAACACCATCATTGCCGGGTGCCTCCTTATTGCCGAGTGTCTCCTTATGCTCGGCATCAACATGCACTAGCACGTCATTACCATCATCATCATGATCTACCAACACGTCCTCAACCTCCTTGAGTGCCGGCCCCTTCAAAACTTTACCACTCCTTGTGGTAACTGAATTTGCTTGCTCATTCTTGGGGTTCTTTATCACTCCTCCAGGTAATCTCCCTTGTTCCTGAATTTGCCCCATGAAATCCACAACCTTCCCCATCTGATTCTTCAGCTCAGAAATATCCTTAGTGTTGGAAGTAGTGGATTGCAACAACGTGTGAGTTGCATCATTCAATGATTTCAGCATTGCATCATAGTTAGGGTTTGATGATGCTTGAGCATTGTTGTTGTAGAATTGTTGCTGCTGAGGTCTTGCATATCCTTGGAATTGCCCTTGAGGCCTTGGTGATACGTCATACCTCCTTGGGGTGCTTGTGGTGGCGCCATTTGAGTAGGGTTCTGCACATTACTATTGTTGGCCCATCTGAAATTAGGGTGATCGTTGAACCTTGGGTTGAAATTGGGGAAGTTGGAACGTTGCTGCCCTTGAAAACCAATTGCATTGGCTTCCTCAAAATTATCACTTCCACCAACTTGTGGACACATATCTGCCGAATGCCCTTCCATACTACACACCCCACAGACTTGGGCATGTTTCTGTTTCATAAACTGGGACATCATTTGAGTGAGTTTGCCCACATCTTCCTTAAGCTCCTTTACTGCACTAGATTCCTCATATCCACTGGCCTCACTGACTCGCTTTGAGGAAGTAGACCCGAACTGTTGTTGATTGGTGAAATGCATCTCCAACAAATTCTTAACTTCCTCTCTGCTCTTCTCCATTAAAGATCCACCAGCTGCTGAATCTAGAAATCTACGCTCCAAGGGACGCAACCCTTCATAGAAATACTGTAGTAGAAGACCCTCACGTATCCCATGATTAGGACACGTTGCCACCAAAGACTTGTACCTGTCATAGTACACGTCGAAGCTTTCATCTGGCTCTTGTCTTATTGAGGTGATCTCCTTCCTGATCTGCGTCACCCTTGATGATGGAAAATATTTTGTGAGAAATTCTCTCACAATTGTAGTCCAAGACACCATCTTCCCTGGCGGTATTGCATAGAACCATTCCTGCGCCCTATCCTCAAGTGAAAAAGGAAACGCCTTCATCCTCACATGCTGTAAGTCTGCCCCAGTTGGGCACATTGACTCACATCTGAACTCAAACTTCTGAATATGGCGATTCGGATCCTCTCCACTGAGTCCATAAAACTTTGGCAATTGGTGGATAAATCCACCCTTTAGCTCAAACTCTCCTGATTTGCCAGGTGCAACTGCAGGATATGTTACATTGCTTGGCCTTACTACTCCACCTTGTGGTGCATCTACCTGTCCATTCTCCTCTCTTAATGAAGTCATCTTAAATGTAGGATCAGGTAAATCAAAGTTCAAATACTGAATCGGGATTGGACTTTGGAGTAGCTCAAATTCTGGTTCTTCGTGAAATTTGGGTTAAGTTCACACGAAGCTTCTGAAGGAAATGGTGATGGTGGTGCAACGAAATCTCTATTAAAAAGTGATGAGGAGGGAGATACAAATTGGTGTTCTGGTGAAGGAGTGCTCGGCAAAACTTGCTCTATTTCCTCTTGGTTGCAAATTCTTTTCAATCTATCCTCAATTTCTTGTGTCCAACCAAGATTCATGTACCTGAAATTATTATAAGATCAAGTATATCAATCAATGAATTAAAAAGAAAAATAAACGTGTATTGTATAGTTAGAATGTATAAGTTAGTGTTAGGGTAAAAATATTACACAAGTATAAATAAATTTACGAAAATTCAAGTATAAAAATGTAAGAGTGTTACACGAAATTTCAAGTATGTATAAGTGTATGAAAAATTCAAAGATTGTATATCACATAAAAGTTCAACGTGTAAATGTATAGTGTCAAACGAAAATTTGTAAGTATATGTTACATGAAAAAGTTACAAGTATATTACAAAAATGTATTTCACACAACAATTTACAAACACACACAATTTCACACGTATAAACAAAAGAAAAATGTGTTTTATGTATCCTTAGTTAAATTGCTATATAATTTGTTTGAATTTTCAAGGTACGTGGAGCAGAGGAGATAACGGTGCAATGGGCTGAAACAGTCCAAGGTAGTATCATGCTTATTCCGATATACTTCGAAAATTCAAACCAAGAAATGTTTTCTTTTGAGATCAAAAATTTACTCATATCAAACTTATTTAAGGTTTTGAAGCTCGGTGGACGTGCGGCCTAGGTCTATCGACTAGACACAAGATTCCATGGTTTCAGAAGGCTAGAACGAGAGTACTAATAATGGAGTGAGGCAAGACTCGTTGTTGGTTACCACGGAGAGCGAACTCCCTATCGACTCACTCACAGAGAATGAACATCAGTCTGTGGGCCTTGAGATCTAGTTAAACAAACCTCAATACCAAAATTAGAACAAACGAACTATGATTGCCCCTTACTCTGTTTAGAACCTTATGTTGTCAGTACCACTAAAGTGCATAAAAGCCGCCCTCAACCTCATAAAAACGCAAGCGCTAGTATGAAGGGTTAAGGCTAATAGCAACATTAGTGACCTTACCTATTCCTCTTCCCCTCAAAACCAAAAACAAACTCAACATGAATAGACTTTTAAAACTCCTTAACCATTTAACTAATTTTACATATCACACGAAAATTTTTTATACATGTATCTATATTGGTTCGGTTTTTAGAGTTCATCGATTATGTAAGTATTGTAATTACCGAAACTTAGGGTTTCTAGATGTCTTTCACACAACTTTAAAATTTGAGGTACGTGGAGCAGAGGAGATAACAGTGCAATGGGCTGAAACAGTTCAAGGTAGTATCATGCTTATTCTGATATACCTCAAAAATTAAAGACGAATTTTATCTTTTGAAGAAAAACAGATTCACATATGCTCAAGTTATTTTCTAGCGTCTAAAGTGAGGTGATGCTTCGGCACAAGCGGTTGTCTAGGTCGAAGATACTTTACTTTTCTAAGGCGGTGTCGTTAAAATTCACGGAGAGTAAACTCTCTTTAGGAACAAGGCAGGTCTCAAAGTTTTTAACCACGGAGGACAAGTCCCCTATCGACTCACTCACAGAGAATGAACATCAGTCTGTGGGTCTTGAAAACCATTTTTACAAACCTCGAACCCATCAATGAAAATAACTTGCCCTATACTTGGTAAAATAAACTCGGGTCCTAGCGGTCTACAAGTGTTGATTAAAACCGCCCTCAACCTCATCGAAGTAATACTATTGCTGAAAAATCGCTTGTATGCGTGGGGGGGGAAGTATCCCGTGTTTCCCAATCTACATAAAAACGGATCCAACAAAGCACCATTCAAATGAAGGGTTTTGGTTATGATCAACAAAAGAGGCTTCACCTACATGTTACACTTTAGAAACTACAATAAACTACAAGCATACACAAAAACTATCAACTTCCTAGAAATTATCTAAGTGTATCAACATCACAATAATATCACACAATACGGCAATTAAGAACAAAAACCAGAAACCAAAAATAAAAATCGGAAAACCTACTTACTATTACACGTCCGAAAATCCTATTAATACATATCCCAAAACTATTGCGAAAATTAAATAATTTACAATATACAAAGTTACAAACAACACTTTATGAATCAAAATATTATAATTTCCCCGGCAACGGCGCCAAAAACTGATGGAGGTGTTATCCAAGCATAAAATACCTGCAAAACAACTTCATACACATAATACCCTTCTTTTGTCAATTGTAGTTAGGACAAGTAGGGATCGTTCTATCCGGGGAAATCAAGGGCTTTCAATCACACAAAGCATTGTATTAAAGGGGGTTGTCGAAATTTTTAATTAATTACCTACTGAATTTTTACAAATTCTAAAACCTAAATTATTATATGCAATTGATCATCACCTTTCACACAATCACAAAACACGGATCTCATTACACATGCAATAAAATTAAAACAAGTAATAGGGCAGCAAGCATAAAACGCTTTCAAGATTAATTAAGCTCCAATTTAATTAGGGCCAACGCAGCTTATCCTAATTATTCAAGACATCATAAGTATTTAGAATCCGAAACGCGCGCAATCCTAAACATGGTACTAATCGGTTTAATAACACAACGCATGTAAATTAAACACAACAAGCACATAAGCACATATTGTCGAATTGGAACATGTTAGCAAGTATGGCGTCACCCATCTCACATCGACATGTAAATTTCCATAATTACTCTAACCCTTAGATTAACACATATTAAAACCAACAACGCGTGTGAATCAACATGTATTAAATCGGCATATGAATTCAACATCTAGATAACACTCATGGCCTGCGAATGCATCTAGACATCTCCTTCGGTTCCACACGAATTAAGGAAATAAACCTAATTAAAATCAAGAAACATGCTAAAGCTACTGCCCATAATACAAATTTAATCACATCACATATATAATTCGGCAATCACATATAAAATATCCAAACAATTATAACAAAGATCCGAAGATCCCATATATGATTATCAATACCGAAATTAAAACCAAAAACCAAAACATACTTCATAGACAAAGTTATGTTTAAATACAAAGAAACAAAAACCAAAATAATACAATCCATATTACAACCTTGGTTAAGATTCGGCAAGGATTGGTGAGATGGTGATCGAATGATGGAAAGGTGGTGGATTCGGCTTTGCTCCTTGGTATGAAATTTGTGGAATGAATTTGGCAGGGATTCGGCAGCTTTTTGTGGAGAGAGAGATGATCATTTTCTGAATACCAAGTGTGGTATTTATAGAGGCAAAGGGGAAGCTAGGGTTCGGCAAGGGTGAAGCACAAGCAAACCGAAACCCTCAAGGTGATGGATTCGGCAACAAGTCTTCATGCAATTCCACCGAATTTTATCTCTTAATTCAGCCGAATATCCCTTTGTATTTTCTTCACTTAATCTTTCTTTGATTCGGCATCAAGCAAATGCATATGGCTTTGATTATGTCCAAGTTCGTCCCTTGTGTTCCTCTCATTTAATTCTGCCGAAAGTCTTCCTCCATTTTAATCTCTAATCCATGCATTATCCAAGATATAAATCAAGCAAAATCGGAATTAAATCCTTTAGGATTTCTGAATTGAAGCACGGCATAAGGAGACCAAAACCGAATTGGTTTCATCCTTCTTTTCTTTCTTTTAGTACACGGCAACAAATCCTCCTTTTTGCCGAAAATTATCTTGATTTAAAGATAATATTTCCTCCTTTATCTCCAAGTAAATCTGAAAAAAAGAAAAGAAATACACAATTAATCCATGTAATAAACTTGTCCTAATCTAGACAAATGATGTCTTAAAAAGACATATATGTAATAGATAAGATTATTAGATTAGGAAAGTTTCCAAATCCAATTTGGATTTCTATTTCTTATTCCACACGGCAAGGGATCTCATTTCTTGCCGAAAATTCCCTCCAAATTTCTTCCATATATCTTCTCTTTGATTCCTGAAAATATGATTATGAAATAAATCAAAAAGAAGATAAAAAGATGTAGCACAATTATCATGAGTAAGAGTCCTAGATAGATAAGGAATCCTAGTCCAACAAGGAGTTGTATTTTCAATGAAATTCTTTCGACGATTCAAAAACGTCGAGCATTTGTAGACTCCTTGTTCAACTAAAATTCCTAGATTCGTAGAATTCAATTAGGACTCAAACTCGTAGAATCCTTATCCAACTGGGATTCCTACTTTAGTAAGGATTCCTTTTCCAAATAGAATTCTACTTGAAAAAGGAGTCCTAGTTGCAATCAAACTCTTATTAGGAATCCTAGTTCAATAAGGATTCCACCATAATTATGCATTTTTATCAATTTAAAGCACAAACCACAACCACACAAGTATTAGAAACGACAAATGATGAAAATTCCATTTCGACAAGTTTCCTAGTCAAAACAGGTTTCCTAGTCCAAACAGGATTCCTAGTACAACAAGGAGTCCTACTTAAACTAAAACTCTTCAAAATTCGACATTTCTGCATTTTTAGCTCAATTTATTCACCAACACTTGCCAACGACTCTAACATGACTCAATGACTCTATAATACAACAATAAGGGATAAGAAATGCATAAATGGGGATAAAAACATATTAAGAACGTCGCATTTTATGCTCCTATCACAATAATGTTGCTATTAGCCTTAACCCTTCATACTAGCGCCTGCGTTTTTATGAGGTTGAGGGCGGCTTTTATGCACTTTAGTGGAACTGACAACATAAGGTTCTAAACAGAGTAAGGGGCAATCATAGTTCGTTTGTTCTAATTTTGGTATTGAGGTTTGTTTAACTAGATCTCAAGGCCCACAGACTGATGTTCATTCTCTGTGAGTGAGTCGATAGGGAGTTCGCTCTCCGTGGTAACCAACAACGAGTCTTGCCTCACTCCATTATTAGTACTTCCGTTCTAGCCTTCTGAAACCACGGAACCTTGTGTCTAGTCGATAGACCTAGGCCGCACGTCCACCGAGCTTCAAAACCTGAAATGAGTTTGATATTAGTAAATTTTTGATCTCAAAAGAAAACAATTCTTGGTTTGAATTTTCGAGGTATATCGGAATAAGCATGATACTACCTTGGACTGTTTCAGCCCATTGCACTGTTATCTCCTCTGCTCCACGTACCTTGAAAATTCGAACAAATCATATAGCAATTTAACTAGGGATACATAAAACACATTCTTATACATATATACTCTTGAAATTTTCGTGTGATACATATATACTCTTGAAATTTTCGTGTGATACTTATACATATTTTTAGTTTAATATGACGTTAATACTCTTATATTTGTAAGATATGTATTTCTTGATACTTGTGAAATTGTGTGTGTACCATACTTGTAAATTTTCATGTGACATATACTTGTATGAATTTTGGAATGATACTTATACATTTACACGTTTGAAATTTTATGTGATACTTACGCATATACATATTTTTACACATTCATTTATTGAAATTTTCGGTGACATTATACATACTAACATTCTTTTGTGTGATATTTTTACCCTAACACTAACTTATACATTCTAACTATACAATACACGTTTATTTTTCTTTTTAATTCATTGATTGATATACTTGATCTTATTATAATTTCAGGTACATGAATCTTGGTTGGACACAAGAAATTGAGGAGAGATTGAAAAGAATTTGCAACCAAGAGGAAATAGAGCAAGTATTGCCGAGCACACCTTCACCAGAACACCAGTTTGTATCTCCCTCCTCATCACTTTTTAACAGAGATTTCTTTGCACCACCATCACCATTTCCTTCAGAAGCTTCGTGTAAACTTAACCCTTTGTTTCACGAAGAACCAGAGTTTGAGCTACTCCAAAGTCCCATACCAATTCAGTACTTAAATTTTGATTTACCTGGCCCTACATTTAATATGACTTCATTGAGAGAGGAAAATGGGCAGGTAGATGCACCACAAGGAGGAGTAGTGAGACCAAGCAATGTAACGTATCCTGCTGTTGCACCTGGCAAATCAGCAGAGTTTGAGTTGAAGGGTGGATTTATTCACCAATTACCCAAGTTCTTTGGACTCAGTGGGGAGGATCCTAATCGACACATTCAGAAGTTTGAGTTTAGATGTGAGTCAATGTGCCCAACTGGGGCAGATTTGCAGCATGTGAGGATGAAGGCATTTCCTTTCTCACTTGATGATAGGGCAGCCGAATGGTTCTTTGCCATTCCACCAGGAAAGATGGTGTCCTGGAATACTATGGTGAAGGAATTTCTCACCAAATATTTTCCTTCATCGAAGGTGACACATATCAGAAAGGAGATCACTTCGATCAGACAAGAGCCAGATGAGAGCTTCGATGTGTACTATGATAGGTACAAATCTTTGGTGGCTGTTAGGTCAATATTTACCTAGTAATTGTTGCCTTATTCTTATTCTTTTGCTATATCCTTTTGTGTTTTATCTATTTCTTATAACGTTTCCTATTCATGCTAGGAAAATGAGCTAAGGATCGGAAAAGAGACAAAATGGTGGATTTAGCACATATTGAAGAAATCGGGTGAAGAATCGAAGCCAAAGGAGCAAAACCGGAAAATACACTAAAAGACGAATTGACCGGTCAACGGGCAGAATTCCGGTCAAACTCCGGCGGTCGGAAGATGGTGATGGCTGATATTCAAGTGAAGGAGCATTGGAGGGAAGAAGAGTTGTTGATTCAAATTCAAATGGGAAGAAGACAAGTGAAAGGGACATCTTTGGCTTTGTCCCTTTGATGTTGACCTTGTCCCCTTGTCCTTATGGCCAAATATCAAGAGTGCCCTTTCCTTTTCCTTCTCCACCAAAATATCTTTGAGGTTTTTGGTCATTTTATAAAGACTAGATCCACAATTTGTGCTTACATCTTTGTCCATAACATCTAGCCCTTCATTTTCTTGCATCTCCACCCTCCATTCACCACTTTAGGCCTATTTATAACCCCCTCTCCCATTTTGGACGAAAAAAGAAGCTCTCTCTCCCCTCATTTCCTCTCCATTTTTCATAGTTCTTCATCTCTTAGTTTGTTTAGTTAGAATAGTTTAGCCCTTGTGTAGAGAGAGGGGTGTAGCATCTTTGGTTGATAACCAAAACCGAAGATTCTACACCCCTTGATCAATCACACTTGTGGGTAGATCCATGAAGCCTTGTTCTTAATCTTTTCTTTGTGTATGTGGATTTGTATAGTGTTTTGGGTTTGAGAAAACCGAAAATACTATACTTTGAAGCTTCACACCCTCTTTGTATACATCTAGGAAGCTCATGGGTATTGTGGTTCTTTCTCACCTTCTCTTGCTTTCTTGATGTATTACTTTTGTAAGGCTTTTATGTATATGCCTATGTGTGTGAGTTGTGGATATGAGCAAACAATGTAATTTCCTTATATTGATGATTGATGCATGTTTGAATCTATGGGTTCCTACTCTTTATGCTTACTAAATGTGTTAGCTAGCTTTGTCACCTAAAAAGCATGTTTAGGTAAGTAATTAATCGGAACATGAAATTGACAACTTCTTGAATCCGTGAGCATGAGTAGCCTTTAGGTGGTGGCTTAGTATTTCTTACGGGAAGTATTAAGTTGCTTGGATTTCTTACTATGAACTTAATGCTTGTGCCGTGAGTTTAATTGCTCTAAGGGGGCGTTAGGCTTGTGGTACATAGCCCACTTGTGTTATAAGGTAACATAATTGGGATTAAGGTTGTGTGATTTAACTTGGCTCCAAAAGACTTTGTTAAATTGCATGATTAGTTAGTTTCTTGGTAGCTTAACCAAAGCACTAGGGGGATATTTGTCAACCATGTTTTCACATCAATTATGGGTTACATTTGTGCATAAGTCTCTTTTCCTCTCATTGATCTAGTCTCAACACTTGTTAGTTTAGTTTGTTTTATGTTTATGTTAGCTTTAATTTATCTAAAATCAACAAAGCCGATTCACTACCACTTGTTAAAACCATCCCCATGACCTTTAGCTTCCAAAGGGCTAAGGTTGTGAATTGTAAAAAGGTAGATGCATGTGTTTTCTAGGTTTCATTTTGCGGTAATCTAGTTAGGGTAGAGTTACTCAATCCCTTGGGTACGATACTCTTACTTTTTCCCCCTATACTAAAACTTGACCTCCTATTCTTGGGAGTAGGAAGCATCACAAATTTGCACATAATATTAGTTAGGTGATGCAACCAACAGTGGCGACGTGTCCTAATCATGGGATACGTGAAGGCCTTTTGCTGCAATATTTTTATGAAGGGTTGCGTCCCTTGGAGCGAAGATTTCTTGATTCAGCAGCTGGTGGATCATTAATGGAAAAGAGCTAGGAGGAAGTTAAGAACTTGTTGGAGATGCATTTCACTAACCAACAACAGTTCGGGTCTACTTCCTCAAGGCGTGTAAATGAGGCCAGTGGTTTTGAGGAGTCTGGTGCTGTCAAGGAGCTTAGGGAAGACATGGGAAAGCTGACTCAGATGATGTCCCAAATGATGAAACAGAAGCATGCCCAAGTATGTGGTGTGTGTAGTTTGGAGGGCCATACGGCTGATGTATGTCCTCAATTGGGAGGAAGTGAAAATTTTGAGGAAGCCAATTCAGTTGGATTCCAAGGGCAGCCACGTTCCACTTTCCAGAATTTCAATCCAAGGTACAACGATCACCCTAATTTTCGTTGGGCCAACAATAGCAATGTTCAGAACCCTCAACAAGTGCCGCCACCACAAGCAAACCAAGGAGGAATGGCGTTTCAACCAAGACCTCAAGGGCAATTCCAAGGATATGCAAGACCTCAGCAGCAACAATTCTACAACAACAATGCTCAAGCATCATCAAACCCTAATTATGATGCAATGCTGAAATCATTGAATGATGCAACTCACACATTGTTGCAATCCACTACTTCCAACACTAAGGATATTTCTGAGCTGAAGAATCAGATGGGGAAGGTTGTGGATTTCATGGGGCAAATCCAAGAACAAGGGAGGTTACCTGGAGGAGTGATTAAGAACCCCAAGAATGAGCAAGCAAATGCAATTACCACAAGGAGTGGTAAGATTGTGGAGGGGCCGAGCATGAAGAGAGGTGACGAGATTTTAGATGGTGATCACGATGGTGATGATGCCGAGAGTGATAATGCCGAGCACAATAATGTGATACTCGGCAATGGTGACAAGGTGACACACGGTCATAATAATGACAAGAGTGGTGAGCCAAGCAAGGCTGAGCTTGATGTGATGAAAAAGAGGGACATGGAAAAAGATCCCGCAACCTCAGAGACACTTAAGGTAAAATCTGACTCAAGTGGTTTAATTAATACTAACCAATCTTCGAGTTTGCCTTTTCCTTCCAGATTTGCTAAATCGAAGAAAGAGAAATCAGATGAGGAGGTACTTGATATCTTCAGGCGTGTAGAGGTAAATATTCCATTGCTTGAGTGCATCAAGCAAATTCCCAAGTATGCCAAATTTCTTAAGGAGTTGTGCACAACAAGGAGGCATACTAGGGAGGAGCAGGTGGTAAAGATGAGTGAGACGGTCTCAGCCGTTCTCCAGAGGAAGCTCCCACCAAAAATGAAAGACCCAGGCAGCTTTACTATTCCTTGCATTATTGGACAATGTTGTTTTTCTAATGTTTTGCTAGACCTAGGAGCGTCAATTAATGTGATGCCCTATAATGTTTACAAGTCTCTAGGTCTAGGAGAATTGAAGAGAGACAATGTGATAATTCAGTTGGCTGATAGGTCTAACAAATATCCTGAGGGATATGTTGAAGATGTTCTTGTGCAGGTGAATAATCTGATATTTCCTGCAGACTTCTATGTGCTACATATGGAAGAGTCGCCCCTAAATTCAACTCAACTATTGTTGGGGCGACCATTTATGAGGACAGCAAGAACTAAGATAGATGTTGCTGAAGGGAATCTCACCATGGAGTTCGATGGTGAAGTGATTGGCTTCAATATCTTTGAAGCAATGAGGTATCCAGTTTCTGATCGTAAACCTTGCTATAATATTGATGTGGTTGATTCTCTTGCACAGGTTTTATCAGAAACTTTGGATCAATAGCAACTAGCTATTGAGCAAGGGGCAGGAATTGATGCAAAGGGGGAGGAAGTTTCGGCAGAGGCTCGGCTTGACCTTGAGCCGAGCATAATGAGTGTTGTTGCCGAGCTAGAGGCAACACCCCACGTGATGAGAACACGTAAATTCTTGTCAATTCCCATTTCCACTAATAAAATTTTACCATCTGTGGAACAGGCCCCTATTTTAGAACTGAAGGTGCTTCCCAACCATTTGAAGTACGTGTACTTGGGAGACGATGACACACTACCAGTTATTGTGTCATCACAGCTGAGTGAGCAGCAGGAAGCACGTTTGACTAGCATGTTGAAGAGGAACAAGACCGCCATTGGATGGACGTTGGCGGATATCAAGGGAATCAGCCCTACAACTTGTGTCCATAGGATCTTGCTTGAGGAAGGAGCCAAGCCTACTAGGGAGGGTCAGAGACGATTACACCCCCCTATGATGATGGAGGTGTTATCCAAGCACAAAATACCTGCAAAACAACTACATACAAATAATACCCTTCTTGTGTCGAGTGTAGTATTGACAAGTAGGGATCGTTCTATCCGGGGAAATCAAGGGCTTTTAATCACACAAAGTATTGTATTAAAGGGGGTTACGATTTTTATCTAATAACCTACTGAATTTATACGATTTTTACAAAACCTAAGCTATTATATACAATTGATCATCACCTTTCACACAAGCACCAAACACAAATCTCATTATACATGCAATACAATTAAAACAAGTAATAGGGCAGCAGCAAATATCGAATTCAAGATCAATTAAGTTCCAATTTAATTAGAGCCAATGCGGTTATTCTAATTATTAAAAACATCACAAGTATTTAGAATCCAACATGCGTGTAATCCTAAACATGGTACTAATCAGTTTAATAACACAATGCGTAGAAATTAAACACAATTAGTACATAAGCACAATATGTCGAATTGGAACATGTTAGCAAGTATGGCGTCACCCATCTCACATCGACATGTAAATTTCCATAATTACTCTTACCCTTAGATTAATACATATTAAATCCAACATGCGTGTAATTCAACATGTATTAAATCGGCATATGAATTCAACACCTAGATAACACTCATGGCCATCGAATGTATCTAGATATCTCCTTCGGTTCCACACGAATTAAGGAAATAAACCTAATTAAAATCAAGAAAACATGCTAAAAACTACTGCCCATACAACATATTTAATCATATCACATGCATAAATCGGCAATCATATATAAAAATCCCAAACATTTATAACAAAGATCCAAAGATCCCATATATGATTATCAATACCGAAATTAAATCCATAAACCAAAACATACTTCATAGACAAAGTTATGTTTAAATACAAAGTAACAAAAACCAAAATAAAACAATCCATATTACAACCTTTGTTAGAGATTCGGCAAGGATTGGTGATGATGGATTTTTGTGAGAGATGGAAGGTGGATTCGGCTTTGCTCCTTGGTATGTGATTTGTGGAATTAATTTGGCAGGGATTCGGCAAGGTAAAAGTGAGGAAAGGGAGATATTTTCTGAATACCAATGTGTGGTATTTATAGAGGATAGGAGGAGCTAGGGTTTCGGCAAGGTATTTCTCTCCAAGAAAACCGAAATCAATTAGGTGATGGATTCGGCAACAAGACTTGGTCTCTTCATGCAATTTCCGAATTATCCCTTCACAAATTCTTCAAGTAAAAACACATTAATTCGGCACCAAGCAATTGCATCAAGCACACATTAAGTCCACATTCATTCCATGCTTTGTTCTTTTCTTCTTTTCCGAAAATCCAAAGATAATTGCTGAATAAGTCTTCAAATTATCTCTTGAATTTAATCAACAAATAATTCAGCAATTATCAATGAATCATGCTTGAGAAGTTGTCCACATTCGGCAAAAGAATTCTCCTTCATTATCTCCAAAAGCTGCCGGCCTTGAAGTCTCCTCCTCAAGTTCTTCCTCTTTTCTCTCAAGTAATTTCCGAAAATCCCATAAAATTATAGGATTATCTCTTCACAAATTCTTTCTTGGCCGGCCTTGAAGAGTTTCAATTCATTACTTAATTCTTGGAGATGCACGGCACAAGTTGTTATCTACCGAAAATTACTTCACAATTACCATGGTAATTCGGCAAAGACTCCTTCAAGATATTATCTCCATATTTATCTCCAAATAAAATCTGAAAATAAATAAAAGAAACACACAATTAATTCATGTATTAAACTTGTCCTAATCTAGACAAATGATGTCTTAAAAAGACATATATGTAATAGGTAAGGTTAGGAGATTAGGAAAGTTTCCAAATCCATTTTGGATTTCTAATTCTTGTTCCACACGCCAAGCATCATTATTATTGCCGAAAATTCTCTCCTTGTCTTCTCATGATTTCCTGAAAATATGATCATGAAATAAATCAAAAAGAAGACAAAAATATGTAGCACAATTATCATGAGTAAGAGTCCTAGATAGATAAGGAATCCTAGTCCAACAAGGAGTTGTATTTTCAATGAAATTCTTTCGACGATTCAAAAACGTCGAGCGTTTGTAGACTCCTTGTTCGACTAAAATTCTTCACTCGTAGACTTTAATTAGTACTCAAACTCGTAGAATCCTTATTCAACTGGGATTCCTACTTTGGTAAGGATTCCTTTTCCAAATAGAGTTCTACTTGAAAAAGGAGTCCTAGTCACATTAAAACTCTTATTAGGAATCCTAGTTCAATAAGGACTCCACCATAATTATGCAATTTAACATTTTATAGCACAAAACCGATCCACACAAATATTAGAAACGACGAAAGATAAAGAAATCAATTCCGACAAGTTTCCTAGTCAAAACAGGTTTCCTAGTCCAAACAGGATTCGTAGTACAACAAGGAGTCCTACTTAAACTAAAACTCTTCAAAAATCGACATTTCTGCATTTTTAGCTAAATTTATTCACCAACACTTGCCAATGACTCTAACATGACTTAATGACTCTATATTACAACAATAAGGGATAAGAAATGCATAAATGGGGATAAAAACATATTAAGAACGTCGCATTTTATGCTCCTATCACCCCCTATGATGAAGATTGTGAAGGACGAGGTGATCAAATTGCTGGATTGTGGAGTCATTTATCCCATCTCAGATAGCCAGTGGATTGCACCTGTCCAAGTTGTACCTAAGAAGAGTGGAGTCACGGTTGTGAAGAACGACAAGGATGAGCTCGTGCCCCAACGATTGGTGACAGGTCATAGGATGTGTATAGACTACAGAAAGCTGAATGCTACTACACGCAAGGATCACATGCCTTTGCCTTTCATGGACCAGATGTTGGAGAGATTAGCTGGGCACGAATTCTATTGCTTCTTGGATGGGTACAGCGGTTACAATCAGATATGCATTCACCCAGATGATCAGGAAAAGACAACGTTCACATGTCCCTTTGGTACGTTTGCCTATCGACGCATGCCTTTTGGTTTATGCAACGCACCAGGTACATTTCAACGTTGTATGTATTCTATTTTCAGCGATTATATTGAGAATATCATTGAAGTCTTTATGGATGATTTTAGTGTTTATGGAAAAGACTTTGATGCATGCTTAGAGAACTTGGAATTAATCCTGAAGAGATGTGTAGAGACTAACCTTGTACTTAATTGGGAAAAATGTCATTTTATTGTAAAACAAGGGATAGTTCTAGGACACATTATTTCTGCAAAGGGTATTGAGGTAGATAGGGCCAAGATTGATATTATGCTTCACTTACCCTCCCCTACAACTGTAAGGGAGGTACGTTCGTTTCTTGGCCATGCAGGATTTTATAGGAGGTTCATCAAGGATTTTTCGTTGGTGGCCAAGCCCATTTGTGCCTTATTGCAGAAGGATGTTCCATTCGTATGGGACAATGGGTGTGAAGATGCATTTGTGAAGTTGAAGATGCTATTGACGTCGGCACCAATTATGGCGCCACCAGATTGGACATTGTCATTTGAGATCATGTGTGATGCTTCAGATTATGCAGTTGGAGCAGTGATAGGAGCATTTTATGCGACGTTCTTAATATGTTTTTACCTCCATTTATGCTTTTCTTAACCCTTATTTATGTAAGATCGAGTCATTAGATCGAGTCTTGAGTCTTTGGCAGAAATAAGATGAAATCGTGCGCATTGATATTGAATTAGAAAAGTTTCGGAAATTCCTAGTCAAACTAGGATTCCTAATTGAACCAGGAAAGTAAAAATGCTTTGTCGTTTCTAAAAATGACGAAGATTGAAATTAGGAAACCTATTCGGATTAGAAAACCTAGCTTGTCTAGGAAACTAAAATGAATTAGGAAATCGGATTGATGAAGGAAACCTATTTTGAATAGGGAAGATTATTCTTGCCGAAACTTACCATATTTATTTTCTTGAATTTTCAGAAAATATTTCCACAATTGAAATCTTGAAACAAGAGGAAAAGAAGACCTAAAGAGGCAAGGAAATCTCGGATGCAAATAGGAAAGAAGAGAAGAAACTTAAAGAACCCTGTTCAGAATCGGGCAGATTCCTGTCTGTCAACTTCCGGAATTTCTGCCGGACGAACCATAACGAATTTGGGGAAACCCTTTTATGGGGAGAAAGCCCTTTGAGTCTAGTTTCTACAGGATTTGGAATCGCATTAAAAGCTTTCCTGAGAAAAAAGTTATGCTAGAATCAATGCCGAAAGGTCAGTCTGCCGATTTCAGAAAAGAAGAAAAGAGGAAGGAAGGTTTGGCCGGTTTGTCCTAGCTACAAAAGGGAAGGTTTAATTGCTGAATCATACAAGGAAAGGGACATTATTCTTACATCAAATTGGTAAGAAACCTTTGTGCAATAAGGAAAAGAATTCAGCCAAAATAGAAAAGGAAGGAACTCTCAATACTTGCCGGTTTTGCACCAATCCTTAATGGCTAGGGTTTTCCTTTGCTCCCCATATATTGAGGCCGGCTGCCTCTCTTCATGATCATCATATTCTGCACGAAAATACTAGCAAAAGTTCTGCCCAAGTTCTCTCAAGTGAAGGAAGAAAATCATCAAGCCGAAACACATCCATTCTCCCACCACAAATCGCAAGAACCCTAACCTACCTTCATCCATGCACACCACCACATCTTGCCGAATCTTCCAAGGTTTTTAAAGTTGTGATTCATCCCTATGGCTTGTATTATTTTCTGCCTTGTTACAATCTTTGTTGTAATAATACTTGGTTTAATTTTGGTTTTGTATGAATGTTATAATTTCGGTTTCTATTGAAGTTATGTGATGTTTGTATGAACAATTTTATGTATGATTTCCGAATTATTTGAATAGGGCTGTGGTATTTTCGGTTATGTTTCTTTGATTTGCTTGATTAATTTTCATGAATTCTATGCATAAAAGTCTTGTACGTGCGGGCTGCCTTTGTCATGGCAGTTTCCAAGGGTCTTGATTTCACTTGCCAAAGTAATTTAGATTGCATCATACGCTGAGTTGTTGTGTCTAAGTCACTTAAGAGGGTTACCATAATTCTGAAAATTTGCATGTTTAAACAAGATGTGTGACGACTTGCTTGTTTATGTGTTTCCAATTTGGCTTTTGTGCTTATATGTTCTTCGTGTTTAACTTCTACGCTGAGTGTTTTTAAACCGATTAACATTATGTTTAGAGTGATACGCTGAGTTAACTCTAAATACTTGTGAAGTCTTAACGATTAGATGGACCGCTGAGGCTCTAATTAAAATTGGAATTAAGTAAATCATGGGAATTGCCGATTGTATATTTGCTGCCTAATTGTTCTTTGGTTCGTGTCATGCATGATTTTGAGTTCTTTGTGCTATGCTTTGTGTGGAATTGTTGATCACTTGTATATTTAATTTAGGTTTTTATTTTCAGTAAGTATTTAATCCCAATACCGAATCCCCCCTTGTTCTTTTCTTATGTTTGCATTAACACTTTAATTCTCGATTACCCTTCAAGTTCCCCGGATTGATCGAACCCTATTTATCCATACTAACGATGACATTTTACAGGGTTTTAAATTAGTGTGAGTTTCGGCTCCCACCAATTTTTGGCGCCGTTGCCGGGGAATTTGAGAAATATTGTTTATTGAAGTGTTAATATTTGTATATTTGTATATTTGTTAAATTTCGGTTTGTATAAATTTTTGTTTACTTTGATTCGTAGTTGTAGACGGTTTGTAATAGTAATTAGGGTTTTGTTTTTCAGTTTTTAATAATTGCCGATTGTAATTATTTGAGGATGTATGTTGTAATAACTTAGATAATTTCTAGGAAGTTGATAGTTTTATGTATGCTTAAGTTTATTGTAGTTTCTAAAGTGTAACATGTAGGTGAAGCCTCTTTTGTTGATCTTAACCTAAACCCTTCATACTAGCGCTTGCGTTTTTATGAGGTTGAGGGCGGTTTTGATCAACACTTGTAGACCGCTAGGGACCCGAGTTTATTTTACAAAGTATGGGGCAAGTTATTTTCATAGATATGGTTCTCAGGTTTGTTTAACTGGATCTCAAGGCCCACAGACTGATGTTCATTCTCGGTGAGTGAGTCGATAGGGGACTTGTCCTCCGTGGTGTCCAACAACGAGTCCTGCCTGGTTCCTGTAGGGGGTTCGCCCTCCGTGAATCTTAACGACACCGTCTTTGAAAAGTAAAATACGCTCGACCTTAGACAACAGCTTGTGCCGAAGCATCACCTCACTTTAGACGCTAGAAGATAACTTGAACATACGTGAATCTATTTTCTTCAAAACCAAAAATTCGTCTTTAATATTTGAGGTATTTCGGAATAAGCATGATACTACCTTGGGCTGTATCAGTCCATTGCACTGTTATCTCCTCTGCTCCACGTACCTTAAATTTTAAAGTGGTGTGAATAACAGCAATTAGAGTAAGCTAAGTTCGACATCCTTTGACTCTAAATTTTTGCCTAATTACTTTCGTGTGCATATGTGCGATATTGTGTGGAAATTCCGTTTTTTTTAAATCGTAAAGATGTATCTATCTTATGTAATGTTGTATTTTGAAATCGTTGCTAACTCTAACATACTTGTAGAGTTTAATTGTTAGTTGCAGATCATAAGGAAGATGCGAAGAATTACATTGTAAACAGTTGATTGGAGCTCTCATTGACTTGGGAAGGACGACAAGTGTTGCAAGAAACGAGTTCCACCACTCTAAACTTTTGTTCATAATTTGCAATTAAATTCTACTTAGCTAATTATTGTATATTTATACACTAACTTCTAACTTTAGCTAATTCACTAACTCACTACTAACTTATTCTTTGAATTCTCATCTCCACTCTTCTAAATTTCTTTATCTTGATGCGATGTAGTTGAAGAGTGGAGTAATCATGCATCGAGTTATGATAACCATTGTAAGGAGGCACGAATTTGGAGTGCGCACTCCAAGAGGCGTCGCCCACAACTTGATTAAGAAGTGAAGAGTCTAGGCTGAGTAGACTATAAACATTAAGCGCTGCATGGGAGGCAACCCATTTCAACCAAAAAAGTGAAGGAGCCATCAACGAGAGTTTGCATTTTAAAATCCCTACACTTTTATGGTTGAATTGTATATGTGTGAAATACATGGAATCTATTGTCTGCTTAGAAATTACAATCTTATTTTCTGGTTTACATTGAGGACAATGTATTTTTCTAAGTGTGGGGTGGAGATACATGTTTCACATGCTTTTTGTTTTGTTTGTTTGTTTCGAGTCATATATATGAAAAAAAATAAAAATAAAAAATTGAAAAATGCAGAAAATCCCAAAAAGAATCGTGTGTTTTGTTTTGTTTTAAGTCTTAGGATGCCCCTAAAATGTCTAGGATGATTATGTCTTGGAATACATAGATGATGGTTTTACATTCACTTAATGACTGAATTGTGAGTTCCATGAATTATGTGATCGGTATGAACATTTGAGATATGTTTTGATTGTAAGAGCATGCATGTTTTGGTTAGTTTTGTTCCATAACAACCTATGTGAGCTTTTGTGCCTATATACTTTCTTCATGTGTGATAAAAGATGAATTCGGCAGAAAAATCTGAAGCATGAAACCTCATCATTCTTTGTATATTCAATGATTATGTGCTATAGCTATTTGATGGACTTTAGAATGCTAGAACTTGCTCTTGCTGATCTTCGAAACTGTATAATCATAACATGCCTTGATTCTGAAAAGGATTGGAAACGTTTTGACTAGGATTACCACCAATGCCAAATAAGCATGTGCCCAATTTGTGCCCGTCGTGGGACTCTTTAGTTTTAACCCCTTTGAGCCTACATTGAGCTTTTCTTTTTCATCACCCTTAAACATTTCCCTTTTGCCTAGTATAGTTACATCTTTTCCCTTATCATTGAAACTTGGCAAAAGCTTGAAACCGAGAAGAAATTTTAACATGGTGTGATGTTATGAAACAAGTGTGGGGTGAACTTATCTGCAATATAATACCGAATTATATGTATGCCGTGCCTAAAACAAAAGAAAAAGAGAAAATAAAAATCGGACAGAAAAGAAAAGAAAAGAAAAAAAAAAGTCCGAAACAAAAGAAAATTTTAGGCACGGTTTTGAATGAAATTGCTAAGTTCTATGTTATGAATTTGGAGTTTGTATCTATTTGAAGACCTATCATTGTTATATTTGGTCTTTGTTCGTTTTCACAATGCTTTGGGAAAGAAAAGAATGAAGTTTGGGTCCAACAAGATGATATTTGGCCCATGGAGGGAAGGCATAAGGAGAATTGAGCTTTGCCAAGTTTTGGTGATATCTTTAAGCACCACTTATACAAAAATTCTCACCTATGTAGCCGAGCCCCATTATTCTCCCTTTACAACGTTTTCCATGATTCTTAAGATAGGTGAATTTGATTTGTGGAGATTTTCTCAAGAGATAAGCATATGGTTTTGGTCCATTCGTGCACATAATTGTTACATGAGGTTTTTCCAGCAAATTATTCACAAAGTGCTTTCTTTCCATGAAATATGCAAGCTATTTGAATGCCTTACAATCTTTTCTCTTGCATATACTTTGAGTGAATTGCCATGATCAAATGAAATGAAGAGAGTATGCCTAGTGAGGAGGATCGGATTAACCTTACATGTTGATGCTTATATGTTTGCTTCTCACTTATTCATGCCGTGATACATGTTTATGGAATTTGGAATTTGTGTGCTTACTCTCGAATGTTTAACTTGAAAGCTATGCATTCTTAAGATTCTGAGACAATTGTTTTAGGGGCAGTAGTAGTTTTGTTTTTAATTTAATTTTGCTAAGGGACTAGCAAAAGCTAAGTGTGGGGTAATTTGATAGGAGCATTTTATGCGACGTTCTTAATATGTTTTTACCTCCATTTATGCTTTTCTTAACCCTTATTTATGTAAGATCGAGTCTTGAGTCTTTGGCAGAAATAAGATGAAATCGTGCGCATTGATATTGAATTAGAAAAGTTTCGGAAATTCCTAGTCAAACTAGGATTCCTAATTGAACCAGGAAAGTAAAAATGCTTTGTCGTTTCTAAAAATGACGAAGATTGAAATTAGGAAACCTATTCGGATTAGAAAACCTAGCTTGTCTAGGAAACTAAAATGAATTAGGAAATCGGATTGATGAAGGAAACCTATTTTGAATAGGGAAGATTATTCTTGCCGAAACTTACCATATTTATTTTCTTGAATTTTCAGAAAATATTTCCACAATTGAAATCTTGAAACAAGAGGAAAAGAAGACCTAAAGAGGCAAGGAAATCTCGGATGCAAATAGGAAAGAAGAGAAGAAACTTAAAGAACCCTGTTCAGAATCGGGCAGATTCCTGTCTGTCAACTTCCGGAATTTCTGCCGGACGAACCATAACGAATTTGGGGAAACCCTTTTATGGGGAGAAAGCCCTTTGAGTCTAGTTTCTACAGGATTTGGAATCGCATTAAAAGCTTTCCTGAGAAAAAAGTTATGCTAGAATCAATGCCGAAAGGTCAGTCTGCCGATTTCAGAAAAGAAGAAAAGAGGAAGGAAGGTTTGGCCGGTTTGTCCTAGCTACAAAAGGGAAGGTTTAATTGCTGAATCATACAAGGAAAGGGACATTATTCTTACATCAAATTGGTAAGAAACCTTTGTGCAATAAGGAAAAGAATTCAGCCAAAATAGAAAAGGAAGGAACTCTCAATACTTGCCGGTTTTGCACCAATCCTTAATGGCTAGGGTTTTCCTTTGCTCCCCATATATTGAGGCCGGCTGCCTCTCTTCATGATCATCATATTCTGCACGAAAATACTAGCAAAAGTTCTGCCCAAGTTCTCTCAAGTGAAGGAAGAAAATCATCAAGCCGAAACACATCCATTCTCCCACCACAAATCGCAAGAACCCTAACCTACCTTCATCCATGCACACCACCACATCTTGCCGAATCTTCCAAGGTTTTTAAAGTTGTGATTCATCCCTATGGCTTGTATTATTTTCTGCCTTGTTACAATCTTTGTTGTAATAATACTTGGTTTAATTTTGGTTTTGTATGAATGTTATAATTTCGGTTTCTATTGAAGTTATGTGATGTTTGTATGAACAATTTTATGTATGATTTCCGAATTATTTGAATAGGGCTGTGGTATTTTCGGTTATGTTTCTTTGATTTGCTTGATTAATTTTCATGAATTCTATGCATAAAAGTCTTGTACGTGCGGGCTGCCTTTGTCATGGCAGTTTCCAAGGGTCTTGATTTCACTTGCCAAAGTAATTTAGATTGCATCATACGCTGAGTTGTTGTGTCTAAGTCACTTAAGAGGGTTACCATAATTCTGAAAATTTGCATGTTTAAACAAGATGTGTGACGACTTGCTTGTTTATGTGTTTCCAATTTGGCTTTTGTGCTTATATGTTCTTCGTGTTTAACTTCTACGCTGAGTGTTTTTAAACCGATTAACATTATGTTTAGAGTGATACGCTGAGTTAACTCTAAATACTTGTGAAGTCTTAACGATTAGATGGACCGCTGAGGGCTCTAATTAAAATTGGAATTAAGTAAATCATGGGAATTGCCGATTGTATATTTGCTGCCTAATTGTTCTTTGGTTCGTGTCATGCATGATTTTGAGTTCTTTGTGCTATGCTTTGTGTGGAATTGTTGATCACTTGTATATTTAATTTAGGTTTTTATTTTCAGTAAGTATTTAATCCCAATACCGAATCCCCCCTTGTTCTTTTCTTATGTTTGCATTAACACTTTAATTCTCGATTACCCTTCAAGTTCCCCGGATTGATCGAACCCTATTTATCCATACTAACGATGACATTTTACAGGGTTTTAAATTAGTGTGAGTTTCGGCTCCCACCAAGCAGTGCTTGGACAGAGAAAAGAGAAGAAGCCAAATGCCATATATTATGCTTCTCGCACACTTAATGATGCTCAATTAAATTACTCTACTACTGAAAAAGAACTGTTGGCTGTTATATTTGCTTTAGAAAAATTTCGTTCATATCTACTGAATTCTAAGTGATTGTGTATTCTGATCATGCAGCCCTTAGATATCTAATGAAGAAGAAAGATGCTAAGCCACGCTTGATTCGATGGATTCTCTTACTCCAAGAGTTTGACATCGAGATCAAGGACAAGAAGGGAAGCGAAAATGTTGTGGCGGATCACTTGAGCAGAATTGTGAGAGAGGAGGAAACGTTGCCACTTCAGGAAACTTTCCCAGATGAGCAGCTTTTTCGAGTGGACACAAAAGAACCTTGGTATGTAGACATTGTCAATTATTTAGTTACTAAAATTTTTCCAAGTACTTTCATGGACTTTGTGATTGGTATGAACATTTGAGACTTGGACTTAATTGTGTAAGAAGCATGTATGTTGTGTTGATTTTGTTCCATAATAACCTTTGTGAGCTTTGATTGCCAAATACTTTCTTCTTGAGTGATAAAAATGGGCAGAATTTTTCAAAACTTCATCATTCTTTGAACATTCAATGACTATGTGCCATAGATTTTAATGAACTCTAGAATGCTAGAACTCACTTTTGACGATTTTTGAGACTATTATTCATGAAATGCCTAGATTTCGAATATGATTGAGATGATCTTGTTAGGATTACCACCATGCCAAATAAAGCTTATGCCTAATTTGTGCCCGTCGTGGGACTCCTTAGTTTTAACCCCCTTGAGCCGACATTGAGCCATTTATTTCATCACCATGATACACTTTCCTTGAGCTTAGAACAGTTTATCCTAACCATTGTTGTCAAGACTTGGTAAAGTTTAATTGGAATTTGTTGTTTGAAGTGATGATTTGAAGTAAGTGTGGGGTGATCCAATCCAAAAGCATGAAAAGCCATGATTGCCGAAAATAAAAAGAAAAATTCGGACATAAAATAAAAGAAAAACATTGTGCCGAAAATGGAGAAAAATATTGAAAAAGGTTTCGGCAAAAGAAAAATGAAATGCTTGGATTGGGATCTTGTGGTGAATTTGGAGTTTGTTTTACAATTGAAGGTCTATTATTATCATACTTGACCTTTGTTCATATTCACTATGTTATGGGGAAGAAAAGAATGAAGTTTGGGCCCAACAAGTTTTAACTTGGCCCTTTGAAGCGTAGTCATAAGGAGTATTGAGCTTTGCTAAGTCTTGCTAAGCCTAGCCCCACTATTTTCCCATGTTTAGATCTCTCATGATTCGAATAATAGGTGAACTTTGTATGTGGAGATTTTTGTCAAGAGTGAGCATATGGCTTTGGTTCATTGGTGCACATAGTTGTTATATGAAGTTTTTCCTGAAAGATCTATTCACAAAGTGCCTTTATTTGATGAAATATGCAAGTTACTCTTTGTAATTCTTAATCTATATTCTTGCATATACTTTGAGTGAATATTGCCATATCTTGAGTGAAAAGAAGAGAGTATGCCTAGTGAGGAGGATGAAATCAACATAACATGTCATTGCTTGTGATTTTCGTTTCTTACTTGTTCATGCCATGATACATGTCTATGACGCTTGGGATTATTGTGCTTACATTGAATGCTTAACTTGAAAGCTATATGTTTAAAGATCCTGAGACAATTATTTAGGGGCTGTAGTGTTGAGTCTTTTTATTTGTTTTGCTAAGGGACTAGCAAAGGCTAAGTGTGGGGTAGTTGATAAGAGCATAAAATGCGACGTTCTTAATATGTTTTACCCCCCATTTATGCATTTCTTATCCCTTATTGTTGTAATATAGAGTCATTGAGTCATGTTGGAGTCGTTGGCAAGTGTTAGTAAATAAATTGTGCTAAAAATGCAGAAATGTCGATTTGTGAAGAGTTTTAGTTTGAGTAGGACTCCTTGTTGTACTAGGAATCCTGTTTGGACTAGGAAACCTGTTTTGACTAGGAAACTTGTCGGAATTGATTTCTTTATCTTTCGTCGTTTCTAATATTTGAGTGGAATCGGTTTGTGCTATAAATTGTGAAAATGCATAATTATGGTGGAGTCCTTATTGAACTAGGATTCCTAATAAGAGTTTTAATGTGACTAGGACTCCTTTTTCAAGTAGAACTCTATTTGGAAAAGGAATCCTTACTAAAGTAGGAATCCCAGTTGAATAAGGATTCTACGAGTTTGAGTTCTAATTGAAGTCTACGAATTGAAGAGTCTTAGTCGAACAAGGAGTCTACAAACGCTCGACGTTTTTGAATTGTCGAAAGAATTTCATTGAAAATACAACTCCTTGTTGGACTAGGATTCCTTATCTATCTAGGACTCTTACTCATGATAAGTGTGCTACATCTTTTTAACTTCTTTTTAATTTAATTCTTATTCTTATTTTTCAGGAATTAAAGAGAAGATATTTGGAAGATTAATGGAAGAAATCAAGAGAATTTTCCGCAAGAAAATGTTCCTTGCCGTGGAAGAGAAAGAAGAGGAATCCAAATTGGATTTGGTTTCTTTGTGCCATACAAATACCTAGCAATTAATTTCCGATTTTTGCCTAGAGTTTTTCTTGGATAATACACGGCTAAAGAAAAGAAAAAGAGATGGATTTGGACTCTTGAAGGCCGGCCAAGATAAGAGGCAAGAATGAGGAGAGGAAGAATTGTGCCGAATTAAAAGAAAGAAGAGAAGATTCGGTGGAAAAATATTACCCTTGCCGAAACCATATCCAACTTGGATTTGGTTTTCCTTGTGCTTCACACTTTGGCCGAACCCTAGCTTGCCTCTCCCCTATAAATACAACACTTTGTATCCATAAAAAGGATCTTCTCTTCTCCTCAAAAACCTTGCCGAATCCCTGCCCATTTATTTTCAGAAATTGTACCAAGAATTCTTGCCGAATCCACCTACCATCTTTCACATAATTCCAACCTCCACCAATCCTTGCCGAATCTTCATAAGGTTGTAACATGGATTGTACTTTATTGGTTTTTAATTCTTTGTATTTAAACATACTTTTGTCTATGAAATATGTTTTAATTTCTGGATTTATTTTTGGTATTGATAATTATATATGGGATCTTTGGATCTTTGTTATAAATGTTTGGGAATTTTATATATGATTGCCGATTTATGCATGTGATGTGATTAAATATGTTGTATGGGCAGTAGGTTTTGAATGTGTTCTTGATTTAATTAGGTTTATTTCCATAATTCGTGTGCAACCGAAGGAGATGTCTAGATGCAATCGTAGGCCATGGTTGTTATCTAGGTGTTGAATTCATATGCCGATTTAATATATGTTGGATCATACGCATGTTATGTTTTGATATGTATTTATCTAAGGGCTAGAGTAATTCTGGAAATTTACATGTCGATGTGAGATGAGTGACGCCATACTTGCTAACATGTTCCAATTCGACATATTGTGCTTTTGTGCTATTTGTGTTTAATTTCTACGCATTGTGTTATTAAACCGACTAGTACCATGTTTAGGATTACACGCATGTTGGATTCTAAATACGTGTGATGTCTTGAATAATTAGAATAACCGCATTGGCTCTAATTAAATTGGAACTTAATTGATCTTGAATTCGATATTTGCTGCTGCCCCTATTACTTGTTTAAATTTTGTTGCATGTATAATGAGATTTGTGTTTGGTGATTGTGTGGAAGATGTTGATCATATGTAAATAATAATTTAGGATATAAAAATCGTAAAAATCAGTAGGTATTTTAGTTAAAAAAAAATCGATACCCCCTTTGTGCAATACTTTATGTGATTGAAAGCCCTTGATTTCCCTGATGGGATCACATGCGTGCACAATTTGTACCTGCAAAGCAATCTCATACAAATAATACCCTTCTTGTGTCGAGTGTAGTATTGACAAGTAGGGATCGTTCTATCCGGGGAAATCAAGGGCTTTTAATCACACAAAGTATTGTATTAAAGGGGGTTACGATTTTTATCTAATAACCTACTGAATTTTTACGATTTTTACAAAACCTAAGCTATTATATACAATTGATCATCACCTTTCACACAATCACCAAACACAAATCACATTACACATGCAATATAATTAAAACAAGTAATAGGGCAGCAGCAAATATCGAATTCAAGATCAATTAAGTTCCAATTTAATTAGAGCCAATGCGGTTATTCTAATTATTCAAAACATCACAAGTATTTAGAATCCAACATGCGTGTAATCCTAAACATGGTACTAATCAGTTTAATAACACAATGCGTAGAAATTAAACACAATTAGCACATAAGCACAATATGTCGAATTGGAACATGTTAGCAAGTATGGCGTCACCCATCTCACATCGACATGTAAATTTCCAGAATTACTCTTACCCTTAGATTAATACATATTAAATCCAACATGCGTGTAATTCAACATGTATTAAATCGGCATATGAATTCAACACCTAGATAACACTCATGGCCATCGAATGCATCTAGATATCTCCTTCGGCTCCACACGAATTAAGGAAATAAACCTAATTAAAATCAAGAACACATTCAAAACCTACTGCCCATACAACATATTTAATCATATCACATGCATAAATCGGCAATCATATATAAAAATCCCAAACATTTATAACAAAGATCCAAAGATCCCATATATGATTATCAATACCGAAATAAAATTCAGAAACCAAAACATACTTCATAGACAAAGTTATGTTTAAATACAAAGAAACAAAAACCAATAAAATACAATCCATGATTACAACCTTATGAAGATTTCGGCAAGGATTGGTGATGGTGGATTTTTGTGAGAGATGGTGAGTGGATTCGGCAAAGCTTCTTGGTAGAATTTCTGGAATTAATTTGGCAGGGATTCGGCAAGGTAAAAGTGAGGAAAGGGAGATGATTTTCTGAATACCAATGTGTGGTATTTATAGAGGAGAGGTGAGACTAGGGTTCGGCCTTGTGTGAAGCACAAGAAAACCGAAACCTACTTGGTTTTGTATTCGGCAAATTTAATCTCCAAGGAACTCCACCGAATTATCTCTTGAACAAAAACTGAATTGTTGCAAAATAATCTCTTAAGTCTTCTCTTTAAATTCGGCAACAAGTAGTTGTACAAGGCTTCAATTAAGTCCAAGTAGCTTTTCTCCTTTTTTTCTTTTCCGAAAATCAAAGATAATTGCTGAATAAATCTTCATGTTATCTCTTCATCCCTTGCCGAATTATCCTTGGATTTTCTTCAATAAAACTCTCTTTTAATTCGGCAAAGAGTCCTTGCACAAAATCATAAGGAAACCAAATCCGAATTTGTTTCCTCCTTCTTCATTATCTTTTGCACGGCAAGGCTTCTCCTTTAATTCTTCTTTTCCGAAATTCTATCAAGATAATAGAATTATATCTTCATTAAATCTTCTCTTGGCCGGCCATGAAGTCTTTGAATCCATCTCTTCCTTCTTGAAACTCACGGCAACACATCTTCATGTTTACCGAAAATTACTTCTCATTTACCATGGTAATTCGGCAAAGACTCCATCAAGATATCATCTCCTTCTTTATCTCCAAATAAAATCTGAAAATAAAGAAAAGAAACACAATTAATCCATGTATTAAACTTGTCCTAATCTAGACAAATGATGTCTTAAAAAGACATATATGTAATAGGTAAGGTTAGGAGATTAGGAAAGTTTCCAAATCCATTTTGGATTTCTAATTCTTGTTCCACACGCCAAGCATCATTATTATTGCCGAAAATTCTCCCATTGTCTTCTCATGATTTCCTGAAAATATGATCATGAAATAAATCAAAAAGAAGACAAAAATATGTAGCACAATTATCATGAGTAAGAGTCCTAGATAGATAAGGAATCCTAGTCCAACAAGGAGTTGTATTTTCAATGAAATTCTTTCGACGATTCAAAAACGTCGAGCGTTTGTAGACTCCTTGTTCGACTAAAATTCTTCACTCGTAGACTTCAATTAGTACTCAAACTCGTAGAATCCTTATTCAACTGGGATTCCTACTTTGGTAAGGATTCCTTTTCCAAATAGAGTTCTACTTGAAAAAGGAGTCCTAGTCACATTAAAACTCTTATTAGGAATCCTGGTTCAATAAGGACTCCACCATAATTATGCAATTTAACATTTTATAGCACAAAACCGATCCACACAAATATTAGAAACGACGAAAGATAAAGAAATCAATTCCGACAAGTTTCCTAGTCAAAACAGGTTTCCTAGTCCAAACAGGATTCCTAGTACAACAAGGAGTCCTACTTAAACTAAAACTCTTCAAAAATCGACATTTCTGCATTTTTAGCTCAGTTTATTCACCAACACTTGCCAACGACTCTAACACGACTCAATGACTCTATATTACAACAATAAGGGATAAGAAATGCATAAATGGGGGTAAAAACATATTAAGAACGTCGCATTTTATGCTCTTATCAACTACCCCACACTTAGCCTTTGCTAGTCCCTTAGCAAAACAAATAAAAAGACTCAACACTACAGCCCCTAAAATGATTGTCTCAGGATCTTTAAACACATAGCTTTCAAGTTAAGCATTCGATGTAAGCACAATAATCCCAAGCGTCATAGACATGTATCATAGCATGAACAAGTAAGAAGCGAAAATCACAAGCAATGACATGTTATGTTGATTTCATCCTCCTCACTAGGCATACTCTCTTCTTTTCACTTATGATATGGCAATTCACTCATAGTATATGCAAGCGAATAGATTAAGAGTTACAAAGAGTAACTTGCATATTTCATCAATTAAAAGCACTTTGTGAATTAATATTTCAGGAAAAACTTCATATAACAACTATGTGCACAAATGAACCAAAGCCATATGCTCATTCTTGACAAAAATCTCCACTAATCAAAGTTTACCTATTTTCAGAATCATGAAAAGATCAACATAATGGTGATAATGGGGATTGGCATAAGGCATTCTCATTTAGGAAGTGGTGATTAAACGTCACCAAGACTTGGCAAAATTCAATACTCCTTATGACTTCACTCCAAAAGGGCCAAATTTGATCATGTTGGGCCCAAAATTCATTCTTTTCTTCCCCATAATAAAGTGAAAATGAACAAAGGTCAAGTATAACAACAATAGACCTTCAATTATCACACAAACTCCTATATTCACCATAAAATTCATCCAAAATTTTCCATTGCCGAATCTTTTTCTTTTTATTTCGGATCTCTTATTTTTTCTTTCTTTTTCTATCCGATTTTTCTTTTCTTTCTTCTTTTATTCGGCAACACCTTTTCTTTTCTCAACAATTGGACAAGATCACCCCACACTTACTTCTCATCATCACATCAATTCACAAATTCCATTAAATTTTACCAAGTCTTGACAACAATGGTAAGGTTAAACTATTCTAAGCTCTAGGAAAGTGTATCATGGTGATGAAATAAATGGCTCAATGTTGGCTCAAGGGGGTTAAAACTAAGGAGTCCCACGATGGGCACAAATTAGGCATAAGCTTTGTTTGGCACTGGTGGTAATCCTAACATGATCTTTTCAATCCTTTTCAAAATCAAGGCATTTCATGAATAATAGTTTCAAAAATTGTCAAGAGCAAGTTCTAGCATTCTAGAGTTCATTAAAATCTATGGCACATAGTCATTGAATGTTCAAAGAATGATGAAGTTTTGAAAAATTCTGCCCATTTTTATCACTCAAGAAGGAAAGTATATGGCAATCAAAGCTCACAAAGGTTATTATGGAACAAAATCAACACAACAAACATGCTTTTTACACAATTAAGTTCAAGTCTCAAATGTTCATACCAATCACAAAGTCCATGAAACTCACAATTATTTCTTATGATTATGCAAAACCATCATCTATGTATTAAAGATATAATCATCATAGACTATTTAGGGGCACCTAAGACTCAATAATTAAAAACAAAATTAAAAAGCAACGAAAATAAAGACAAAAAGCACCGAAATTTTTTTTTTTTTTTAAATTTTTCTGATTTTCTGATTTTTTATTTTCTTTTCTTTTTATGACTCAAAACAAATACAAACATGTGAAACATGTATCCCTACCCCACACTTAGAAAATTACATTGTCCTCAATGTACACATATCATGTAGTAATTTCTAAGCATATGATAAATCACAAGTCCCACATTTATACAATTCAACCAAAAAGAGTTTAGGGATTTAGAAAATTCAAACTCTCGTAGACGGCTCCTTCACACTTTTGGTTGAAATGGGTTGCCTCCCATGCAGCGCTTAATGTTTATAGTCTACTCAGCCTAGACTCTTCTCCATATCATCAGGATCTTGGTGCGTCTCTGAATTGAATCTCCTCAACGGTGTGCTCCTCAAAAGGTTCGTAGTAAGGCTTAAGTCGATGACCATTCACCTTGAACGCTTTTCCTGATTCCGTACTTTGAATTTCTATAGCACCATGAGAAAACACATTAGTAACAATATATGGGCCTACCCAACGAGAACGCAATTTGCCAGAAAATAATTTAAGACGAGAATGAAATAACAAGACTTTCTGGCCAATATGAAACGTTTTGCCTCTTATCATCTTGTCATGATACAATTTCGTCTTCTCTTTGTAAATCCATGCAGCATCATATGCTTCATTTCTGATTTCCTCAAGCTCGCTCAGCTGCAATTTCCTGTGAAGTCCAGCCTTGTCAAGTTCCATGTTGAATTGCTTGACCGCCCACCATGCCTTGTGCTCCAACTCTACTGGAAGATGGCACGCCTTGCCATATGTAAGCCGAAATGGAGACATCCCAATGGGTGTCTTGTATGCCGTTCTGTAAGCCCAAAGTGCATCATCAAGTCTGTCACTCCAATCTTTCCTTGATGGGCCCACAGTTTTCTCCAATATGCTCTTGATCTCTCTGTTGGACACTTCCGTCATTCCGCTAGTCTGAGGATGATAAGGTGTGGATACCTTATGGGTGACTCCATATCTTCTGAGTAAAGCCTCTATTGTTCTGTTGCAGAAATGAGAACCTCCATCGCTTATAAGCACACGAGGTACTCCAAACCTGGAAAATATGTTAGTTCTCAAGAAACCTGCAACAACTTTAGAATCATTAGTCCTTGTGGCTTTCGCCTCCACCCATTTTGACACATAATCAACAGCCAACAAGATATAAAGAAAGCCCTTAGATGAAGGAAAAGGTCCCATAAAATCTATACCCCAAACATCAAAAATTTCAACAAATATTATAGGATTTAGGGGCATTTGGTCTCTCTTACCAATGTTACCTGTCCTTTGGCACCTATCACATGTCATACAAAAAGTGTATGCATCCTTGAAAATTGTTGGCCAATAAAACCCGCTTTCTAATACCTTGAGGGCTGTCCTCTTAGCTCCAAAGTGTCCTCCACATGCCTCATTGTGGCAAAATGCAAGGATCGGCCTATGCTCCTCTTGTGGCACACAACGTCTAATCACTTGATCATTACAAGTCCTCCACAAATATGGGTCGTCCCATATGTAGTGTCTTGCATTCTTTTTAATCCTTGTCTTGGCTGCCTGCAAACATGTACTTGGAAAAGTTTTAGTAACTAAATAATTGACAATGTCTGCATACCAAGGTTCTTTTGTGTCCACTCGAAAAAGCTGCTCATCTGGGAAAGTTTCCTGAAGTGGTAACGTTTCCTCTTCTCTCACAATCCTGCTCAAGTGATCCGCCACAACATTCTCGCTCCCCTTCTTGTCTTTAATTTCGATGTCAAACTCTTGGAGTAAGAGAATCCATCGAATCAAACGTGGCTTAGCATCTTTCTTCTTCATCAAATATCTTAAGGCTGCATGATCAGAATACACAATCACTTTAGAATTCAATAGATATGAACGAAATTTTTCTAAAGCAAATATAACAGCCAACAGTTCTTTCTCAGTTGTAGAGTAATTTAATTGAGCATCATTAAGTGTGCGCGAAGCATAATATATGGCATTTGGCTTCTTCTCTTTTCTCTGTCCAAGCACCGCTCCAACTGCATAGTCTGAAGCATCACACATGATCTCAAATGGTAGCGTCCAATCTGGTGGCGCCATAATTGGTGCTGATGTCAACAATTTCTTCAACATGACAAATGCATCTTCACATCCTTTGTCCCATATGAATGGAACCTCCTTCTGCAAAAGGGCACAAATAGGCTTCGCCACCAACGAAAAATCCTTGATGAACCTCCTATAAAATCCTGCATGGCCAAGAAACGAACGTACCTCCCTTACAGTTGTAGGGGAGGGTAAGTGAAGCATAATATCAATCTTGGCCCTATCTACCTCAATACCCTTTGCAGATATAATGTGTCCTAGAACTATCCCTTGTTTTACCATGAAATGACATTTTTCCCAATTAAGTACAAGGTTAGTCTCTACACATCTTTTCAGGATTAATTCCAAATTCTCTAAGCATGCCTCAAAGTCTTTACCATAAACACTAAAATCATCCATAAAGACTTCAATGATATTTTCAATATAATCACTAAAAATGGAATACATACAACGTTGAAATGTACCTGGTGCGTTGCATAAACCAAATGGCATGCGTCGATAGGCAAACGTACCAAAGGGACATGTGAACGTTGTCTTCTCCTGATCATCCGGGTGAATGCATATCTGATTGTAACCGCTGTACCCATCCAAGAAGCAATAGAATTCGTGCCCAGCTAATCTCTCCAACATCTGGTCCATGAAAGGCAAAGGCATGTGATCCTTGCGTGTAGTAGCATTCAACTTTCTGTAGTCGATACACATCCTATGACCTGTCACCAATCGTTGGGGCACGAGTTCATCCTTGTCATTCTTCACAACCGTGACTCCACTCTTCTTAGGTACAACTTGGACAGGTGCAATCCACTGGCTATCTGAGATTGGATAAATGACTCCACAATCCAGCAATTTGATCACCTCGTCCTTCACAATCTTCATCATTGGAGGGTGCAATCGTCTCTGACCCTCCCTAGTAGGCTTGGCTCCTTCTTCAAGCAAGATCCTATGGACACAAGTTGTAGGGCTGATTCCCTTGATATCCGCCAACGTCCATCCAATGGCGGTTTTGTTCCTTTTCAACATGCTAGTCAACCGTGCTTCCTGCTGCTCACTCAGTTGTGATGACACAATAACTGGTAGTGTGTCATCGTCTCCCAAGTATATATACTTCAAATGATCCGGAAGCACCTTCAGTTCTAAAATAGGGGCCTGTTCCACAGATGGTAAAATTTTATTAGTGGAAATGGGAATTGACATATACTTACATTGCTTTTTCACATGGGATGCTGCCTCTAGCTCGGCAACAATATGCATTAGGCTCGGCTCAAGTTTGAGCCGTTCCTCCTTGGTAATTCTCTCCCCATTTGTGTCAATTCCGGCCCCTTGCTCAATAGCTAGTTGCTATTGATCCAAAGTTTCTGATAAAACCTGCGCAATAGAATCAACTGCATCAATATTATAGCAAGGTTTTAAATCAGAAATTGGATACCTCATGGCCTCAAAGATATTGAAGCCAATCACTTCACCATCAAACTCCATGGTGAGATTGCCTTCAGCCACATCAATTTTCGTTCTTGCTGTTCTCATAAATGGTCGCCCCAACAAAAGTTGAGTGGAATTTAGGGGCGACTCCTCCATCTGAAGCACATAGAAATCTGCAGGAAATATCAGATTATTTACCTGTACAAGAACATCCTCAACATATCCCTCAGGATATTTGTTAGACCTATCGGCAAGCTGAATTATTACATTGTCCTTTTTCAACTCGCCTAACCCTAGGGACTTATACACATTATAAGACATTACATTAATCGAAGCCCCTAAGTCTAGCAAAACTTTATCAAAATCTTGTTGTCCGATTTTACATGGCACAGAAAAGCTGCCAGGGTCTTTCATTTTAGGTGGAAGCTTTCTTTGGAGAACGGCTGAGACCGTCTCACTCATCTTCACCACCTGCTCCTCCCTTGTATGCCTCCTTGTTGTGCACAGCTCCTTGAGAAACTTGGCATACTTGGGAATCTGCTTGATGCATTCCAAAAGGGGAATATTCACCTCCACACGCCTGAACATATCAAGTACCTCCTCATCTGATTTCTCCTTCTTTGATTTTGCAAACCTAGAAGGAAAAGGCAAACTCGAAGATTGGTTAGTAATTAAACCACTTGAGGCAGATTTTACCTTAAGTGTCTCTGAGGTAGCGGGATCTTTTTCCATGTCCCTATTCTTCATTTTCTCGAGCTCAGCTTTGCTCGGTTTACCTCTCTTGTCCTCATTGCCGTGTGCCTCCTCATCATTGCCATGTATCTCCTCATGCTCGGCATCAACATGCACTAGCACGTCACCCTTGTCATTACACTCCTCCATAATCACGTCCTCATTATTCTTAACCGATGGCCCCTCCAAGATTTTACCACTCCTTGTGGTAATTGCATTAGCTTGCTCATTTTTGGGGTTCTTAATCACCCCACCAGGTAATCTTCCTTGTTCTTGGATT
Source organism: Potentilla sterilis (assembly GCA_963682095.1). Lineage (NCBI taxonomy): Eukaryota > Viridiplantae > Streptophyta > Magnoliopsida > Rosales > Rosaceae > Potentilla > Potentilla sterilis. The sequence goes on from OY821764.1 coordinate 13,666,525, forward strand.
TGCCCCATGAAATCCACAACCTTCCCCATCTGATTCTTCAGTTCAGAAATATCCTTAGTGTTGGAAGTAGTGGATTGCAACAATGTATGAGTTGCATCATTCAAAGATTTCAACATTGCATCATAATTAGGGTTTGATGATGCTTGAGCATTGTTGTTGTAGAATTGTTGCTGAGGTCTTGCATATCCTTGGAATTGCCCTTGAGGTCTTGGTTGAAACGCCATTCCTCCTTGATTAGCTTGTGGTGGCGCCACATGTGTAGGGTTCTGCACATTGTTGTTGTTAGCCCACCTAAAATTAGGGTGATCATTAAATCTGGGGTTGAAGTTCTGAAAAGTGGGACGTTGCTGCCCTTGAAAACCAATTGCATTGGCTTCCTCAAAATTATCTCCTCCACCAACTTGTGGACACACATCTGATGAATGCCCCTCCATGCTACACACCCCACAGACTTGGGCATGTTTCTGCTTCATAAACTGAGACATCATTTGAGTGAGTTTCCCCACATCTTCCTTGAGCTCCTTGACAACACTTGATTCCTCATAACCGCTGGCCTCATTGACTCGCCTAGAGGAAGTAGACCCGAATTGTTGTTGATTGGTGAAATGCATCTCCAACAGATTCTTAACCTCCTCTCTGCTTTTCTCCATTAAAGATCCACCAGCTGCTGAATCTAAAAATCTCCTCTCCAAGGGACGCAACCCTTCATAAAAGTATTGTAGTAGAAGACCCTCACGTATCCCATGGTTAGGACACGTTGCAACCAAAGCCTTGTACCTGTCATAGTACACATCGAAGCTCTCATCTGGCTCTTGTCTGATCGAGGTGATCTCCTTCCTGATCTGTGTCACCCTTGATGATGGAAAATATTTTGTGAGAAATTCTCTCACCATTGTAGTCCAAGAAATCATCTTCCCAGGTGGTATAGCATAAAACCACTCTTGCGCCCTATCCTCCAGTGAAAAAGGAAACGCCTTCATTCTCACATGTTGTAAATCTGCCCCAGTTGGGCACATTGACTCACATCTGAATTCGAACTTCTGAATGTGGCGGTTAGGATCCTCTCCACTGAGTCCATAAAACTTAGGCAATTGGTGGATAAATCCACCCTTCAGCTCAAATTCTCCTGACTTGCCAGGTGCAACTGCAGGATATGTTACATTACTTGGTCTTACTACTCCTCCTTGTGGCGCATCTACCTGACCATTCTCCTCTCTTAGTGAAGTCATTCTGAATGTAGGATCAGGTAAATCAAAGTTCAAGTACTGAATTGGTATTGGACTATGGAGTAGCTCGAATTCTGGTTCTTCGTGAAACAAAGGGTTTAGTTCACACGAAGCTTCTGATGGAAATGGTGATGGTGGTGCAACAAAATTTCGGTCAAAAAGTGATGAGGTGGGAGAAACAAACTGATGTTCTGGTGTAGAAGTGCTCGCCAAAACTGGCTCTTCTTCTTCTTGGTTACAAATTCTTTTCAATCTGTCCTCAATTTCTTGTGACCAACCAAGATTCATGTACCTGAAATTATTTAAATTTCGAGGTGTTTAACAAATGAATTTATAAAGAAAACAAACGTGTATAGTTAGTATGTAACAATTAGTGTTAGGGTAAATATATCACACAAGTATGAATATCAACAGAAATTCAACTATAAATATGTAAAAATGTTACACGAAATTTCAAGTATGTATAAGTGTAAGAAAAATTTAAAGTATATTACATAAAAGTTCAACGTGTAAATGTATAATGACAAACAAAAATTTGCAAGTATATGTTACATGATGGGATCTCATGCGTGCACAATTTGTACCTGCAAAACAATCTCATACAAATAATACCCTTCTTTTGTCGAGTGTAGTATTGACAAGTAGGGATCGTTCTATCCGGGGAAATCAAGGGCTTTTAATCACATAAAGTATTGCAATTAAAGGGGGTATCGATTTTTATAACTAATTACCTACTGAATTTTTTTACAAATTCTAAAACCTAAATTATTATATACAATTGATCATCACCTTTCACACAATCAACAAACACAAATCACCTTACACATGCAATATAATTAAAACAAGTAATAGGGCAGCAGCAAATATCAAATTCAAGATCAATTAAGTTCCAATTTAATTAGAGCCAATGCGGTTATTCTAATTATTCAAAACATCACAAGTATTTAGAATCCAACATGCGTGTAATCCTAAACATGGTACTAATCAGTTTAATAACACAATGCGTAGAAATTAAACACAATTAGTACATAAGCACAATATGTCGAATTGGAACATGTTAGCAAGTATGGCGTCACCCATCTCACATCGACATGTAAATTTCCATAATTACTCTTACCCTTAGATTAATACATGTCAAATCCAACATGCGTGTAATTCAACATGTATTAAATCGGAATATGAATTTAATACCTAGATAACACTCATGGCCATCGAATGCATCTAGATATCTCCTTCGGTTCCACACGAATTAAGGAAATAAACCTAATTAAAATCAAGAAAACATGCTAAAAACTACTGCCCATACAACATATTTAATCGTATCACATGCATAAATCGGCAATCATATATAAAAATCCCAAACATTTATAACAAAGATCCAAAGATCCCATATATGATTATCAATACCGAAATTAAATCCATAAACCAAAACATACTTCATAGACAAAGTTATGTTTAAATACAAAGCAATAAAAACCAAAATAATACAATCCATGATTACAACCTTATGAAGATTTCGGCAAGGATTGGTGATGGTGGATTTTTGTGAGAGATGGAAGGTGGATTCGGCTTTGCTCCTTGGTATATAATTTGTGGAAATAATTTGGCAGGGATTCGGCAAGGTAAAAGTGAGGAAAGGGAGATGATTTTCTGAATACCAATGTGTGGTATTTATAGAGGAAGGATGGGACTAGGGTTCGGCATAGAGTGAAGCACAAGAAACCGAAACCTAGAGATGATGGATTCGGCAACAAGTCTTCAAGTCTTCATGTAATTCCACCGATTTTTATCTCTTAAATCAGCCGAATATATCTTTGTATTTTCTTCACTTAAACTTCCTTTAATTCGGCACCAAGCAAATGTATCAAGCTTTGATCATGTCCAAGTTCGTCCCATGTTTTCCTCTCTTATAATTCTGCCGAATATCTTCCTCCTTTTCTTCAATTAATCCATGTATTATCCAAAGAGAACACCAAGGAAAAATCGGAATTAATCCTTAAGAGTCCAATTATGTGTTGCACGGCACAAGGGGAAACCAAAACCGATTTGGTTTCCACTTCTTTATCTTCACGCAAAGACTCCATCTTTTCTTCTCTTCTCATCCGAAATTCTATAAGATAATAGAATTAAATTCTTGATTTAATCCTCCTTTGGCCGGCCATGGAGAGTCCAATTCAATCTCTTCCTTCTTGAAGTGCACGGCATCAAGCATTCCCTTTTACCGAAAATAATCTTTAATTCAAAGATAATACCTCCTCCTTTATCTCCATGTAATATCTGAAAATAAAGAAAAGAAATATACAATTAATTCATGTATTAAACTTGTCCTAATCTAGACAAATGATGTCTTAAAAAGACATATATGTAATAGATAAGATTAGGAGATTAGGAAAGTTTCCAAATCCATTTTGGATTTCAATTCTTGTTCAAAACGGCAACAATCATCATAATTGCCGAAAATTCCACCATTTGTCTTCTCATGATTTCCTGAAAATATGATCATGAAATAAATCAAAAAGAAGACAAAAATATGTAGCACAATTATCATGAGTAAGAGTCCTAGATAGATAAGGAATCCTAGTCCAACAAGGAGTTGTATTTTCAATGAAATTCTTTCGACGATTCAAAAACGTCGAGCGTTTGTAGACTCCTTGTTCAACTAAAACTCTTCACTCGTAGACCTTAATTAGGACTCAAACTCGTAGAATCCTTATCCAACTGGGATTCCTACTTTAGTAAGGATTCCTTTTCCAAATAGAGTTCTATTTGAAAAAGGAGTCCTAGTTGCAATCAAACTCTTATTAGGAATCCTAGTTCAATAAGGACTTCACCAAAATTATGCATTTTATCGATTTATAGCACAAAACCGATCCACACAAATATTAGAAACGACGAAAGATAAAGAAATCAGTTCCGACAAGTTTCCTAGTCAAAACAGGTTTCCTAGTCCAAACAGGATTCCTAGTACAACAAGGAGTCCTTCTCAAACTAAAACTCTTCAAAAATCGACATTTCTGCATTTTTAGCTCAATTTATTCACCAACACTTGCCAACGACTCTAACACGACTCAATGACTCTATATTACAACAATAAGGGATAAGAAATGCATAAATGGGGGTAAAAACCTATTAAGAACGTCGCATTTTATGCTCTTATCATTACATGAAAAAGTTACAAGTATATTACAAAGATGTATATCACACGAAAATTTACGAATAAGGCTCACACAATTTCGCAAGTATAACAGAAAAATGTGTTTTATGTATCCCTAGTTAAATTGCTATATGATTTGTTCGAATTTTCAAAGTACGTGGAGCAGAGGAGATAACGGTGCAATGGACTGATACAGCCCCCGGTAGTATCATGCTTGATCCGATATACCTCAAAAATTCAAACCAAGAAACGTTTTCTTTTGAGATCAAAAATTTACTTATGTCAAACTCATTTAAGATTCTGAAGCTCGGTGGACGTGCGGCCTAGGTCTATCGACTAGACACAAGATTCCGTGGTTTCAGAAGGCTAGAACGAAAGTACTAATAATGGAGTGAGGCAAGACTCGTTGTTGGTTACCACGGAGAGCGAACTCCCAATCGACTCACTCACAGGGAATGAACATCAGTCTGTGGGCCTTGAGATCTAGTTAAACAAACCTCAATACCAAAATTAGAACAAGCGAACTATGATTGCCCCTTACTCAGTTGAGAACCTTATGTTGTCAGTTCCACTAAAGTGCATAAAAGCCGCCCTCAACCTCATAAAAACGCAAGCGCTAGTATGAAGGGTTAAGGCTAAAAGCAACATTAGTGACCTTACCTATTCCTCTTCCCCTCAAAACCATAAACAAACTTAACACAAATAGACTTTCAAAACTCCCTAACAATTTAAACTAGTTATGCACATCACACGAAAATTTTTGTACAAGTATCTATGTTGGTTTGGTTTTTAGATTACATCGATTATGTAAGTATTATGATTGCCGAAACTTAGGATTTCTAGGTGTCTTTTACTCACACAACTTTAAAATTCGAGGTACGTGGAGCAGAGGAGATAACAGTGCAATGGGCTGAAACAGTCCAAGGTAGTATCATGCTTATTCCGATATACCTCAAAAATTAAAGACGAATTTTTACCTTTTTGAAGAAAAATAGATTCCACATATGCTCAAGTTATTTTCTAGCGTCTAAAGTGAGGTGATGCTTCGGCACAAGCTGTCGTCTAGGTCGAACGTATTTTACTTTTCTAAGGCGATGTCGTTAAAATTCACGGAGAGTAAACTCTCTTTAGGAACAAGGCAGGTCTCAAAGTTTTTAACCACGGAGGACAAGTCCCCTTTCGACTCACTCACAGAGAATGAACATCAGTCTGTGGGTCTTGAGAACCAGTTTTACAAACCTCGCACCATTCAATGAAAATAACTTGCCCTATACTTGGTAAAATAAACTCGGATCCCTAGTGGTCTCAAGTGTTGATTAAAACCGCCCTCAACCTCATAAAAATAATACCAAGTTAGCGTCTTTATGCGTGGGGGGCCAACGATGGACTAATTCCAACATTGCAGGGCCCGTTTCCCAATCTACACAAAAACATACCTAACATGGCATCACTCGTATGAAGGGTTATGGTTATGATCAACAAAAGAGGCTTCACCTACATGTTACACTTTAGAAACTACAATAAACTACAAGCATACACAAAAACTACCATCTTCCTAGAAATTATCTAAGTATACAAACAATCACAATAAAGCATACAAATCGGCAATTAAGAGCAAAAACAAAAAACCAAAAATAAAAACAAAAATAAAAATCGGAAAATTAACCTATTTACTATTACATTTCCGAAAATCCTATTAATACAATTCCCAAAACTATTGCAGAAATTAAATAATTTACAATTATACAAAGTTACAAACAACACTTTATGAATCAAAATATTATAATTTCCCCGGCAACGGCGCCAAAAACTGATGGGATCGCATGCGTGCACAATTTGTACCTGCAAAACAATCTCATACAAATAATACCCTTCTTGTGTCGAGTGTAGTATTGACAAGTAGGGATCGTTCTATCCGGGGAAATCAAGGGCTTTTAATCACACAAAGTATTGTATTAAAGGGGGTTACGATTTTTATCTAATAACCTACTGAATTTTTACGATTTTTACAAAACCTAAGCTATTATATACAATTGATCATCACCTTTCACACAATCACCAAACACAAATCACATTACACATGCAATATAATTAAAACAAGTAATAGGGCAGCAGCAAATATCGAATTCAAGATCAATTAAGTTCCAATTTAATTAGAGCCAATGCGGTTATTCTAATTATTCAAAACATCACAAGTATTTAGAATCCAACATGCGTGTAATCCTAAACATGGTACTAATCAGTTTAATAACACAATGCGTAGAAATTAAACACAATTAGCACATAAGCACAATATGTCGAATTGGAACATGTTAGCAAGTATGGCGTCACCCATCTCACATCGACATGTAAATTTCCAGAATTACTCTTACCCTTAGATTAATACATATTAAATCCAACATGCGTGTAATTCAACATGTATTAAATCGGCATATGAATTCAACACCTAGATAACACTCATGGCCATCGAATGCATCTAGATATCTCCTTCGGCTCCACACGAATTAAGGAAATAAACCTAATTAAAATCAAGAACACATTCAAAACCTACTGCCCATACAACATATTTAATCATATCACATGCATAAATCGGCAATCATATATAAAAATCCCAAACATTTATAACAAAGATCCAAAGATCCCATATATGATTATCAATACCGAAATAAAATTCAGAAACCAAAACATACTTCATAGACAAAGTTATGTTTAAATACAAAGAAACAAAAACCAATAAAATACAATCCATGATTACAACCTTATGAAGATTTCGGCAAGGATTGGTGATGGTGGATTTTTGTGAGAGATGGTGAGTGGATTCGGCAAAGCTTCTTGGTAGAATTTCTGGAATTAATTTGGCAGGGATTCGGCAAGGTAAAAGTGAGGAAAGGGAGATGATTTTCTGAATACCAATGTGTGGTATTTATAGAGGAGAGGTGAGACTAGGGTTCGGCCTTGTGTGAAGCACAAGAAAACCGAAACCTACTTGGTTTTGTATTCGGCAAATTTAATCTCCAAGGAACTCCACCGAATTATCTCTTGAACAAAAACTGAATTGTTGCAAAATAATCTCTTAAGTCTTCTCTTTAAATTCGGCAACAAGTAGTTGTACAAGGCTTCAATTAAGTCCAAGTAGCTTTTCTCCTTTTTTTCTTTTCCGAAAATCAAAGATAATTGCTGAATAAATCTTCATGTTATCTCTTCATCCCTTGCCGAATTATCCTTGGATTTTCTTCAATAAAACTCTCTTTTAATTCGGCAAAGAGTCCTTGCACAAAATCATAAGGAAACCAAATCCGAATTTGTTTCCTCCTTCTTCATTATCTTTTGCACGGCAAGGCTTCTCCTTTAATTCTTCTTTTCCGAAATTCTATCAAGATAATAGAATTATATCTTCATTAAATCTTCTCTTGGCCGGCCATGAAGTCTTTGAATCCATCTCTTCCTTCTTGAAACTCACGGCAACACATCTTCATGTTTACCGAAAATTACTTCTCATTTACCATGGTAATTCGGCAAAGACTCCATCAAGATATCATCTCCTTCTTTATCTCCAAATAAAATCTGAAAATAAAGAAAAGAAACACAATTAATCCATGTATTAAACTTGTCCTAATCTAGACAAATGATGTCTTAAAAAGACATATATGTAATAGGTAAGGTTAGGAGATTAGGAAAGTTTCCAAATCCATTTTGGATTTCTAATTCTTGTTCCACACGCCAAGCATCATTATTATTGCCGAAAATTCTCCCATTGTCTTCTCATGATTTCCTGAAAATATGATCATGAAATAAATCAAAAAGAAGACAAAAATATGTAGCACAATTATCATGAGTAAGAGTCCTAGATAGATAAGGAATCCTAGTCCAACAAGGAGTTGTATTTTCAATGAAATTCTTTCGACGATTCAAAAACGTCGAGCGTTTGTAGACTCCTTGTTCGACTAAAATTCTTCACTCGTAGACTTCAATTAGTACTCAAACTCGTAGAATCCTTATTCAACTGGGATTCCTACTTTGGTAAGGATTCCTTTTCCAAATAGAGTTCTACTTGAAAAAGGAGTCCTAGTCACATTAAAACTCTTATTAGGAATCCTGGTTCAATAAGGACTCCACCATAATTATGCAATTTAACATTTTATAGCACAAAACCGATCCACACAAATATTAGAAACGACGAAAGATAAAGAAATCAATTCCGACAAGTTTCCTAGTCAAAACAGGTTTCCTAGTCCAAACAGGATTCCTAGTACAACAAGGAGTCCTACTTAAACTAAAACTCTTCAAAAATCGACATTTCTGCATTTTTAGCTCAGTTTATTCACCAACACTTGCCAACGACTCTAACACGACTCAATGACTCTATATTACAACAATAAGGGATAAGAAATGCATAAATGGGGGTAAAAACATATTAAGAACGTCGCATTTTATGCTCCTATCATTCCCCGGATAGAACGATCCCTACTTGTCAATACTACACTCGACACAAGAAGGGTATTATGTGTATGAAGTTGTTTTGCAGGTATTTTGTGCTTGGATAACACCTCCATCATATTGATGATTGATGCATGTTTGAATCTATGGGTTCCTACTCTTTATGCTTACTAAATGTGTTAGCTAGCTTTGTCACCTAAAAAGCATGTTTAGGTAAGTAATTAATCGGAACATGAAATTGACAACTTCTTGAATCCGTGAGCATGAGTAGCCTTTAGGTGGTGGCTTAGTATTTCTTACGGGAAGTATTAAGTTGCTTGGATTTCTTACTATGAACTTAATGCTTGTGCCGTGAGTTTAATTGCTCTAAGGGGGCGTTAGGCTTGTGGTACATAGCCCACTTGTGTTATAAGGTAACATAATTGGGATTAAGGTTGTGTGGTTTAACTTGGCTCCAAAAGACTTTGTTAAATTGCATGATTAGTTAGTTTCTTGGTAGCTTAACCAAAGCACTAGGGGGATATTTGTCAACCATGTTTTCACATCAATTATGGGTTACATTTGTGCATAAGTCTCTTTTCCTCTCATTGATCTAGTCTCAACACTTGTTAGTTTAGTTTGTTTTATGTTTATGTTAGCTTTAATTTATCTAAAATCAACAAAGCCGATTCACTACCACTTGTTAAAACCATCCCCATGACCTTTAGCTTCCAAAGGGCTAAGGTTGTGAATTGTAAAAAGGTAGATGCATGTGTTTTCTAGGTTTCATTTCGCGGTAATCTAGTTAGGGTAGAGTTACTCAATCCCTTGGGTACGATACTCTTACTCTTTCCCCCTATACTAAAACTTGACCTCCTATTCTTGGGAGTAGGAAGCATCACAAATTTGCACATAATATTAGTTAGGTGATGCAACCTACAAGTTTTTGGCGCCGTTGCCGGGGATTGAGATAAAACTCAATCCCTATTAGGTTGCCGTGGGACTAGAGAACCCATTTATTCTTTTTCTTTGTTTGGATTTCTTTGTTTGATAGTTTTTTATGGTAGTTTTATTTTTGAAATTTCTACAAGTACTTTGGGTAAGTGAGTTTGTAAATTTGGTAAGAAAAAGATAAATGAAAGTTCAAATTGGAAATGGAAATTGTTCTTGCCATGTTACTACTTAATTACTACTTGTGTAATTTCACCTTTTAGTTAGTTAAAATTTGTATATACTTTGTATATTAATTATTTAGTTATTTTTTTTTCTTTTGAATTAGAGGTTGATTGAAACTTGTAAAATCTAAAGTAAAATGATTAGGGATTTTATCCTTGTACCGTCGAGTTTATTCACTCTTCACAACTAGGCGCATCCGATTGAGTTTACTCAAGAGGAGTTACCGAAAAGTTGAGTGTTAGACAACACCCAAGGATCAAATGCCTCTTCCATTTTACTAAGTAAATTGGATTGGACTATTGTCACGTAAGTTTATCTCTCTTCACAACTAGGCGCACCTTAGTAGGATTATGATGTCTAGGTAAGTTGGCTAGGGATTTCATCCCGGGTGTTGTGCCGTGTACTAAGTGAGCCTCGCTCTACCAAAGCCGCACATACGCTTACCTGATCATAATTTGAAAAGAGTTACCGAAAGTAAGAGCGTTAAGCTAGCAAATTAATTGGAACTACGCCAATTTGGAGCTCCTTATCCTCTTTGCTTCTCTATTTACAAGTTTTGATTGGTTTCTAATTTTATGGACCTTGTTAATGTCCTTAAACAAAAACCCGGTTTGGCGGACTCCAACAAAAAGAAAGAAATAAGGAGATCAGCTTTAAAGTTGTGGAGCATGGGCCGAAGGTAAGAGAGTGTGGTAAAAGCCCAAGTGTGAGGTGTGTTTGGTTCGATATGCATGGAGTTTAATGGATGGCAAGGCCCAATGGGGCCTTGTGAGGTTATCACCATCGACAATATGCATTATGGAGCTAAACGGATGGTCGTCAAAGAGTTTGCATTTTCTAATCCCTCACTTTCATTTTCCTAAGCATGAATAGTTGTGTTTGTGTTTTTCATTTTAATAAACTTGTAGCATTGAGTGTTAGATAGTCATTTCACCCTTGATCAATGGATAATACACAAAAGATTTAGCTTTTATTGAAATGATTATCCAAAGTTCAAGTGTGAGGTGGCTACCTTCTCTTTTTCTTGCCTTATGTTAGTTTGTAGTTTTGAATGCTAGTTGTAGCCTTAACGATGCATGCTCCCCAAAACATTGATAGGATCTTAATAGCTTCATACCACATTAAGGACTATATGATGTTTTAAGTGTGAGGTGTTTATTAGGCATATGTGTTAATTAGTTTGTTTTGGCTAGCATGTGGTAGTTAATAAGCATAGTTTCTTATTCCTTAAATTTGTTTCACCATTGTCCATTGCACATTGAGGACAATGTGCGATTTAAGTGTGAGGTGTAAGGCTAAGTCATTTCATTCCTTATCCTTTTTCTTGTGTTAGTTAAAAAAAATAAAAAATCATAAAAATTGAAAAAAAAAATTGAAAAAATGCAAAAATAAGTGTATAAGTGGTTGCTTGCTTGGTCTTAATTGGAAACAACCCCGACCGAAATGATGTCTATTTGGATAGATTTATTTTGACTATGTTTAGCGATTGAAGATCAATGCTTTGTTAATAGGAGGATTTGGCGTTTTGTGCTCACATGCATTAAAGTCATATTGCCTATGGCATTTTAGATGGATTCATGTGGGAAAGATGAGGATTAAATTTGTTGAAACTATCTATGCCTAATAATGTGAGCTTTTGGGCCTATTATAGTGCATAAAAGTTTCACTTGCACTAGTTCTTTCATTGTGTGATCAATTCATTGTGCATGTAATCTAGAACTTGCTTCAAATCTTTCGAGACTTTATATCAAAAGCATGAGTTGTTATTGGGGAAGACCAAGGCATTAAGTATCCACCATGGCCAAATAGCTTTTGTCCTTATAATGAAATCCATTAGTAAGCCAATTTGAGCCTTTGTAATTATGTGTTAGCCTTTTCATTTCTTCACCACCACAAATGTCTACCCTTTTAAGCCTAAACACTTTTCCCCACCCTTTCTAAGCCAAGTGGTAAGCAATGTGAGTCATATTATTTGTTTGGTGCTTGTAAATGGGTTTGCGGAGCAAAATAATAAGTGTGAGGTGGGTAGAATATTTTTTTGTGTATCCAAGAAAAGAAAAGGGTGACCCTAGAAACATGTTCATAATATCAAAAGATTTATTCAAAAGTTAATATGGACTAGGGTCACCAAAGGACAGAAAAAAAAATGAAAAAAAAAATAATAATAGAAAAAGTGTTATTTGTGTGAGTGGAAAGATAAAAAGAAAAAAAATGAAAGAAAGAAAAGAGAAAAATACAAAAAGAGTGAGGAGAATAAATATTTTTAGTTTAGTAGTTTAGATGGGTTTGTGGGAAAGAAAAGAGGGAGTTATAAAGTACCTAGAGCAAAAGAGTCTTATATGATGTCAACAAGAGAATTGCTTACTAGGAGGCTTGTAGTTTGTGATTTGCTTTCCCTTCATTTCTTAAAACCACCACCTTATGCCCCGCTACAACCTTAATAAAAGACCTTGTGATTCAAGAGAACTTGTGCAATGATCATGTGGAGAAAAGATTGAAGAGCAAGCCTATGGAAAACATGTCAATTGAATTGCATTTGAGTGTAAACACTAGCCATTAAACACTTGAGTGAAAATAATGAGTGATATCCATGTGAGTTTGATGGTTAGACAAATGTGGTCCACAATAATCCTATATGAATATTTTTAAGGTGCATACATAGCATGCGCATACACATTGTTGAGCATGACTTTCCAAAGCCACTTACTAGCCTTGCATTTCAAAAATTTGGTTTCTAAGCATGCTCAATTCAAAAATTTGGTTTCTAAGCATGCTCAATTGAAGTCATTCCATGAAGTAATGAATCTCTAAGGGAAGTTGGTGTCCTCAAGGATGCAAGTGAACCTTTTGTTTGTTTGTGCTTGTTTAGTTTATGTTTTGTTTGAGGACAAGTAAAGTCTAAGTGTGAGGTAGTTTGTTAGGTCAATATTTACCTAGTAATTGTTGCCTTATTCTTATTCTTTTGCTATATCCTTTTGTGTTTTATCTATTTCTTATAACGTTTCCTATTCATGCTAGGAAAATGAGCTAAGGATCGGAAAAGAGACAAAATGGTGGATTTAGCACATATTGAAGAAATCGGGTGAAGAATCGAAGCCAAAGGAGCAAAACCGGAAAATACACTAAAAGACGAATTTGACCGGTCAACGGGCAGAATTCCGGTCAAACTCCGGCGGTCGGAAGATGGTGATGGCTGATATTCAAGTGAAGGAGCATTGGAGGGAAGAAGAGTTGTTGATTCAAATTCAAATGGGAAGAAGACAAGTGAAAGGGACATCTTTGGCTTTGTCCCTTTGATGTTGACCTTGTCCCCTTGTCCTTATGGCCAAATATCAAGAGTGTCCTTTCCTTTTCCTTCTCCACCAAAATATCTTTGAGGTTTTTGGTCATTTTATAAAGACTAGATCCACAATTTGTGCTTACATCTTTGTCCATAACATCTAGCCCTTCATTTTCTTGCATCTCCACCCTCCATTCACCACTTTAGGCCTATTTATAACCCCCTCTCCCATTTTGGACGAAGGGAAGCTCTCTCTCCCCTCATTTCCTCTCCATTTTTCATAGTTCTTCATCTCTTAGTTTGTTTAGTTAGAATAGTTTAGCCCTTGTGTAGAGAGAGGGGTGTAGCATCTTTGGTTGATAACCAAAACCGAAGATTCTACACCCCTTGATCAATCACACTTGTGGGTAGATCCATGAAGCCTTGTTCTTAATCTTTTCTTTGTGTATGTGGATTTGTATAGTGTTTTGGGTTTGAGAAAACCGAAAATACTATACTTTGAAGCTTCACACCCTCTTTGTATACATCTAGGAAGCTCATGGGTATTGTGGTTCTTTCTCACCTTCTCTTGCTTTCTTGATGTATTACTTTTGTAAGGCTTTTATGTATATGCCTATGTGTGTGAGTTGTGGATATGAGCAAACAATGTAATTTCCTTATATTGATGATTGATGCATGTTTGAATCTATGGGTTCCTACTCTTTATGCTTACTAAATGTGTTAGCTAGCTTTGTAACCTAAAAAGCATGTTTAGGTAAGTAATTGATGGAGGTGTTATCCAAGCACAAAATACCTGCAAAACAACTACATACAAATAATACCCTTCTTGTGTCGAGTGTAGTATTGACAAGTAGGGATCGTTCTATCCGGGGAAATCAAGGGCTTTCAATCACATAAAGTATTGCACAAAGGGGGTATCGATTTTTAAACTAAAATACCTACTAATTTTTTACGATTTTTATTAATTCCTAAGCTATTATTTACATATGATCAACATCTTCCACACAATCACCAAACACAAATCTCATTATACATGCAACAAAATTAAAACAAGTAATAGGGGCAGCAGCAAATATCGAATTCAAGATCAATTAAGTTCCAATTTAATTAGAGCCAATGCGGTTATTCTAATTATTCAAAACATCACAAGTATTTAGAATCCAACATGCGTGTAATCCTAAACATGGTACTAGTCGGTTTAATAACACAATGCGTAGAAATTAAACACAACTAGCACATAAGCACAATATGTCGAATTGGAACATGTTAGCAAGTATGGCGTCACTCATCTCACATCGACATGTAAATTTCCATAATTACTCTAGCCCTTAGATTAATACATATCAAAGCATAACATGCGTATGAATCAACATATATTAAATCGGCATATGAATTTAATACCTAGATAACACTCATGGCCTTTCGAATGCATCTAGATATCTCCTTCGGTTGCACACGAATTAAGAAAATAAACCTAATTAAATCAAGAACACATTCAAAATCCTACTGCCCATAAAACATATTTAATCACATCACATGCATAAATCGGCAATTATATACAAAAATCCCAAACATTTATAACAAAGATCCAAAGATCCCATATATAATTATCAATACCAAAAATAAATCCAGAAATTAAAACATATTTCATAGACAAAAGTATGTTTAAATACAAAGAAACAAAAGCCAAAAAAAATACAATCCATGTTACAACCTTATGAAGATTCGGCAAGGATTGGTGGAGGTTGGATTTATGTGAAAGGATGAAGGTGGAATCGGCAAGAATTCTTGGTACAATTTCTGAAAATAAATGGGCAGGGATTCGGCAAGGTTTTTGAGGAGAAGAGAAGATGATTTTAATGGATACAAAGTGTTGTATTTATAGGGGAGAGGCAAGCTAGGGTTCGGCCAAAGTGTGAAGCACAAGGAAAACCAAAACCAAGTTGGATATAGTTTCGGCAAGAGTAGTATTTTTCCACCGAAAATCTTCTTTTCTTTTTCTTTAATTCGGCATCAAGTCTTCATGCATATTGCTGCCGAAAATCCCTTTCAAAAATCTTCAATTTAATCCTCATTTTAATTCGGCAATAAGCAATGAATCAAGCTTCAATGAGGTCCACATGCATTCCAAGCTTTTCTCCTTTCTTCTTTTCCAAAATTCCTAGATAATGGCTGAATAAATGCCATGTTATCCTTCCTCCTTTGCCGAAATATATCTTGAATATTCTTCAATTATCTTTCTTTTAATTCGGCAAAGAGTCTATTTACAAATTCACAAGGAAACCAAATCCGATTTGGTTTCCTCCTCTTCATTCCCTTTCACGGCAAGGAAATCATTTCTTGCCGAAAAAACTCCCAATAATCCTCCATTAATCTTCTCTTTAATTCCTGAAAATAAGAATAAGAATTAAATTAAAAAGAAGATAAAAAGATGTAGCACAATTATCATGAGTAAGAGTCCTAGATAGATAAGGAATCCTAGTCCAACAAGGAGTTGTATTTTCAATGAAATTCTTTCGACATTACAAAAACGTCGAGCGTTTGTAGACTCCTTGTTCGACTAAGACTCTTCAATTCGTAGACTTCAATTAGGACTCAAACTCGTAGAATCCTTATTGAACTGGGATTCCTACTTTGGTAAGGATTCCTTTTCCAAATAGAGTTCTACTTGAAAAAGGAGTCCTAGTCACATTAAAACTCTTATTAGGAATCCTAGTTCAATAAGGACTCCACCATAATTATGCATTTTCACAATTTATAGCACAAACCGATTCCACACAAATATTAGAAACGACGAAAGATAAAGAAATCAATTCCGACAAGTTTCCTAGTCAAAACAGGTTTCCTAGTCCAAACAGGATTCCTAGTACAATAAGGAGTCCTACTCAAACTAAAACTCTTCACAAATCGACATTTCTGCATTTTTAGCTCAATTTATTCACCAACACTTGCCAACGACTCCAACATGACTCAATGACTCTATATTACAACAATAAGGGATAAGAAATGCATAAATGGGGGTAAAACATATTAAGAACGTCGCATTTTATGCTCCTATCAGTAATTAATCGGAACATGAAATTGACAACTTCTTGAATCCGTGAGCATGAGTAGCCTTTAGGTGGTGGCTTAGTATTTCTTACGGGAAGTATTAAGTTGCTTGGATTTCTTACTATGAACTTAATGCTTGTGCCGTGAGTTTAATTGCTCTAAGGGGGCGTTAGGCTTGTGGTACATAGCCCACTTGTGTTATAAGGTAACATAATTGGGATTAAGGTTGTGTGGTTTAACTTGGCTCCAAAAGACTTTGTTAAATTGCATGATTAGTTAGTTTCTTGGTAGCTTAACCAAAGCACTAGGGGGATATTTGTCAACCATGTTTTCACATCAATTATGGGTTACATTTGTGCATAAGTCTCTTTTCCTCTCATTGATCTAGTCTCAACACTTGTTAGTTTAGTTTGTTTTATGTTTATGTTAGCTTTAATTTATCTAAAATCAACAAAGCCGATTCACTACCACTTGTTAAAACCATCCCCATGACCTTTAGCTTCCAAAGGGCTAAGGTTGTGAATTGTAAAAAGGTAGATGCATGTGTTTTCTAGGTTTCATTTCGCGGTAATCTAGTTAGGGTAGAGTTACTCAATCCCTTGGGTACGATACTCTTACTCTTTCCCCCTATACTAAAACTTGACCTCCTATTCTTGGGAGTAGGAAGCATCACAAATTTGCACATAATATTAGTTAGGTGATGCAACCAACAAGCTCCGAGGAGGGAGATATGCCGGAGTCACTGCAACAACATCAAGTCTGCCGATTCCAGGATGCTACTGCCTCCTTTTTGCAAATTCTGTTTTCAATGGACCAAATGGTGTACAAATGCATATGTGAAGATGGTTCAAGCTTAAGAAAGGAAGGAGGATGACACCAAGCCCAAGCCTTGAAGAAAAATCAGAAATAGAAAACCTAATTAGACTTTGAAAAGGAAGGTTTCAAATCCTTAACCAATTGGGTTTTCTGAAACCCCTCTTACACTAGGGTTGCCGGCAGCCTCTCCTCTATATATAACCTCATCTTCTCATTCTGAAAATCATCTCATCTCAAGCATAAAATACTAGCCTAAAGCTCTACCAAGTCTATCAAGCACCATCACCTAAATACTTAGCCAAAACCCATCACCACCACTACCAAAACTGCCGTACCCTTCACCTTGCCTTCTGCCGAAATACTTGTTCTTGCCGAGCATCTACCAAGCAGCAGCTGAGCATCCTATTGTCACGTTTGAGGAGTTTTCAAGGTTCTAAAAGTGTGATCCACTCCCCCTATGGCTTTTGTATTTAATTTTGTTTGGTTGTCTTGTAAGAACTTGTTTCAATTCTTGGTTTTTGCTAAACTTTTGTATGAACCAACTTTGTTGAAGTTTATGTAATTTGTTTTTGCAATTTTAACTTGTGTGTTTTGTATGCATTGATAATTAGGGCAGTGGTGTTTTGCATGTTTAGACTATAAATTGGTTAGAACTAAGGTTAGGGCATTTAAACCGACACACTAGTTATGATTAGCATGTAATTCTAAGTGCTAGGTTTCATGTGATAGAGTAACACGGATAAGTCATACGCTGGAGTAGTTTGTTTTGTGTTGCTCACCTAGGTCTAACAACCTTAGAACTTGCAAGTTAAATAAGAAGAATGACAACCTTACTTGTTTGCTTGTCTTCGATTTAGACTCATATGCTTAAATGTTAAAACGTGTAAAACCGGATTAGCATCACCTTAGAAGTCATACGCTGGAGTAGTTTCTAAGAATTTAAGAAGTCTAACAATTGGAAAACTGCTGGAGGCTCTAATTGTGTCGAAACTAATTTTGGTCTTGAACATGTTAAACACTTGTCTCTTACTTTCTTGTATGCATATCTACTTGTTAAAGAGTCTTTTATGTGAACTGTTTTGTGTGAGAGATGATGATCACTTGTGAATATTAGATTTAGGATTTATTTTCGGAAAATTATTTTGTGTTTAAAGGCAGCCTTGCTGCCGAACCATCTATCCCCCATATTTGTGACGTTTTGATGTGTAATCTTGTATATTTGTACATGTGTTTTTGTCTAACATTCTCATATTTCAGGTACCCTTAATCCCCGGCTAGAACGATCCCTACTTATTCTATACTACTAACGATTGTAGGGTTATTATTGTGTGCGAGCTTAGGCTCACATCAGAACAGTCGAGTGATCTTTCATCGAACAAAGTCGACTTTTGGTTGCTGTAAAGAGACAGCGATAGGCAGACATAAAAGATATGCATGGTGATGGTGACGTGCACCATTGATAGATTCACAAGCTATGGTGGCTAGGGTTTAGCAAAGAGGAAAAGAGGCGGAAAGTCATCTATGGAAGTACGATTCTAAGTTTACAAAGTTTGTGATATATATAATTTTATGCCATACGGCTCGTCATTATCTACGATGACCAGAATGTGACCTATTGTTAAAGGTCGCGGAGTTGCCCAATTTTTATTGTCAAATGGCACCGAAATACGAGTAGCTGACGCCTTGTATGTGCCTAAGGCGCCCCGAACCTTGCTTGATTTTAAGGATGTGCGTGGCAACGACTATCACCTCAATACCTATGTTGAAGATGGAACAAAATATCTGTTAATTACCTCCACCCAGAATCGGCGCACTCGCATCTTGACGAAGTGTAACTTTAGACTTACATGAGGAATATCGCTTTAGGTGGGGTGGAGGACGATATCATCTTCTTCTTCTTTTTGGGTAAGCGAGATAAGAAACGCATTGTTTGTATTTTATAATTAATATAAGATTTTGTTGTTATATAAAATGACCAGAACATCCATATATAACTAATTAAGAAAATATAAAACAAATTAAAATACAGAAATCAAAATAAATTTTGAAAATACAAATAATGTAAAGAGAAAAAAAAAGCAAGGAAATTTGAGATGATAATGGAAGGTTAGATGGAAATTTTGGATAATTAGTCGATTTATTTATTTTATTTGTCCACAAATCAATCTAATTTTCAAGGTAATTTATGTTAAGAGATCGATGGTGTCCTCATTCCATTACTTTTATCTTCTTCTTTTTCTCTTCATCATTATACACCTTTTGCTCTTCTTCGTCTAAACACACCCCATGAGGTGTTGAAATTTGTGTTCTTTATAGTGTTTATTATTTCATGTTTGTGATATGAAAAAAAAATAATAAATTGTAAGGATTTTTATACAGTAAAAAAAAAACAATATTGACGTACATCTACAAATATTGATATATAGAGTCCCGCTCACCTGGTCAGCAACTGACCAGGGGAGATTTGCCCGACTACCTTTGGATCAGCCTACTTTAAATCCAAGGGTTGAGAAAAAAAAAAGGATAAATTAAACTAAAACACATTATCCTTATTTTTTAATTACTATATTTAGATTTTTCTCTTTCGTCTACCCAGACCCTCTCTTCACCCAAAATTTTCATTCTCTTTTCTTTTCTCAAATTTCATCAAATTTGCTTAATTCCAGAGTAGATACTGTTTGGGCCCAAATTGACATTTGTCTGAGATTGTGGATCGAGGCCCGAGAGGTTATTGATTAAAGAATAATCTGATTATTAATCTGTCCTTCTTGGAAAAGAATTGGGGTTCCTTTAGGAATCCGAGGAGGAGGTGATTTAAGGTAATTGAATCTTAGTTGATCTCCGAATCTATTAAACTTGATACGCAAGTATTAGGGTTCTGCGTTCTCTATATAAATAATTCTTATACAACTTGAGAAAGGTTCACAACCATCTTACAAACACACAAGCTTTTGCGCATCGCAAATCTTGTAAAGCCTCTCTGGAGCATCTTACGCGTACTGCCTCCACAAACTGCAAACAACCACCATCCAAACCTGCTGCAACCTTACGCCCGCCACCGGCCACTGTATACTTGCGCGGTTGTCAAAGTGTGCCTTGCATTCGTGTCGAGCGCGTCGCTAAGACCTATCGTGTCAGTAACTACGCCTGTAGCAAATCGAGTCGTTACTCCGGTACCAAAATCTAAGCCAATCTGCAATAGGTTGGAGGAAAACCATTCCCCGCAGTCTTGAATTACTGGTTTGCTTTGCATCACAGGATCGAAGTAAGAATTACTCAATCTGCAATAGGTTGAGAAGAAAAATCCGATTAGATCTTTGTTAGGTCTTGTTCGAGCCTCTTACGCCGGCCTAGTCAACGTCCGCGTAACAGTCGCTTGGTCAAGAGGTCAGGTATCGGGAGCAAACAGATACACTCGCCAGAGGTCGTCCGCATCGAAGTTGTACCAACTCAAAGGTACTGGCATGCTCGCGTGATAGGAGCATAATATGCTACGTTCTTAAAGTGTTTTACCCTCATTTATGCAATTGTTTATCCCTTATTATTGTTTTATAGAGTCGTTTAATCAAGTCGGAGTATTTGGTAGAGTTGATATATGAAAAGAGCTTAAATGTCAAAATATGATGATTTTATGAAGAGTTTGATTCAAAGTAGGACTCCCTGTCACATCAGGAATCCTAATTGGTTCAGGAGTCTACAATGGCTCGACGTTTCTCAAAACGTCGATGGTTTTAAGAGTTTCAGTGAAAGTAGAACTCCTTGTTGAACCAGGAAACCTAAATGGAATCAAAATCTTACTCCAATTAATTTCGACATACATTATTATTATTTTCCTAATATCTATTTTCTCTTATCTATTTTCAGGAAATTAAACTAAAAGAATTTGGATTTGAATGAGAAGCATGCTGAGCACATGCCATGAAACTTGTCAATCAAGAAACAAGGAAAGCATGCCGTGCACATGAAGAGGAGAAGAAGAATTTGGATCAAAGAAGGAAAGCTTGTTTCCGAAATTAAAAGAAGAAAACCAAAATGAATCTAGACTTGATTCCATGCACATTCATTTAGGTTTTATGCCGAATTAAAGAAAGAAGGAAGGAGCGAAATTTTCAGTAATATTCAAGAAGATTTCGGCATCAAAGGAAGCTAAAAGAAAAGACTTGCCAAGCAAGAAAACAAAGAAGAAGAGTTTGGCAATAACTCTTGTTGTCGAAACCCTAATTGCCGAAAGTTAAGAGATAAAACCCTAGCTCTTCCTCTTTCCTATTTAAAGGGTACGGCTGCTCTAAAGAAATCATCTCTTTCTCTCACAAAATTATAGCCGAAACTCTACCAAAGTGTAACCATAAATCCTATACAGAAATTTATCAAAGCCGAACCACCACCACCTTTCCAAATCGCAACTCTTCATCTTCGAATTCATCCTTTGCCGAAGCATCTTCAAGGTTCTTCTAAAGTGTGATTCGTCTAACTCATGGCTTCTTTAATTTTCTGTATGAATTACAATATCATGTTGTATGATTTGTTGGATTATAAATTTTGGTTTGTATACTTTATTAAGGATTTCTGAATTTTATTAAGAGTTCATATATTGCTTGCGAATTTGATTCAATGTTTGTATGTGATTTCCGAATTTGATTCAGGGTTCCTATGATATATTGTATGTATTTTTACATGTTGTTTTCGTAAATAATTGGTAAAGGGCAGTAGGTTTCGCATGTTATTTTGATGTTATTTGATTAATTTTCATGAGTTCATGCATCACAAATCGTGTGCTTAAGGGCTGACTTTGTGGCTTCTCCTTAGGTACCGATTTTATCTACCAAAATAATTTGGATTGCTTCATACGCTGAGTTGCTGTGATTTAGATTGTTTATTAGGACGGTTATTGATGAAGTCGCCTAAGCGAGCATCAAGCAATAATAACCCTACAATCGTTAGTAGTATAGACATAAGTAGGGATCGTTCTAAGCTGGGGATTAAGGGTACCTGAAATATGAGAATGTTAATACAAATATTCACAAATACATATGCACACAATTGTCACATTTATATACATATATACATATTCACACGAAATCAAGGGGGATTGAGGTGAGGTGAGGCAGCAAGGGCTGCCCTAAAGCTAGGCACGAAAATAAATCCTAAATTACTATTTACAAGTGATCATCATCTCTCACACAAAACAGTTCACACAAAAGACTCTTTAACTAGTATATTTACATGTAAGAAGGTAAGAGACAAGTATTTAGCATGTTCAAGAGTCAAATTAGTTTCGATCCCAACTAGAGCCTACGAGGTCATCTAATCGTTTAATTGCTAGAGTTCTTAAGATTAACTACGAGTATAATCCTAAGGTTATGCCAACCGATTTTACATGATTAACAATTAAGCATATGAATCACAAATCGAAGACATGCAAACAAGCAAGGTTGTCAATCATCTTATTTAACATGCAAGTTCTAAGGATTTTGCTCTAGGCGAAAACACAAACCAAGACAACTACGAGTATGAATTATTCATGTTTTCTAGTTTGATGAAACCTAACATCTAGATTTACATGCTTCCAGCCAATACTAATGCTTCGGTTTTTAAGTCACATCCCTTAGATTACTAACCAATTTAAATCCTAAACATTGATAGGAGCATAAAATGCGACGTTCTGAATATGTTTTTACCCCAATTTATGCAATTCTTATCCCTTATTGTTGTAATATAGAGTCATTGAGTCATGTTGGAGTTGTTGGCAAGTGTTGGTGAATAAATTGAGCTAAAAATGCAGGAATGTCGAATTTTGAAGAGTTTTAGTTTGAGTAGAAGTCCTTGTTGTACTAGGAATCCTGTTTGGACTAGGAAACCTGTTTTGACTAGGAAACTTGTCTGAATGGAATTCTTTATTGTTCGTCGTTTCTAAATCATGTGTGGAATCGGTTTGTGCTAGAAATGTTAAAAATGCATAATTATGGTAGAGTCCTTATTGAACTAGGATTCCTAATAAGAGTTTGATTGTAACTAGGACTCCTTTTTCAACTAGAACTCTAGTTGGAAAAGGAATCCTTACTAAAGTAGGAGTCCCAGTTGGATAAGGATTCTACAAGTTTGAGTCCTAATTGAAGTCTATGAAAATAGGAGTTTTAGTCGGACAAGGAGTCTATAAATGCTCGACGTTTTTGTAAAGTCGAAAGAGTTTCATTGAAAATACAACTCCTTGTTGGACTAGGATTCCTTATCTATCTAGGACTCTTACTCATGATAATTGTGCTACATATTTTTATCTTCTTTGTGATTTATTTCTTAATCTTATTTTCAGGAATTCATGAGAAGATAATTGGAGAATTGAGGAGATAATATCTTGAGGGAATTTCTACCGAATTACTATGGTAATTGAAGAAGTAATTTTCGGCAAACCCTAGTTTGTGCCGTGAGTGAGAATTGAGGAAGAGATTGTGTAGATCTCTTCATGGCCGGCCAAGAGAAGAAAACAAGGAGGATTTAATTCTATTTTCACATAGAATTTTCGGAAAAGAAGAAAAGAGAAATGCAAGGGATGAATGTGGACTGAATTGAAGCCTTGTGCATTTACTTGTTGCCGAATTAAAAGAGAAAATTGAAGAGATTATTTTGCAACAACTCAGCTAATATTCATGGGATAATTCGGCAATTGCATGAAGGATGAGAAGACTTTGCCGAAACCCTAGCAGCCCTAGCCTTGCCGAACCCTAGTGCTCCCCTCTCCTCTATAAATACTCCTCCATAAATTCAGAAAAATCATCTTCTCTCCCACAAAAAAAGCTTGCCGAAACTCTGCCAAATTCTCTCCAAAAATTCTTACCAAGAACAAGGCCGAACCACCATCCACCACCTTTCACAAAACCTTTCCAATCATCATCACCAATCCTATTGCCGATTTCTTCAACAAGGTTGTCAACTTGGATTGTAATATTTCGATAGCTTTGATTTCTTTGTATTTAAACATCATTTTGTCTATGAAATATGTTTGGATTCTTGGTTTTAATTTCGGTTTTGTTAACTATCCATGGGATTTTCGAATCTTTGTTATAATTGTTTGGTTATCTTGTGTTTAATTACTGATTTATGCATGCTATGTAATTGAATATGTATGATGGGCAGTAGGTTTTTGCATGTTTTCTTGATTTAATTAAGTTTGTTTCCTTAATTCGTGTGCATCCGAAGGAGATATCTAGATGCATTCGAAGGCCATGAGTGTTATCTAGGTATTGAATTCACTTGCCGATTTAATATATGTTGGAACATACGCATGTTATGTTTTAATATGTATTTATCCAAGGGCTAGAGTAATTCTGGAAATTTACATGTCGATGTGAGATGAGTGACGCCATACTTGCTAACATGTTCCAATTTGACATATTGTGCTTATGTGCTATTTGTGTTTAATTTCTACGCATAGTGTTGTTAAACCGATTAGTACCATGTTTAGGATTACATGCATTGTGGATTCTAAATACTTGTGATGTTTTGAATAATTAGATATACCGCATTGGCTCTAATTAAATTGGAACTTAATTGATCTTGAATCCGATTTTAGCTTGCTGCCCCTATTACTTGTTTTGATTTCGTTGCATGTGTAATGAGTTTCGTGTTTGGTGAATGTGTGGAAGATGTTGATCAATTGTAAAAAATAATTTAGGATTTAAAATTCGTTAAAATCAGTAGATAATTAGATAAAAAAATCGACAACCCCCTTTTTGTGCAACACTTTATGTGATTAAATGCCCTTGATTTCCCCGGATAGAACGATCCCGACTTGTCAATACTACAATCGACACAAGAAGGGTATTATGTGTATGTAGTTGTTTTGCATGTACTTTGTGCTTGGATAACATCTCCATCAATTTTTGGCGCCGTTGCCGGGGAAATTTAATGATTTTGATTCATAAAGTGTTGTTTTGTAATTATGTATATTGCAGGTTATTTAATTTTTCAATAGTTTTTGGGATATGTATAATAGGATTTTTCGGACATGTAATAGTAAATAGGGATTTCCGATTTTTGCTTTTGGTTTTTGGTTTTTGTTTTGATTAATTGCTAATTATGTGATGTATATTGTGGATGTTGTTACACTTAGATAATTTCTAGGAAGTTGATAGTTTTTGTGTATGCTTTGAGTTTATTGTAGTTTCTAAAGTGTAACATGTAGGTGAAGCCTCTTTTGTTGATCATAACCAAAACCCTTCATATGAATGGTGCTTTGTTGAATCCGTTTTATGTAGATTGGGAAACGCGGGATACTTTCCCCCCACGCATACAAGCGACATTTCGGCAATAGTATTACTTTTATGAGGTTGAGGGCGGTTTTAATCAACACTTGTAGACCGCTAGGACCCGAGTTTATTTTACAAAGTATAGGGCAAGTTATTTTCATTGATTGGTTCAAGGTTTGTAAAACTGGCTCTCAACACCCACAGACTGATGTTCATTCTCTGTGAGTGAGTCGATAGGGGACTTGTCCTCTGTGGTTAAAAACTTTGAGACCTTCCTTGTTCCTAAAGAGAGTTTACTCTCCGTGAATTTTAACGACACCGCCTTTGAAAAGTAAAATACGTTCGACCTAGACAACTGCTTGTGCCGAAGCATCACCTCACTTTAGACGCTAGAAAATAACTTGAGCATATGTGAATCTATTTTTCTTCAAAAGATAAAATTCGTCCTTAATTTTTGAGGTATATCGGAATAAACATGATACTACCTTGGACTGTTTCAGCCCATTGCACTGTTATCTTCTCTGCTCCACGTACCTCAAATTTTAAAGTTGTGTGAATAAAAGACATTAGAATTTCTAAGTTTCGGCATTTGCATACTTACATAATCGATGACCTTAAGAACCAAGCCATTATAAATACAGGTAAATTTTGTGTGATATATTGTATAACTAGCTAAATTGTTAGGGAGTTTTAAAAGTCTATTTATGTTGAGTTTGTTTTTGGTTTTGAGGGGAAGAGGAATAGATAAGGTCACTAATGTTGATATTAGCCTTAACCCTTCATACTAGCGCTTGCGTTTTTATGAGGTTGAGGGCGGCTTTTATGCACTTTAGTGGTACTGACAACATAAGGTTCTTAACAGAGTAAGGGGCATTCATAGTTCGTTTGTTCTAATTTTGGTGTTGAGGTTTGTTTAACTAGATCTAAGGCCCACAGACTGATGTTCATTCTCTGTGAGTGAGTCGATAGGGAGTTCGCTCTCCGTGGTGTCCAAAAACGAGTCTTGCCTCACTCCATTGTTAGTACTTTCGTTCTAGCCTTTTGAAACCACGAAATCTTGTGTCTAGTCGATAGACCTAGGCCGCACGTCCACCGAGCTTCAAAACCTTAAATAAGTTTGATATAAGTAAATTTTTAATCTCAAAAGAAAACAATTCTTGGTTTGAATTT
The DNA here is from genome assembly GCA_963682095.1 of Potentilla sterilis. Classification (NCBI taxonomy): domain Eukaryota; kingdom Viridiplantae; phylum Streptophyta; class Magnoliopsida; order Rosales; family Rosaceae; genus Potentilla; species Potentilla sterilis. The sequence goes on from OY821764.1 coordinate 13,693,057, forward strand.
TCGAGGTATATCGGAATAAGCATGATACTACCTTAGACTGTTTCAGCCCATTGCACTGTTATCTCCTCTGCTCCACGTACTTTGAAAATTCGAACAAATCATATAGCAATTTAACTAGGGATACATAAAACACATTTTTGATTCTTTCGTTTATACTTGTGAAATTGTGTGAGCTATACCTGTAATTTTTCGTGTGATATATTTTTGTGTGTTATACTTATACTTATTTTTCGTGTGATACATATACATATACATATTTGAATTTTAGTATGATACTTATACATATTTTTATTTTTCGACGATACATACTCATACTTTCGTGTAATATTTTTACCCTAACACTAACTTATACATTCTAACTATACAATACACGTTTGTTTTTCTTTTTAAATTCATTGATTAAATACTTGATCTTTTAATAATTTCAGGTACATGAATCTTGGTTGGTTACAAGAAATTGAGGAAAGATTGAAAAGAATTTGCAACCAAGAGGAAGAAGAGCAAGTTTTGCCTAGCACATCTTCACCAGAGCATCAGTTTGTTTCTCCCACCTCATCACTTTTAGACAGAAATTTTGTTGCACCACCATCACCATTTCCTTCAGAAGCTTCGTGTGAACTTAACCCTTTGTTTCACGAAGAACCAGAGTTTGAGCTACTTCAAAGTCCCATACCAATTCAGTACTTGAATTTTGATTTACCTGATCCTACATTCGAGATGACTTCATTGAGAGAAGAGAATGGACAAGTAGATGCGCCACAAGGAGGAGTGGTGAGACCAAGTAATGTAATATATCCTGCTGTTTCACCTGGCAAATCAGCAGAGTTTGAGTTGAAGGGTGGATTGCCCAAGTTCTTTGGACTTAGTGGAGAAGATCTGAATCGCCATATTCAGAAATTTGAGTTCAGATGTGAGTCAATGTGCCCAACTGGGGCGGATTTGCAACATGTGAGGATGAAAGCTTTTCCATTCTCACTTGAAGATAGGGCAGCCGAGTGGTTCTTTGCTATTCCACCAGGGAAAATGACGTCTTGGAATACAATGGTGAAGGAATTTCTCACCAAATACTTTCCTTCATCAAGGGTGACACAAATCAGAAAGGAGATCACCTCAATCAGACAAGAGCCAGACGAGAGCTTTGATGTGTACTATGATAGGTACAAGTCTTTGGTGGCAACGTGTCCTAATCATGGGATACGTGAGGGTCTTTTGCTGCAGTATTTTTATGAAGGGTTGCGTCCTTTGGAGCGTAGATTACTTGACTCAGCGGCTGGAGGATTGGTGGGAGCCGAAACTCACACTAATTTAAAACCCTGCAAAATGTCATCGTTAGTATGGATAAATAGGGTTCGATCAATCTGGGGAACTTGAAGGGTAATCGAGAATTAAAGTGTTAACAAAAACATAACAATGGGGGATTCGGAATTGGGATTAAAATACTTACTGAAAATAAAAATCTAAATTATATATATGATGCGACCACAATGCGTGCACAATTTGTACCTGCAAAATAATCGCATACCAATAATACCCTTCTTGTGTCGATTGTAGTATTGACAAGTAGGGATCGTTCTATCCGGGGAAATCAAGGGCATTTAATTCCATGAAGCATTATAAATATGGGGGGATTGGAAATTGTATCTAAACATCTATATGTAACGAAAATTAAACCTAAAATTAATATATACATATGATCATCTTCTCCACATCACACGTAACACGAAAACACTTTACATGCATTAAACGAAAATAAAAGATTCAAGGCAGCAATAATTCTTCACATAGCACTTAGACAAATTTAATTCCGATTCTAATTAGAGCCCTCTGTCAGTTCATCTAATCGTTAAGACTTCTTAATTATCTAGAGTTAACTCAGCGTATAACCCCAAACATAGCATTAATCAGTTTAAAGACACTCAGCGTAGAAATTAAACACGATTAACATAAGCACAGTAAGCCGAATCGGAGACATGCAAACATGTTGATAGGAGCATAAAATGCGACGTTCTTAATATGTTTTTATCCCCATTTATGCATTTCTTATCCCTTATTGTTGTAATATAGAGTCATTGAGTCGTGTTAGAGTCGTTGGCAAGTGTTGGTGAATAAACTGAGCTAAAAATGCAGAAATGTCGATTTTTGAAGAGTTTTAGTTTAAGTAGGACTCCTTGTTGTACTAGGAATCCTGTTTGGACTAGGAAACCTGTTTTGACTAGGAAACTTGTCGGAATTGATTTCTTTATCTTTCGTTGTTTCTAATATTTGTGTGGATCGGTTTTGTGCTATAAATGTTAAAAATGCATAATTATGGTGGAGTCCTTATTGAACTAGGATTCCTAATAAGAGTTTGATTTGACTAGGACTCCTTTTTCAAGTAGAAGTCTATTTGGAAAAGGAATCCTTACTAAAGTAGGAATCCCAGTTGGATAAGGATTCTACGAGTTTGAGTACTAATTGAAGTCTACGAGTGAAGAATTTTAGTCGAACAAGGAGTCTACAAACGCTCGACGTTTTTGAATCGTCGAAAGAATTTCATTGAAAATACAACTCCTTGTTGGACTAGGATTCCTTATCTATCTAGGACTCTTACTCATGATAATTGTGCTACACATTTTTGTCTTCTTCTTGATTTATTTCATAATCATATTTTCAGGAAATCATGAGAAGACAATGGAAGAATTTTCGGTGGAATATGAAGATGCCATGCCGTGTTGATCAAGAAATGGAAATCCAATTTGGATTTGGAAACTTTCCTAATCTCCTAACCTTACCTATTACATTTATGTCTTTTTAAGACATCATTTGTCTAGATTAGGACAAGTTTAATGCATGAATTAATTGTGTATTTCTTTTCTTTATTTTCAGATTTACTTGGAGATAAAGGAGGAAATATTTCTTGATGGAGTCTTTGCCGAATTACCATGGTAAAAAGGAGAAGTAATTTTCGGCAAAATAGGATGACTTGCCGTGCAAAAGAAAAGGAGGAAGAGAAGGACTTGGAGACTTCATGGCCGGCCAAGATAAGAGATAAATGGTGGAATTAATATCTTTTTACATGGGAAAATCGGAAATTGCATGAGAGAAAAGAGGAAGACTTCTTGTGGGAATCTTCAAGGTCGGCACAACAAGGAATGAACTTGGACATGATCATAGCCTTATGCCTTTGCGTGTTGCCGAATAAAAGAAGATTAAATGAAGGAAATACAAGCATATTCGGCAGCAACTACATGATTATTGAAAGATTTGGCTGAAAAAAAGAAAAGAAAGAAAAAGATTTCGGATTGCTTGAAGATTAAGTTTTGCCGAAACCAAAACCTAATTGGTTTCGGTTTGCTTGTGCTTCACCCTTGCCGAACCCTAGCTCTCCTTTGCCTCTATAAATACCACACTTTGGTATTCAGAAAAGCATCTCCCTTTCCTCACTTTTACCTTGCCGAATCCCTGCCAAATTAATTCCAGAAATTCTACCAAGAAGCTTTGCCGAATCCACTCACCATCTCTCTCGAAATTCCACCATCACCAATCCTTGCCGAAATCTTCATAAGGTTGTAACCATGGATTGTATTTTATTGGTTTTTGTTTCTTTGTATTTAAACATAACTTTGTCTATGAAGTATGTTTTGGTTTCTGAATTTTATTTTGGTATTGATAATTATATATGGGATCTTTGGATCTTTGTTATAAATGTTTGGGATTTTTATATATGATTGCCGATTTATGCATGTGATATGATTAAATATGTTGTATGGGCAGTAGGTTTTGAATGTGTTCTTGATTTTAATTAGGTTTATTTCCTTAATTCGTGTGGAACCGAAGGAGATATCTAGATGCATTCAATGGCCATGAGTGTTATCTAGGTATTAAATTCATATTCCGATTTAATACATGTTGAATTACACGCATGTTGGATTTGACATGTATTAATCTAAGGGTAAGAGTAATTATGGAAATTTACATGTCGATGTGAGATGGGTGACGCCATACTTGCTAACATGTTCCAATTCAACATATTGTGCTTATGTGCTAATTGTGTTTAATTTCTACGCATTGTGTTATTAAACTGATTAGTACCATGTTTAGGATTACACGCATGTTGGATTCTAAATACTTGTGATGTTTTGAATAATTAGAATAACCGCATTGGCTCTAATTAAATTGGAACTTAATTGATCTTGAATCCGATATTTGCTGCTGCCCTATTACTTGTTTTAATTATATTGCATGTGTAATGTGATTTGTGTTTGGTGATTGTGTGAAAGGTGATGATCAATTGTATATAATAGCTTAGGTTTTGTAAAAATCGTAAAAATTCAGTAGGTAATTAGATAAAAATCGTAACCCCCTTTAGTACAATACTTTGTGTGATTAAAATCCCTTGATTTCCCCGGATAGAACGATCCCTACTTGTCAATACTACACTCGACACAAGAAGGGTATTATTTGTATGAGATTGTTTTGCAGGTACAAATTGTGCACGCATGTGATCCCATCAGTTTTTGGCGCCGTTGCCGGGGAAATTATAAATTTTTGATTCATAAAGTGTTGTTTGTAACTTTGTATAATTGTAAATTATTTAATTTCTGCAATAGTTTTGGGAATTGTATTAATAGGATTTTTGGAAATGTAATAGTAAATAGGTTAATTTTCCGATTTTTATTTTTGTTTTTATTTTTGGTTTTTGGTTTTTGCTCTTAATTGCCGATTTTTGTGTGATATTATTGTGATGTTGATACACCTAGATAATTTCTAGGAAGTTGATAGTTTTTGTGTATGCTTGTAGTTTATTGTAGTTTCTAAAGTGTAACATGTAGGTGAAGCCTCTTTTGTTGATCATAACCATAACCCTTCATACGAGTGATGCCATGTTAGGTATGTTTTTGTGTAGATTGGGAAACGGGCCCTGCAATGTTGGAATTAGTCCATCGTTGGCCCCCCACGCATAAAGACGCTAACTTGGTATTATTTTTATGAGGTTGAGGGCGGTTTTAATCAACACTTGAGACCGCTAGGGATCCGAGTTTATTTTACCAAGTATAGGGCAAGTTATTTTCATTGAATGGTGCGAGGTTTGTAAAACTGGTTCTCAAGACCCATAGACTGACGTTCATTCTCTGTGAGTGAGTCGAAAGGGGACTTGTCCTCCGTGGTTAAAAACTTTGAGACCTGCCTTGTTCCTAAAGAGAGTTTACTCTCCGTGAATCTTAACGACATCGCCTTAGAAAAGTAAAATACGTTCGACCTAGACGACAGCTTGTGCCGAAGCATCACCTCACTTTAGACGCTAGAAAATAACTTAAGCATATGTGGAATCTATTTTTCTTCAAAAAGGTAAAATTCGTCTTTAATTTTTGAGGTATATCGGAATAAGCATGATACTACCTTGGACTGTTTCAGCCCATTGCACTGTTATCTCCTCTGCTCCACGTACCTCGAATTTTAAAGTTGTGTGAATAAAAGACACCTAGAAATCCTAAGTTTCGGCAATCATAATACTTACATAATCGATGTAATTTAAAAACCAAACCAACATAGATACTTGTACAAAAAAATTTTCGTGTGATATGCATAACTAGTTTAAATTGTTAGGGAGTTTTGAAAGTCTATTTGTGTTAAGTTTGTTTATGATTTTGAGGGGAAGAGGAATAGGTAAGGTCACTAATGTTGCTTTTAGCCTTAACCCTTCATACTAGCGCTTGCGTTTTTATGAGGTTGAGGGCGGCTTTTATGCACTTTAGTGGAACTGACAACATAAGGTTCTCAACTGAGTAAGGGGCAATCATAGTTCGTTTGTTCTAATTTTGGTATTGAGGTTTGTTTAACTAGATCTCAAGGCCCACAGACTGATGTTCATTCCCTGTGAGTGAGTCGATAGGGAGTTCGCTCTCCGTGGTAACCAACAACGAGTCTTGCCTCACTCCATTTTTAGTACTTTCGTTCTAGCCTTCTGAAACCACGGAACCTTGTGTCTAGTCGATAGACCTAGGCCGCACGTCCACCGAGCTTCAAAACCTTAAATAAGTTTGATATGAGTAAATTTTTGATCTCAAAAGAAAACATTTCTTGGTTTGAATTTTTGAGGTATATCGGATCAAGCATGATACTACCGGGGGCTGTATCAGTCCATTGCACCGTTATCTCCTCTGCTCCACGTACTTTGAAAATTCGAACAAATCATATAGCAATTTAACTAGAGATACATAAAACACATTTTTCTGCTATACTTGTGAAATTGTGTGAGCCTTATTTGTAAATTTTCGTGTGATATACATCTTTGTAATATACTTGTAACTTTTTCATGTAACATATACTTGCAAATTTTCGTTTGTCATTATACATTTACACGTTGAACTTTTATGTAACATACTTTAAATTTTTCTTACACTTATACATACTTGAAATTTCGTGTAACATTTTTACATTTTTATAGTTAAATTTTCGTTGATACTTATACTTGTGTGATATATTTACCCTAACACTAATTGTTACATACTAACTATACACGATTGTTTTCTTTATAAATTCATTTATTAAACACCTCGAAATTTAAACAATTTCAGGTACATGAATCTTGGTTGGTCACAAGAGATTGAGGATAGATTGAAAAGAATTTGCAACCAAGAAGAAGAAGAACCAGTTTTGCCGAGCACTTCTACACCAGAACATCAGTTTGTTTCTCCCACCTCATCACTTTTTGACCGAAATTTTGTGGCACCACCATCACCATTTCCATCAGAAGCTTCGTGTGAACTAAACCCTTTGTTTCACGAAGAACCAGAATTCGAGCTACTCCATAGTCCAATACCAATTCAGTACTTGAACTTTGATTTACCTGATCCTACATTCAGAATGACTTCATTGAGAGAGGAGAATGGTCAGGTAGATGCGCCACAAGGAGGAGTAGTAAGACCGAGTAATGTAACATATCCTGCAGTTGCACCTGGCAAGTCAGGAGAATTTGAGCTGAAGGGTGGATTTATCCACCAATTGCCTAAGTTTTATGGACTCAGTGGAGAGGATCCTAACCGCCACATTCAGAAGTTCGAATTCAGATGTGAGTCAATGTGCCCAACTGGGGCAGATTTACAACATGTGAGAATGAAGGCATTTCCTTTTTCATTGGAGGATAGGGCACAAGAGTGGTTTTATGCTATACCACCTGGGAAGATGATTTCTTGGACTACAATGGTGAGGGAATTTCTCACCAAGTATTTTCCTTCATCAAGGGTGACGCAAATCAGGAAGGAGATCACCTCGATCAGACAAGAGCCAGATGAGAGTTTTGATGTGTACTATGATAGGTACAAGGCTTTGGTGGCAACGTGTCCTAATCATGGGATACGTGAGGGTCTTCTTCTACAATACTTTTATGAAGGGTTGCGTCCCTTGGAGAGGAGATTCTTAGATTCAGCAGCTGGTGGATCTTTAATGGAGAAAAGTAGAGAGGAAGTTAAGAATCTGTTGGAGATGCATTTCACTAATCAACAACAATTCGGGTCTACTTCCTCTAGGCGAGTCAATGAGGCCAGCGGTTATGAGGAATCAAGTGTTGTCAAGGAGCTTAAGGAAGATGTGGGGAAACTCACTCAAATGATGTCTCAGTTTATGAAGCAGAAACATGCCCAAGTCTGTGGGGTATGTAGCATGGAGGGGCATTCATCAGATGTGTGTCCACAAGTTGGTGGAGGAGATAATTTTGAGGAAGCCAATGCAATTGGTTTTCAAGGGCAGCAACGTCCCACTTTTCAGAACTTCAACCCCAGATTTAATGATCACCCTAATTTTAGGTGGGCTAACAACAACAATGTGCAGAACCCTACACAAGTGGCGCCACCACAAGCAAACCAAGGAGGAATGGTGTTTCAACCAAGACCTCAAGGGCAATACCAAGGGTTTGCAAGACCCCAGCAGCAACAATTCTACAACAATAATGCACAAGCATCGTCAAATCCCAATTATGACGCCATGCTTAAGTCTTTGAATGATGCAACTCATACATTGTTGCAATCTACAACCTCGAACACCAAGGACATTTCTGAGTTGAAGAATCAGATGGGGAAGGTTGTGGATTTCATGGGGCAAATCCAAGAGCAAGGAAGACTACCTGGTGGGGTGATTAAGAACCCCAAAAATGAGCAAGCTAATGCAATAACCACAAGGAGTGGTAAAGTTTTGAAGGGGCCGGCACTCAAGGATGTTGAGGACGTGTTTGTGGATCATCATGATGATGGGGATGACGTGCTAGTGCATGTTGATGCCGAGCATGAGGAGATGCACGGCAATGATGATGATTCAAATGGCAATGAGGCCGAGAGGAGCAAACCAAGCAAGGCTGAGCTCGAGAAAATGAAGAAAAGGGACATGGAAAAAGATCCCGCTACCTCAGAGACACTTAAGGTAAAATCTGACTCAAGTGGATTAGTTAATGCTAACCAATCTTCGAGTTTGCCTTTTCCTTCCAGGTTTGCAAAATCGAAGAAGGAGAAAGCAGATGAGGAGGTACTTGACATTTTCAGACGTGTGGAGGTGAACATACCATTGCTTGAGTGTATCAAGCAAATTCCCAAGTATGCCAAGTTCTTAAAAGAGCTATGCACAACAAGGAGGCATACTAGGGAGGAGCAGGTGGTGAAGATGAGTGAGACGGTCTCAGCCGTTCTCCAAAGAACGCTCCCACCTAAAATGAAAGACCCTGGCAGCTTTTCTGTGCCATGTAAAATTGGACAATTTAATTTTGATAACATGTAATGGCGTCACTCATCATATTTGAACATGCAAATTTTCAAGGTTATATCCGCCCTAATAAACAATCCAAATCACAGCAACTCAGCGTATGAAGCAATCGAAATTGTTTTGGTATATAAAATCGGTACACAAGGAGAAGCCACAAAGCCAGCCCTTATGCACACAATTTGTGATGCACGAACTCATGAAAATTAATCAAATATCATCAAGAACATATATAAAAAACCTACTGCCCTAAACCAATTATTTACGAAATCAACATGCAAAATTATATACAATATATCATAAGAACTCTAAATCAAATTCAGCAATCACATATAAACCATGAATCAAATTCACAATCAATATATGAATCCAAAGTAAAATTCGGAAATCCTTAATAAAGTATACAAACCAAAAGTTATAATCCAACAAATCATACAACATGATATTGTAATTTATACAGAAAACTAGAGAAGCCATGAGTTTAGTCGAATCACACTTTAGAAGAACCTTGAAGATGCTTCAGCAGAGATGAATTCGAAGATGAAAGGATGCGAATGGGAGAAGTGAAGGTGGTTCGGCAACTCAGTTTCTGTATGGGATTTGTGGAGGCACTTTGGTAGAGTTTTGGCTAGTATTTTGTGAGAGAAAAAAATCATTTCAATAAGGGCTGCCGAATTGTATTTATAGGAGAGAGGGGGAGCATTAGGGTTTCGGCAAAGGAATCCTTCCTTCTAGGTTGTTGCCGAAATAACTCAAGGATAAATGCTGAATAATCTTGCAATATTTCTTCCATTTATTCTTGATATAATTCAGCCAACTTTCCTTTGAATGATGGGTGAAAATCAGTCCACATTCGTCCTTGAATTCCCTTCCTTCTTTTGCCGTAGAAGACCTCCCTTATTTTGTTTGCCGAATTAGTCAAAGAATAAAGATTAATTTATGAATAAAGCTCCTTCTTAACTCGGCTTTCTTTCCTTATTTTCTCCTCCTTCTTCTCCTCTTTCTCTTTCAATTCAGCTGCACATTTTTCTCTTTCAATTTCATTTATTTCCTTCCTTGTTGGGTTCGGCAGCCTATTTAATCCTTGCTTTCCTTATGCATGCCACGCCGAGCACATGTCTTGCACATGTTATGATTAAATCTGATAATAAGAGAACAAGAATATTAGTTTCGGCATAAATAAAACATATTTAACAATCATACTCCAACAAGGATTCCTACTTTAATAAGGACTTGCCGAAATTTCACTTTTTCCTCCTTTTAAGCACATTTTCGCAAATTCTCTACCGAAGACTCAAAACTCGATCTAATGACTCAATTCTACAATAATAAGAGCTAAGCAAAGCGTAAATGAGGGTAAAAACACATTAAGAACGTCGCATTTTATGCTCCTATCAACTACCCCACACTTAACTTTTGCTAGTCCCTTAGCAAAACTAAATAAAAGACTCTACTAAAACTGCTGCTGCCCCTAAATAATTGTCTCAGGATCTTTCAAACACATAGCTTTCAAGTTAAGCATCCAAATGTAAGCGCAATCATCCCAAGAGTCATAGACATGTTTCATGGCATGAACAAGTAAGAACTGAGAAAATAAGCATGCAAACATGTCAAGTTAATCCAATCCTCCTCACTAGGCATACTCTCTTCTTTTCACTCATGAATTGGCATTATTCACTCAAAGTATATGCAAGAGAATAGATTAAGAATTACAAAGAGTAACTTGCATATGTCATCAAATAAAGGCACTTTGTGAATAGTATTATCAAGATAAACTTCATTTAACAATTATGTGCACAAATGAACCAAAACCATAAGCTCAACTCTTGAGATAATCTCCACATACAAAGTTCACCTATTTTAAGAATCATGAGAGATCTTTAAAGGGAATATAATGGGGCTTGGCATAAGGTATTCGCATTTAGAATAATGGTGATAAAAATGTCACCAAGACTTAGCAAAGCTCAATACTCCTTATGACTTCACTCCAAGGCCAAGTTTCAACTTGTTGGGCCCATTCTTCATTCTCCCCAAAACAAAGTGAATATGAACAAAGGTCAGGTATAATAATAATAGACCTTCAATTATTAAACATTCTCCAAATTCACAACAAGAACTCAATCCAAAGCTTTTCTTTTTGGTTTGTTGCCGAAATTTTTTTTTTTTTTTTTCGGCAATCGTATTTCTTTCATGCTTTTGGATTGGTTCACCCCACACTTGCTTCAAATCATCACTCCAAATCACAATTCCACAATAAAATTAAGCTTTACCAAGTCTTGATAACAAGGGAAAGGATTAAACTATTCTAAGCATATGGAATGTGTTTCATGGTGATGAAATAAAATGGCTGAATTTCGGCTCAAAGGGGTTAAAACTAAGGAGTCCCACGACGGGCACAAATTAGGCACATGCTTTATTTGGCTTTAGTGGTAATCCTAACAAGATCATCTCAATCATATTCGAAATCAAGGCATTTCATGAATAATAGTCTCAAAAATCAACAAGAGTGAGTTCTAGCATTCTAGAGTTCATTAAAATCTATGGCACATAGTCATTGAATAATCAAAGAATGATGAAGTTTAGACAAATTTCTGCCACTTGTCATATTTATCGCACAAGAAGAAAGTATATGACACGAAAGCTCACATAGGATATTATGGAAACAAATTAACTCAAACATGCATGCTTATTGTATGTCAATCATAATCTCACATGTTCATACCAATCACAATATCCATGAAACTCACAATTAATTTTTATGATTATGCAAAACAATCATCTATGCATTCAAAGATATAATCATCATCGACTCTTTTAGGGGCATCTATGACTCGATCTTAGCTAAAAACAAACGAAAATTTTTAATTTTTCTGTATTTTTCTTTTACTGACTCGAAACAAACTAAAATAAATGAAACAAAACAAAACAAAACACATGGAAACATGTATCACTACCCCACACTTAGAAAATTACATTGTCCTCAATGTAGATCAAAATAATGTTGTAATTTCTAAGCACATGATAAATCACATATCTCCATTTATACAATTCAACCAAAAAGAGTTTAGGGATTTAGAAAATGCAAACTCTCGTAGACGGCTCCTTCACAATTTCGGTTGAAATGGGTTGCCTCCCATGCAGCGCTTAATGTTTATAGTCCTTTAGCCTAGACTCTTCTCATGTTCACTCGTAACTAGCGCCTCTTGGAGGTGTACATCCACCAAAAGTCGCTCCTCAGATTGCTCATATAAGGCTTTAATCGATTTCCATCTAAACTTGTTGCCGGTCACTTCACTCTTAATACGCATAGCGTCGTCATCAGAGAGAACAATAGTGAGAGTAGAAGTGGGAACCCAACAGGCACATTTTAGGACAGAAGGTCCTTGATAAACTGAGTTCCTTCAGCTATAAGATCTTCTGTAGAATTCAAAGAATGAGTTAATATAGAGTTAGCAAATTAGCAAAAGTCAGTAAAAGTTAGTGTACCAATATACAACAATTAATTAGTAGAATTTAATTGCAAATCATGAACACAAGTCTAGAGTGGTGGAACTCGTTTCTTGCAACACTTGTCGTCCTTCCCAACTTATTGATAGTTCCAATCAACTGTTTACAATGTAATCCTTCACCTCTTCCTTATGATCCGCAACTGACATACAAACTCTACAAGTCTGTTAGATAAACAAAGATAAAGGCTCAACGAAAATTGAGGGTAGTTACAACATGTTACAAGAGACATACATACAAGAAAAATATAAAAGTTAGAAAGTTAGATTTAGAGTTAGCAAGTATGGTGTAGAGTTACAATTTTTTTTTTTTGTTTTCATTTGTGAAGCTATATAAATCTATTTATGCAAAGTTATTTTCTAAGTTCTAAAGCAAGGTGGACGTGCGGCCCAAGTATTGTCGTCTAGACAGGACTATTCCGTGTTTTCAGAAGGCTAGAACGAAAGTTTCTAAGATGGATCAAGGCAAGACTCGTTGTTGGTAACCACGGAGAGCGAACTCCCTATCGACTCCCTCACCGAGAAGGAACGTCAGTCTGTGGGCCTTGAGATCTAGTTAAACAAACCTTGAAACCAAATTAAAGACAAACGAAAAAAATAGGCGAACCTTTATGCCCCTTACTCAGTTAAGAATAACCATGTGTTAGACAGTTCTCCAAGTGTTAATAAAAGCCGCCCACATCCCCAAGTGACCTTAACAAGGTACAAATGGAGGGTTAAAGCCAATATTAACAAAAGGGACTTCACCTATTCCGTTCACTTTAGAACCTACAATAAACTAAACATAAATAAATCTTTAACTTCCTACCAATTTACCTAAATGTTACACACATAAATCACATATTAGATCATACATACGGCCACAATTATAAACAAAAACCGAAACCTAATTAAGCTATTACATACCGAAACCTAAAGCTTATACAAAACAGAAACTATAAACAATTATGCACATCACAATTTATACAATGATACAAAGTAACACATCATGAAATTAAATAATTTTAATTTCCCCGGCAACGGCGCCAAAAATTGATGCGACCACAATGCGTGCACAATTTGTACCTGCAAAATAATCGCATACCAATAATACCCTTCTTGTGTCGATTGTAGTATTGACAAGTAGGGATCGTTCTATCCGGGGAAATCAAGGGCATTTAATTCCATGAAGCATTATAAATATGGGGGGATTGGGAATTGTATCTAAACATCTATATGTAACGAAAATTAAACCTAAAATTAATATATACATATGATCATCTTCTCCACATCACACGTAACACGAAAACACTTTACATGCATTAAACGAAAATAAAAGATTCAAGGCAGCAATAAATTCTTCACATAGCACTTAGACAAATTTAATTCCGATTCTAATTAGAGCCCTCTGTCAGTTCATCTAATCGTTAAGACTTCTTAATTATCTAGAGTTAACTCAGCGTATAACCCCAAACATAGCATTAATCAGTTTAAAGACACTCAGCGTAGAAATTAAACACGATTAACATAAGCACAGTAAGCCGAATCGGAGACATGCAAACATGTAATGGCGTCACTCATCATATTTGAACATGCAAATTTTCAAGGTTATATCCGCCCTAATAAACAATCCAAATCACAGCAACTCAGCGTATGAAGCAATCGAAATTGTTTTGGTATATAAAATCGGTACACAAGGAGAAGCCACAAAGTGATGGAGGTGTAATCCAAGCACAAAATACCTGCAAAACAACTACATACAAATAATACCCTTCTTGTGTCGAGTGTAGTATTGACAAGTAGGGATCGTTCTATCCGGGGAAATCAAGGGCTTTCAATCACACAAAGTATTGTACAAAAGGGGGTTACGATTTTTTTTATCTAATGACCTACTGAATTTTTACGATTTTTACAAAACCTAAGCTATTATATACAATTGATCATCACCTTTCACACAATCACCAAACACAAATCACATTACACATGCAATATAATTAAAACAAGTAATAGGGCAGCAGCAAATATCGAATTCAAGATCAATTAAGTTCCAATTTAATTAGAGCCAATGCGGTTATTCTAATTATTCAAAACATCACAAGTATTTAGAATCCAACATGCGTGTAATCCTAAACATGGTACTAATCAGTTTAATAACACAATGCGTAGAAATTAAACACAATTAGCACATAAGCACAATATGTCGAATTAGAACATGTTAGCAAGTATGGCGTCACCCATCTCACATCGACATGTAAATTTCCAGAATTACTCTTACCCTTAGATTAATACATATTAAATCCAACATGCGTGTAATTCAACATGTATTAAATCGGCATATGAATTCAACACCTAGATAACACTCATGGCCATCGAATGCATCTAGATATCTCCTTCGGTTCCACACGAATTAAGGAAATAAACCTAATTAAAATCAAGAACACATTCAAAATCTACTGCCCATACAACATATTTAATTGTATCACATACATAAATCGGCAATCATATATAAAAATCCCAAACATTTATAACAAAGATCCAAAGATCCCATATATGATTATCAATACCGAAATTAAATCCAAAAACCAAAACATACTTCATAGACAAAGTTATGTTTAAATACAAAGTAACAAAAACCAAAATAAAACAATCCATATTACAACCTTTGTTAGAGATTCGGCAAGGATTGGTGGGATGGTGATTGAATTGATGTGAGGAATGGTGGTTCGGCTTTGCTCCTTGTATAAAATTTCTGAAAATAATTTGGCAGGGATTCGGCAAGGTAAAAGTGAGGAAAGGGAGATGATTTTCTGAATACCAAAGTGTGGTATTTATAGAGAGGAGAAAGGGCTAGGGTTCGGCAATGAGTAGTGCACAAGAAACCGAAACCAATTAGGTTTTGGTTTCGGCAAAACTTAATCTTCAAGCAATCCGAAATCTTTTTCTTTCTTTTCTTTTATTCAGCCAAATCTTTCAATAATCATGTAGTTGCTGCCGAATATGCTTGTATTTCCTTCATTTAATCTTCTTTTATTCGGCACCAAGCAAAGGCATAAGGCTATGATCATGTCCAAGTTCATTCCTTGTTGTGCCGACCTTGAAGACTCCCACAAGAATTCCTCCTCTTCTCTCTCATGCAATTTCCGAATTTCCCATGCAAAGAGATAATAATTCCACCATTTATCTCTTATCTTGGCCGGCCATGAAGTCTCCAAGTCCTTCTCTTCCTCCTTTTCTTTTGCACGGCAAGTCTTTCTTCTTTTCCATTTTACTTCCGAAATTCTATAAGATAATAGAATTAAATCTTCATTTAATCCATCTCTTTGCCGGCCTTGAAGAGTTCTCATCCATCTTTTCCTTCTTGAAGTTCACGGCAACACATCCTATTTTGCCGAAAATTACTTCTCCTTTTTACCATGGTAATTCGGCAAAGACTCCATCAAGAAATATTTCCTCCTTTATCTCCAAGTAAATCTGAAAATAAAGAAAAGAAATACACAATTAATTCATGCATTAAACTTGTCCTAATCTAGACAAATGATGTCTTAAAAAGACATAAATGTAATAGGTAAGGTTAGGAGATTAGAAAAGTTTCCAAATCCATTTTGGATTCTAATTCTTGTTCCACACGCCAAGCATCATTATTATTGCCGAAAATTCTCCCATTGTCTTCTCATGATTT
Organism: Potentilla sterilis; assembly: GCA_963682095.1. Classification (NCBI taxonomy): domain Eukaryota; kingdom Viridiplantae; phylum Streptophyta; class Magnoliopsida; order Rosales; family Rosaceae; genus Potentilla; species Potentilla sterilis. Next base: position 13,708,948 of record OY821764.1, read on the forward strand.
CCTGAAAATGATCATGAAATAAATCAAGAAGAAGACAAACATATGTAGCACAATTATCATGAGTAAGAGTCCTAGATAGATAAGGAATTCTAGTCCAACAAGGAGTTGTATTTTCAATGAAATTCTTTCGACGATTCAAAAACGTCGAGCGTTTGTAGACTCCTTGCTCGACTAAAACTCTTCACTCGTAGACTTCAATTAGGACTCAAACTCGTAGAATCCTTATCCAACTGGGATTCCTACTTTAGTAAGGATTCCTTTTCCAAATAGAATTCTACTTGAAAAAGGAGTCCTAGTCAAATCAAACTCTTATTAGGAATCCTAGTTCAATAAGGACTCCACCATAATTATGCATTTTTATCAATTATAGCACAAATCGATCCACCATGATTATTAGAAACGACAAATACTGAAAATTCCATTTCGACAAGTTTCCTAGTCAAAACAGGTTTCCTAGTCCAAACAGGATTCCTAGTACAACAAGGAGTCCTACTCAAACTAAAACTCTTCAAAAATCGACATTTCTGCATTTTTAGCTCAGTTTATTCACCAACACTTGCCAACGACTCTAACACGACTCAATGACTCTATATTACAACAATAAGGGATAAGAAATGCATAAATGGGGATAAAAACATATTAAGAACGTCGCATTTTATGCTCCTATCACAAAGCCAGCCCTTATGCACACAATTTGTGATGCACGAACTCATGAAAATTAATCAAATATCATCAAGAACATATATAAAAAACCTACTGCCCTAAACCAATTATTTACGAAATCAACATGCAAAATTATATACAATATATCATAAGAACTCTAAATCAAATTCAGCAATCACATATAAACCATGAATCAAATTCACAATCAATATATGAATCCAAAGTAAAATTCGGAAATCCTTAATAAAGTATACAAACCAAAAGTTATAATCCAACAAATCATACAACATGATATTGTAATTTATACAGAAAACTAGAGAAGCCATGAGTTTAGTCGAATCACACTTTAGAAGAACCTTGAAGATGCTTCAGCAGAGATGAATTCGAAGATGAAAGGATGCGAATGGGAGAAGTGAAGGTGGTTCGGCAACTCAGTTTCTGTATGGGATTTGTGGAGGCACTTTGGTAGAGTTTTGGCTAGTATTTTGTGAGAGAAAAAAATCATTTCAATAAGGGCTGCCGAATTGTATTTATAGGAGAGAGGGGGAGCATTAGGGTTTCGGCAAAGGAATCCTTCCTTCTAGGTTGTTGCCGAAATAACTCAAGGATAAATGCTGAATAATCTTGCAATATTTCTTCCATTTATTCTTGATATAATTCAGCCAACTTTCCTTTGAATGATGGGTGAAAATCAGTCCACATTCGTCCTTGAATTCCCTTCCTTCTTTTGCCGTAGAAGACCTCCCTTATTTTGTTTGCCGAATTAGTCAAAGAATAAAGATTAATTTATGAATAAAGCTCCTTCTTAACTCGGCTTTCTTTCCTTATTTTCTCCTCCTTCTTCTCCTCTTTCTCTTTCAATTCAGCTGCACATTTTTCTCTTTCAATTTCATTTATTTCCTTCCTTGTTGGGTTCGGCAGCCTATTTAATCCTTGCTTTCCTTATGCATGCCACGCCGAGCACATGTCTTGCACATGTTATGATTAAATCTGATAATAAGAGAACAAGAATATTAGTTTCGGCATAAATAAAACATATTTAACAATCATACTCCAACAAGGATTCCTACTTTAATAAGGACTTGCCGAAATTTCACTTTTTCCTCCTTTTAAGCACATTTTCGCAAATTCTCTACCGAAGACTCAAAACTCGATCTAATGACTCAATTCTACAATAATAAGAGCTAAGCAAAGCGTAAATGAGGGTAAAAACACATTAAGAACGTCGCATTTTATGCTCCTATCAACTACCCCACACTTAACTTTTGCTAGTCCCTTAGCAAAACTAAATAAAAGACTCTACTAAAACTGCTGCTGCCCCTAAATAATTGTCTCAGGATCTTTCAAACACATAGCTTTCAAGTTAAGCATCCAAATGTAAGCGCAATCATCCCAAGAGTCATAGACATGTTTCATGGCATGAACAAGTAAGAACTGAGAAAATAAGCATGCAAACATGTCAAGTTAATCCAATCCTCCTCACTAGGCATACTCTCTTCTTTTCACTCATGAATTGGCATTATTCACTCAAAGTATATGCAAGAGAATAGATTAAGAATTACAAAGAGTAACTTGCATATGTCATCAAATAAAGGCACTTTGTGAATAGTATTATCAAGATAAACTTCATTTAACAATTATGTGCACAAATGAACCAAAACCATAAGCTCAACTCTTGAGATAATCTCCACATACAAAGTTCACCTATTTTAAGAATCATGAGAGATCTTTAAAGGGAATATAATGGGGCTTGGCATAAGGTATTCGCATTTAGAATAATGGTGATAAAAATGTCACCAAGACTTAGCAAAGCTCAATACTCCTTATGACTTCACTCCAAGGCCAAGTTTCAACTTGTTGGGCCCATTCTTCATTCTCCCCAAAACAAAGTGAATATGAACAAAGGTCAGGTATAATAATAATAGACCTTCAATTATTAAACATTCTCCAAATTCACAACAAGAACTCAATCCAAAGCTTTTCTTTTTGGTTTGTTGCCGAATTTTTTTTTTTTTTTTCGGCAATCGTATTTCTTTCATGCTTTTGGATTGGTTCACCCCACACTTGCTTCAAATCACAATTCCACAATAAAATTAAGCTTTACCAAGTCTTGATAACAAGGGAAAGGATTAAACTATTCTAAGCATATGGAATGTGTTTCATGGTGATGAAATAAAATGGCTGAATTTCGGCTCAAAGGGGTTAAAACTAAGGAGTCCCACGACGGGCACAAATTAGGCACATGCTTTATTTGGCTTTAGTGGTAATCCTAACAAGATCATCTCAATCATATTCGAAATCAAGGCATTTCATGAATAATAGTCTCAAAAATCAACAAGAGTGAGTTCTAGCATTCTAGAGTTCATTAAAATCTATGGCACATAGTCATTGAATAATCAAAGAATGATGAAGTTTAGACAAATTTCTGCCACTTGTCATATTTATCGCACAAGAAGAAAGTATATGACACGAAAGCTCACATAGGATATTATGGAAACAAATTAACTCAAACATGCATGCTTATTGTATGTCAATCATAATCTCACATGTTCATACCAATCACAATATCCATGAAACTCACAATTAATTTTTATGATTATGCAAAACAATCATCTATGCATTCAAAGATATAATCATCATCGACTCTTTTAGGGGCATCTATGACTCGATCTTAGCTAAAAACAAACGAAAATTTTTAATTTTTCTGTATTTTTCTTTTACTGACTCGAAACAAACTAAAATAAATGAAACAAAACAAAACAAAACACATGGAAACATGTATCACTACCCCACACTTAGAAAATTACATTGTCCTCAATGTAGATCAAAATAATGTTGTAATTTCTAAGCACATGATAAATCACATATCTCCATTTATACAATTCAACCAAAAAGAGTTTAGGGATTTAGAAAATGCAAACTCTCGTAGACGGCTCCTTCACAATTTCGGTTGAAATGGGTTGCCTCCCATGCAGCGCTTAATGTTTATAGTCCTTTAGCCTAGACTCTTCTCATGTTCACTCGTAACTAGCGCCTCTTGGAGGTGTACATCCACCAAAAGTCGCTCCTCAGATTGCTCATATAAGGCTTTAATCGATTTCCATCTAAACTTGTTGCCGGTCACTTCACTCTTAATACGCATAGCGTCGTCATCAGAGAGAACAATAGTGAGAGTAGAAGTGGGAACCCAACAGGCACATTTTAGGACAGAAGGTCCTTGATAAACTGAGTTCCTTCAGCTATAAGATCTTCTGTAGAATTCAAAGAATGAGTTAATATAGAGTTAGCAAATTAGCAAAAGTCAGTAAAAGTTAGTGTACCAATATACAACAATTAATTAGTAGAATTTAATTGCAAATCATGAACACAAGTCTAGTGATAGGAGCATAAAATGCGACGTTCTTAATATGTTTTTACCCCCATTTATGCAATTCTTAACCCTTATTGTTGTAATATAGAGTCATTGAGTCGTGTTTGGAGTCTTTGGCAGAGTTGGTGTACAATTGAGTGTAAAATGTACAATTGTCGGAAAATGTGAAGAGTTCTAGTTTGAGTAGGAGTCCTTATTTGACTAGGAATCCTGTTTGGACTAGGAAACCTGTTTTGACTATGAAACTTGTCGGAATAGAAATCTTTATTGTTCGTCGTTTCTGAAACATGTGAGGAAAATTTAGAGTCCTATTTGGATTAGGAATCGTCCTGTTTAGGAAAGTTCTACTTGAACTATGACTGTTATTCTTCGACTTTCCTATTTTGATTTTCCTATTCTAGTAACTTTCTCAATCTAGTAAGTTCCTTGATTTGAATTGGAAACTTTCCTAATCTAATGATCTTATCTATTACATATATGTCTTGTTAAGACATCATTTGTCTAGATTAGGACAAGTTTAATACATGGATTAATTCTTTATTTCTTTTCTTTATTTTCAGATTTTATTTGAAGATAAAGGAGGGGATAAATTCTGATTATTCAAGGAATTTGTGAAGAGATAAGCAAAGGATTTTCGGCAAATTTATGAAGAGAGAAGCAAGGACCGAATGTGGACTTTATTTCAAGCAAGGTTCAAGATGATATTGCTGATTTAATTCAAGAATAATTCAAGAGATAATTAGAAGATTATTCAGCAATATCTATAAGGATTTTCGGTAAATGCAATTGAGAGAAAGGGGGAAGTATTTTGCTGAATTAATTCAAGGATAATTCAAGTGATAATATGAAGACTTATTCAGCCATTATCCTAGGAATTTCGGAAAAGAAGAAAAGAGAAAAGAAGGGATGCATGTGGACTGAATGGAGGCTTGGTTCAATAGCTTGTTGCTGAAAATAATAAGAGATAATTCAAGAGATATTGTTGCACATTTCCAGCTATTTTGACCAAAGAATTTCAGAAATTAAAGAGAAGGATGAGGGCTGCCGAAACCCTAGAGGAGGATGATTCACACGGCACAACCCTAGGGTTTTAACAAAACCCTAGGTTCCCTTGCTCTTCTATAAATACCTCCCCATATTTTCATAAAAAAGGATCTTCTCTTCCTCACTTAAACTTACCAAAGCTCTGCCGAATTTCCTCCATAAATCCTCACAAAAGATCTAAGCCGAACCATCTCCATCACCTTTCCAAAATATCCTTCCAATCACCATCACCAATCCTCTTGCCGAATTCTTCAAAGGTTCTCAATTGTGATTGTAATTTTCTTATGGCTTTTATTCTTTTGTATCAATACAATATTTTGTCTATGAGATTTGTATGGATTTGTAGTTGTAATTTTGGTTTTATGAATTATTCTTTGGATTTCCGAATTTTTGTTATATGATTTGGTTTTCTCTTGGTTTAATTTCCGAATTATGCATGTAATAAATCAAATTTAGTGTTATGGGCAGTAGGTTTTTGCATGTGTTCTTGATTTAATTTGGTTTATTTTCTGAATTTGTGTGCACAAAAACCGTGTACATGAAGGTAGTCTAGGCCATGACTATTCTTTGTGTGCTGGTTTCACATGCCGATTTAATACAAGTTGAATCATACGCGAAGTTGGTTTTAATTTGTATTTATCTGAGGGCTAGAATAATTCTGGAAATTTACATGTCGATGTGAGATGAGTGACGACATACTTGCTAACATGTTTCCAATTCGACATACTGTGCTTATGTGCTTTTTGTGTTTAATTTCTACGCGAAGTGTTTTTAAACCGATTAGTACCATGTTTAGGATTACACGCGAAGTTGATTCTAAATACTTATGATGTTTTGAATAATTAGATATACCGCGAAGGCTCTAATTAAATTGGAACTTAATTGAATCTTGGATCCGATTTTAGCTTGCTGCCCCTATTACTTTGTTTAATTTTGTTGCATGTTTAATGAGTTTTGTGTTTAGTGATTGTGTGGAAGATGTTGATCAATTGTATATAATAATTTAGGATTTAAATTTAGTAAAATCAGTAGGTAAATTAGTTATAAAAATCGACACCCCCTTTATTTGCAATACTTTATGTGATTAAAAGCCCTTGATTTCCCCGGATAGAACGATCCCTACTTGTCAATACTACAATCGACACAAGAAGGGTATTATGTGTATGAGATTATTTTGCAGGTACAAATTGTGCTCGCATTTTGGTCGCATCAATTTTTGGCGCCGTTGCCGGGGAAATTTAATTATTTTGATTCATAAAGTGTTGTTTTGTAATTATGTAAATTTCAGATTATTTAATTTTTTTTTTTTTAGTTTTTTTTTTTGGGATATGTATAATAGGATTTTCCGGATGTGTAATAGTAAGTAGGATTTTTGTTTTTGGTTTTTGGTTTGATAAGTTGCCGAATTTTGTGATAAAAATTGTGTGAATGTGTGTAACACTTAGATAATTTCTAGGAAGTTGATAGGTTTATGTATGTTTGAGTTTATTGTAGTTTCTAAAGTGTAACATGTAGGTGAAGCCTCTTTTGTTGATCTTAGCCTAAACCCTTCATACGAGCGCTTGCGTTTTTATGAGGTTGAGGGCGGCTTTGATCAACACTTGTAGACCGCTAGTGACCCGAGTTTGTTCTATGAGTAAGGAGCAAGTTATTTTCATAGATATGGTTCTCAGGTTTGTTTAACTGGATCTCAAGGTTATTGACTGATGTTCATTCTCGGTGAGTGAGTCGATAGGGGACTTGTCCTCCGTAACCACTAAACGAGTCCTGCCTGGTTCCTGTAGGGAGTTCGCTCTCCGTGAAAATTAACGACATCGCCTCTTACAAAGTAGAACACGCTCGAACTAGACAACAGCTTGTGCCGAAGCATCACCTCACTTTAGACGCTAGGAAATAACTTGACATATGTGAATTTATGTTCTTCAATCCAATTCGTCTTTAACTTTTGAGGTATATCGGAATAAGCATGATACTACCTTGGACTGTATCAGCCCATTGCACTGTTATCTCCTCTGCTCCACGTACCTCAAATTTTAAAGTTGTGTGAATAAAAGAAATTAAAAACTCTAGGTTTCGACATTCCCATATATACATATTCGAATACCTTAAGAACTGATCCATTGTGTGATACATGTAAATTTCGTGAAAATTTTTTTTTGTGGTTCATTATAAAACTAGTTAAATTGTTAGGGAGTTTTAAAAGTTTATTTATGCTGAGTTTGTTTTTAGTTTTGAGGGGAAGAGGAATAGGTAAGGTCACTCTTGTTAATATTAGCCTCGTGGCTCCTATTAACTTGAGTGGTACTGTCAACATAAGGTTCTCAACTGAGTAAGGGGCATAAAGGTTCGCCTATTAGTTCGTTTGTTTCTATTTGATGGTGTTGAGGTTTGTTTAACTAGATCTCAAGGCCCACAGACTGATGTTCATTCTCTGTGAGTGAGTCGATTGGGGACTTGTCCTCCGTGGTGTCCAACAACGAGTCTTGCCTCGCTCCATTATTAGAACTTTCGTTCTAGCCTTCTGAAACCACGGAATCTTGTGTCTAGACGATAGACCTAGGCCGCACGTCCACCGAGCTTCAAAACTTTAAATCAATTTGATATGAGTAAATTTTTAATCTCAAAAGAAAACTTACTATGGTTTGAATTTTTGAGGTATATCGGAATAAGCATGATACTACCGGGGGCTGTATCAGTCCATTGCACCGTTATCTCCTCTGCTCCACGTACCTTGAAAATTTAAACAAATTTAATAGCAATCTAACTAGGGTTACACGTTACACATTTTTGATACATAATCCTTTGTAAATTATTTATTCATATGTGATACTTGTAAATTTGTATGAAATTATACCTTTAATTATTTGTAAATTTTTAGCTTGACATAATTGATTATTTTCGTGAGATATGATACTTAAATACTTTCGTTTGATACATACTAACATTATGTGGTAACCATATACTAACATATACATTCTAACTATACATCAAATTCTTGTTTTTCTTTTTAATTCATTGTCTAAACACTTGATCTTCTAATTTCAGGTTCATGAATCTTGGTTGGTCACAAGACATTGAGGATAGATTGAAAAGAATTTGCAACCAAGAACAAGAAGAACAAGTACCATCCAACACATCATCGCCAGAACATCAGTTTACATCACCCACCTCATCACTTTTCGATAGAAGTTTTGTTGCATCCCCATCACCATTCCCTTCAGAGTCTTCGTGTGAACTAAACCCACTGTTTCACGAAGAACCAGAATTTGAGTTGCTACAAAGTCCTCTGCCTATTACCTATTTGAATTTCAACTTACCAGATCCAGTACTTAAGATGACTTCACTAAGGGAAGAGAATGGGCAGGTGGATGCGCCACAAGGAGGGGTGGCAAGGCCAAGCAATGTCACATATCCAGCAGTTGCAGCTGGCAAATCGGCGGAATTTGAGTTGAAGGGTGGATTTATTCACCAATTGCCCAAGTTTTATGGACTCAGTGGAGAGGATCCTAATCGCCACATTCACAAGTTTGAGTTCAGATGTGAGTCGATGTGCCCAACTGGGGCAGATTTACAGCATGTGAGGATGAAGGCATTCCCATTCTCACTGGAAGATAGGGCATCTGAGTGGTTTTATGCAATGCCACCTGGCAAGATGATATCCTGGGCGACAATGGTCAAGGAATTTCTCACCAAGTATTTTCCTTCCTCAAGAGTAACTCAGATCAGAAAGGAGATCACTTCTATCAGGCAAGAGCCAGACGAAAGCTTTGACGTGTACTATGACAGGTACAAAAGCTTAGTTGCAACGTGTCCTAACCATGGGATACGTGAGGGACTTCTTCTCCAATACTTCTATGAAGGTCTACGTCCCTTGGAGCGTAGGTTCCTCGATTCAGCCGCCGGAGGTTCGCTCATGGAGAAAAGCAAGGAAGAGGTTAAGAATCTGTTGGAGATGCACTTCACCAACCAACAGCAATTCGGGTCTACCTCCTCAAGACGTGTAAGTGAGGCTACCGGTTTTGAAGAATCCAATGCTGTTAAAGAGCTTAGGGAAGACATGGGGAAACTCACTCAGATGATGTCCCAAATGATGAAGTAGAAACATGCCCAAGTTTGTGGGGTGTGTAGCATGGAGGGACACACAACTGACAAGTGCCCTCAAGTGGTAGGGGGTAATAATTTTGAGGAAGCCAATGCGGTTGGATTCTTAGGGCAGCAACGTCCCAACTACCCCAACTTCAACCCCAGATTCAATGATCATCCCAACTTCAGATGGGCAAATAACGACAATGTGCAGAGGCCAAATGTTCAACAAAGTGCACCCTACCAACCTAGGGCTGCCGTACCTTTTCAGAGACAACAAGGGACTTTTGTGCCGAATCAATCCATGCAGCCACAACAAGCTCAAGCGCCACCTAGCAATACCAACTATGATGCCATCATCCAATCACTCTCAACTGCCACCCAAACATTGCTAGCTGGACAACAAACCACCAACAAAGATGTTGCTGAGCTCAAGAATCAAATGGGCCAAGTGGTGGATTTTATGGGGCAATTCAATGAACAAGGGAAGCTACCATCAAATGTGATCAAGAACCCCAAGAATGAGCAAGCACAATCAATTACCACAAGGAGTGGGAAGACCACACAAGGGCCGGCACCCAAGAAGGGAGGAGACGTTATTGAAATTGAGGAGGAAGAAGGAGAAGCACACGGCTGCAAAGATGAGCCAAGCAAGGTGGTGACGCCACCTATGATGAGGGATATGGAGAAGGACCCAGCAACCTCCAAAAAGGAGGCACCAAAGGTTAATGATCTGAACTCTAAAGGTTTATCTAAGCCTAATCAAATTTCGTGTCTACCGTTTCCCTCCAGGTTCGCAAAGTCCAAGAAGGACAAATCTGATGAGGAAGTGCTGGAGATCTTCAGGAAAGTGGAGGTCAACATTCCCCTTTTGGAATGCATCAAGCAGATTCCAAAGTATGCCAAGTTTCTAAAGGAGCTATGTACCACAAGAAGGCATACAAGGGAGGAGCAGGTGGTGAAGATGAGCGAGACAGTTTCAGCTGTTCTCCAAAGGAAGCTTCCACCGAAAATGAAAGACCCAGGCAGCTTTACTGTGCCTTGTAAAATTGGGCAAAATTATTTTGATAAAGTTTTGCTAGATCTAGGAGCTTCTATAAATGTAATGCCATATAATATTTACAAGTCTTTAGGTCTAGGCGAGTTGAAAAAGGACAATGTAATTATTCAACTCGCCGATAGGTCTAACAAATATCCTGAGGGATATGTTGAAGATGTTCTTGTGCAGGTGAATAGTCTGATTTTCCCTGCAGATTTCTATGTGCTTCACATGGAAGAGTCGCCCCTAAATTCCACTCAACTATTGTTGGGGCGACCATTTATGAGGACAGCAAGAACAAAGATTGATGTTGCTGAAGGGAATCTCACCATGGAGTTCGATGGTGAAATGATTAGCTTCAACATTTTTGAGGCGATGAGGTATCCAATTTCTGACCTTAAACCGTGTTACTCTATTGATGTGGTTGATGCTGTTGCGCAGGTTTTGTCAGAAACTTTGGATCAATAGCAACTAGCTATTGAGCAAGGGGCAGGAATTGACATACATGGGGAAATGATCTCAGAGGAGGCACGGCTTGACCTTGAGCCGTGCATTGCACTTATAGTTGCCGAGCTAGAGGCAAAACCCCAACTCAAGTATAACGATTTCACGTCAATTCCCATTTCCACTAATAAAATTCTACCATCTGTGGAACAAGCCCCTAAATTAGAACTGAAGGTGCTTCCCAACCATTTGAAGTACGTGTACTTAGGAGACGATGACACACTACCAGTTATTGTGTCATCACAGCTGAGTGAGCAGCAGGAAGCAAGTTTGATTAACGTGCTTAAGAGGAACAAGACCGCCATTGGATGGACTTTGGCGGATATCAAGGGTATCAGCCCTACTATGTGTGTTCACAGGATCTTGCTCGAGGAGGGAGCCAAGCCTACTAGGGAGGGTCAGAGACGATTACACCCCCCTATGTTGAAGATTGTGAAGGATGAGGTGATCAAATTGCTGGATTGTGGAGTCATTTATCCTATCTCAGATAGCCAGTGGATTGCACCTATCCAAGTTGTACCTAAGAAGAGTGGAGTCACGGTTGTGAAGAATGACAAGGATGAGTTTGTGCCTCAACGATTGGTGACAGGCCATAGGATGTGCATCGACTACAGAAAGCTGAATGCTACAACTAGAAAGGATCACATGCCTTTGCCTTTCATGGACCAGATGTTGGAGAGACTAGCTGGGCACGAATTTTATTGCTTCTTGGATGGGTACAGCGGTTACAATCAGATATGCATTCACCCAGATGATCAGGAAAAGACGACGTTCACATGTCCCTTTGATACGTTTGCCTATCGACGCATGCCTTTTGGTTTATGCAACGCACCAGGTACATTTCAACGTTGTATGTACTCTATATTCTCTGACTATATTGAAAATATCATTGAAGTCTTTATGGATGATTTTAGTGTTTATGGAAAAGACTTTGATGCATGCTTAAAGAATTTGGAATCAATCTTGGAAAGATGTGTAGAAACTAACCTTGTGCTTAATTGGGAAAAATGTCATTTCATGGTAAAACAAGGGATAGTTTTAGGACACATAATTTCTGCAAAGGGTATTGAGGTTGATAGGGCCAAGATTGATATCATGCTTCACTTACCCTCCCCTACAACTGTAAGGGAGGTACGTTCGTTTCTTGGCCATGCAGGTTTTTACAGGAGGTTCATCAAGGATTTTTCGTTGGTAGCCAAGCCCATTTGTGCCTTATTGCAGAAGGATGTTCCATTTATATGGGACAAAGGGTGTGAAGATGCATTTGTGAGGTTGAAGAAGCTTTTGACGTCAGCCCCTATCATGGCGCCACCAGATTGGACGCTACCTTTTGAGATCATGTGTGATGCTTCAGACTATGCAGTTGGAGCAGTTCTTGGACAGAGAAAAGAGAAGAAGCCGAATGCCATTTATTATGCTTCTCGTACACTTAATGATGCTCAATTGAATTACTCTACTACTGAGAAAGAGTTGTTAGCTGTTATTTTTGCTTTAGAAAAATTTCGATCTTATCTTTTGAATTCTAAAGTGATTGTTTATTCTGATCATGCAGCATTGAGATATTTGATGAAGAAGAAGGATGCTAAGCCACGTTTGATTCGATGGATTCTCTTACTCCAAGAGTTTGACATCGAAATCAAGGACAAGAAGGGGAGCGAAAATGTTGTGGCGGATCACTTGAGCAGAATTGTGAAAGAGGAGGAAACGTTGCCACTTCAGGAAACTTTCCCAGACGAGCAGCTTTTTCGTGTAGACACAACAGAACCTTGGTATGCAGACATTGTCAATTATTTAGTTACTAAAACTTTTCCAAGTACATGTTTGCAGGGAACCAAGACGAGGATCAAAAAGAATGCAAGACACTACATATGGGATGATCCATATCTTTGGAGGACTTGTAGTGATCAAGTTATAAGACGTTGTGTGCCACAAGAAGAGCATAGGCCGATCCTAGCATTTTGCCACAATGAGGCGTGTGGAGGACACTTTGGAGCTAACAGGACAGCCCTTAAGGTATTAGAAAGCGGATTTTATTGGCCCACGATTTTCAAGGATGCATACACATTTTGTATGACATGTGATAGGTGCCAAAGGACAGGTAACATTGGTAAGAGAGATCAAATGCCCCTAACTTCTATAATCATTGTCGAAATTTTTGATGTGTGGGGTATAGATTTTATGGGACCTTTTCCTTCATCTAAGGGCTTTCTATATATCTTATTGGCTGTTGATTATGTGTCTAAATGGGTGGAGGCGAAAGCCACAAGGACTAATGATTCTAAAGTTGTTGCAGATTTCTTGAGGACTAACATATTTTCCAGGTTTGGAGTACCTCGTGTGCTTATAAGCGATGGAGGTTCTCATTTCTGCAACAGAACAATAGAGGCTTTGCTCAAGAGATATGGAGTCACCCATAAGGTATCCACACCTTATCACCCTCAGACGAGCGGAATGGCGGAAGTGTCAAATAGGGAGATTAAGAGCATATTGGAGAAAACTGTGGGCCCATCAAGGAAAGATTGGAGTGACAGACTTGATGATGCACTTTGGGCTTACAGAACGGCATACAAGACACCCATTGGGATGTCTCCATTGATAGGAGCATAAAATGCGACGTTCTTAATATGTTTTTATCCCCATTTATGCATTTCTTATCCCTTATTGTTGTAATATAGAGTCATTAAGTCATGTTAGAGTCATTGGCAAGTGTTGGTGAATAAACTGAGCTAAAAATGCAGAAATGTCGATTTTTGAAGAGTTTTAGTTTGAATAGGAATCCTGTTTGGACTAGGAAACCTGTTTTGACTAGGAAACTTGTCGAAATGGAATTTTCAGTATTTGTCGTTTCTAATAATCATGGTGGATCGGTTTGTGCTATAAAATGTTAAATTGCATAATTATGGTGAAGTCCTTATTGAACTAGGATTCCTAATAAGAGTTTTAATGTGACTAGGACTCCTTTTTCAAGTAGAACTCTATTTGGAAAAGGAATCCTTACCAAAGTAGGAATCCCAGTTGAACAAGGATTCTACGAGTTTGAGTACTAATTGAAGTCTACGAGTGAAGAATTTTAGTCGAACAAGGAGTCTACAAACGCTCGACGTTTTTGAATCGTCGAAAGAATTTCATTGAAAATACAACTCCTTGTTGGACTAGGATTCCTTATCTATCTAGGACTCTTACTCATGATAATTGTGCTACATATTTTTGTCTTCTTTTTGATTCATTTCATGATCATATTTTCAGGAAATCATGAGAAGACAAGGAGAGAATTTTCGATAATAATGATGCTTGGCGTGTGGAACAAGAATTAGAAATCCAAAATGGATTTGGAAACTTTCCTAATCTCCTAACCTTACCTATTACATATATGTCTTTTTAAGACATCATTTGTCTAGATTAGGACAAGTTTAATACATGGATTAATTGTGTTTCTTTTCTTTATTTTCAGATTTTATTTGGAGATAAAGAAGGAGATGATATCTTGATGGAGTCTTTGCCGAATTACCATGGTAAATGAGAAGTAATTTTCGGTAAACATGAAGATGTGTTGCCGTGAGTTTCAAGAAGGAAGAGATAGATTCAAAGACTTCATGGCCGGCCAAGAAAAGATTTAATGAAGATATAATTCTATTATCTTGATAGAATTTCGGAAAAGAAGAATTAAAGGAGAAGCCTTGCCGTGCAAAAGATAATGAAGAAGGAGGAAACAAATTCGGATTTGGTTTCCTTGTAACAACTTTGCAAGGACTTCTTTGCCGAATTAAAAGAGAAGATTAATGAAGAAATTTCAAGAAATATTTCGGCAAAGGAAGAAGGATAACATGGCATTTATTCAGCCATTATCTAAGAATTTTGGAAAAGAAGAAAGGAGAAAAGCTTGGAATGCATGTGGACTTCATTGAAGCTTGATTCATTGCCGAATTTTATGAGGATTAAATTGAAGATTTTTGAAAGGATTTTCGGCAGCAATATACATGGAGAGGAAGACTTGTTGCCGAATAAAAGAAAAAAAAAAGAAAAGAATTTCGGTGGATTAATTCAAGCCTTTGCCGAAACCCAATCCAAGTTGGTTTTGGTTTTCCTTGTGCTTCACACTTTGCCGAAACCCTAGCTCCTCCTATCCTCTATATATACCACACTTTGGTATTCAGAAAATGATCTCCCTTTCCTCACTTTTACCTTGCCGAATCCCTGCCAAATTATTTTCAGAAATTACATACCAAGGAGCAAAGCCGAATCCACCTTCCATCTCTCACAAAAATCCATCACCACCAATCCTTGCCGAATCTCTAACAAAGGTTGTAATATGGATTGTTTTATTTTGGTTTTTGTTACTTTGTATTTAAACATAACTTTGTCTATGAAGTATGTTTTGGTTTATGGATTTAATTTCGGTATTGATAATCATATATGGGATCTTTGGATCTTTGTTATAAATGTTTGGGATTTTTATATATGATTGCCGATTTATGCATGTGATATGATTAAATATGTTGTATGGGCAGTAGGTTTTGAATGTGTTCTTGATTTTAATTAGGTTTATTTCCTTAATTCGTGTGGAACCGAAGGAGATATCTAGATGCATTCGATGGCCATGAGTGTTATCTAGGTGTTGAATTCATATGCCGATTTAATACATGTTGAATTACACGCATGTTGGATTTAATATGTATTAATCTAAGGGTAAGAGTAATTCTGGAAATTTACATGTCGATGTGAGATGGGTGACGCCATACTTGCTAACATGTTCCAATTCGACATATTGTGCTTATGTGCTAATTGTGTTTAATTTCTACGCATTGTGTTATTAAATTGATTAGTACCATGTTTAGGATTACACGCATGTTGGATTCTAAATACTTGTGATGTTTTGAATAATTAGAATAACCGCATTGGCTCTAATTAAATTGGAACTTAATTGATCTTGAATTCGATATTTGCTGCTGCCCTATTACTTGTTTTAATTATATTGCATGTGTAATGTGATTTGTGTTTGGTGATTGTGTGAAAGGTGATGATCAATTGTATATAATAGCTTAGGTTTTGTAAAAATCGTAAAAATTCAGTAGGTTATTAGATAAAAATCGTAACCCCCTTTAATACAATACTTTGTGTGATTAAAAGCCCTTGATTTCCCCGGATAGAACGATCCCTACTTGTCAATACTACACTCGACACAAGAAGGGTATTATTTGTATGAGATTGTTTTGCAGGTACAAATTGTGCACGCATGTGATCCCATCAGTTTTTGGCGCCGTTGCCGGGGAAATTATAATATTTTGATTCATAAAGTGTTGTTTGTAACTTTGTATAATTGTAAATTATTTAATTTCTGCAATAGTTTTGGGAATTGTATTAATAGGATTTTCGGAAGTGTAATAGTAAATAGGTCAATTTTCCGATTTTTGTATTTATTTTTGTTTTTGGTTTTTGCTCTTAATTGCCGATTTGTGTGTTTTATTGTGATTGTTTGTGACACTTAGATAATTTCTAGGAAGTTTATAGTTTTTGTGTATGCTTGTAGTTTATTGTAGTTTCTAAAGTGTAACATGTAGGTGAAGCCTCTTTTGTTGATCATAACCATAACCCTTCATACGAGTGATGCCATGTTAGGTATGTTTTTGTGTAGATTGGGAAACGGGCCCTGCAATGTTGGAATTAGTCCATCGTTGGCCCCCCACGCATAAAGACGCTAACTTGGTATTATTTTTATGAGGTTGAGGGCGGTTTTAATCAACACTTGAGACCGCTAGGGATCCGAGTTTATTTTACCAAGTATAGGGCAAGTTATTTTCATTGAATGGTGCGAGGTTTGTAAAACTGGTTCTCAAGACCCACAGACTGATGTTCATTCCCTGTGAGTGAGTCGAAAGGGGACTTGTCCTCCGTGGTTAAAAACTTTGAGACCTGCCTTGTTCCTAAAGAGAGTTTACTCTCCGTGAATTTTAATGACATCGCCTTAGAAAAGTAAAATACGTTCGACCTAGACGACAGCTTGTGCCGAAGCATCACCTCACTTTAGACGCTAGAAAATAACTTAAGCATATGTGGAATCTATTTTTCTTCAAAAAGGTAAAATTCGTCTTTAATTTTTGAGGTATATCGGATCAAGCATGATACTACCTTGGACTGTTTCAGCCCATTGCACTGTTATCTCCTCTGCTCCACGTACCTCAAATTTTAAAGTTGTGTGAATAAAAGACACCTAGAAATCCTAAGTTTCAGCAATCATAATACTTACATAATCAATGTAATCTAAAAACCAAACCAACATAGATACTTGTACAAAAATTTTCGTGTGATGTGCATAACTAGTTTAAATTGTTAGGGAGTTTTAAAAGTCTATTTGTGTTGAGTTTGTTTATGGTTTTGAGGGGAAGAGGAATAGGTAAGGTCACTAATGTTGCTTTTAGCCTTAACCCTTCATACTAGCGCTTGCGTTTTTATGAGGTTGAGGGCGGCTTTTATGCACTTTAGTGGAACTGACAACATAAGGTTCTCAACTGAGTAAGGGGCAATCATATTTCGTTTGTTCTAATTTTGGTATTGAGGTTTGTTTAACTAGATCTCAAGGCCCACAGACTGATGTTCATTCCCTGTGAGTGAGTCGATTGGGAGTTCGCTCTCCGTGGTAACCAACAACGAGTCTTGCCTCACTCCATTATTAGTACTTTCGTTCTAGCCTTCTGAAACCACGGAATCTTGTGTCTAGTCGATAGACCTAGGCCGCACGTCCACCGAGCTTCAGAATCTTAAATGAGTTTGACATAAGTAAATTTTTGATCTCAAAAGAAAACGTTTCTTGGTTTGAATTTTTGAGGTATATCGGATCAAGCATGATACTACCGGGGGCTGTATCAGTCCATTGCACCGTTATCTCCTCTGCTCCACGTACTTTGAAAATTCGAACAAATCATATAGCAATTTAACTAGGGATACATAAAACACATTTTTCTGTTATACTTGTGAAATTGTGTGAGCCTTATTTGTAAATTTCTTGTGATATACATCTTTGTAATATACTTGTAACTTTTTCATGTAACATATACTTGCAAATTTTCGTTTGTCATTATACATTTACACGTTGAACTTTTATGTAATATACTTTAAATTTTTCTTACACTTTTACATACTTGAAATTTCGTGTAACATTTTTACATATTTATAGTTGAATTTTTGTTGATATTTATACTTGTGTGATATATTTACCCTAACACTAATTGTTACATACTAACTATACACGTTTGTTTTCTTTATAAATTCATTTGTTAAACACCTCGAAATTTAAATAATTTCAGGTACATGAATCTTGGTTGGTCACAAGAAATTGAGGACAGATTGAAAAGAATTTGCAACCAAGAAGAAGAAGAGCCAGTTTTGCCGAGCACTTCTACACCAGAACATCAGTTTGTTTCTCCCACCTCATCACTTTTTGACCGAAATTTTGTTGCACCACCATCACCATTTCCATCAGAAGCTTCGTGTGAACTAAACCCCTTGTTTCACGAAGAACCAGAATTCGAGCTACTCCAAAGTCCCATACCAATTCAGTATTTGAACTTCGATTTACCTGATCCTACATTCAGAATGACTTCACTAAGAGAGGAGAATGGTCAGGTAGATGCGCCACAAGGAGGAGTAGTAAGACCAAGTAATGTAACATATCCTGCAGTTGCACCTGGCAAGTCAGGAGAATTTGAGCTGAAGGGTGGATTTATCCACCAATTGCCTAAGTTTTATGGACTCAGTGGAGAGGATCCTAACCGCCACATTCAGAAGTTCGAATTCAGATGTGAGTCAATGTGCCCAACTGGGGCAGACTTACAACATGTGAGAATGAAGGCGTTTCCTTTTTCACTGGAGGATAGAGCGCAAGAGTGGTTTTATGCTATACCACCTGGGAAGATGATTTCTTGGACAACAATGGTGAGAGAATTTCTCACAAAATATTTTCCATCATCAAGGGTGACACAGATCAGAAAGGAGATCACCTCGATCAGACAAGAGCCAGATGAAAGCTTCGATGTGTACTATGACAGGTACAAGGCTTTGGTGGCAACGTGTCCTAACCATGGGATACGTGAGGGTCTTCTACTACAATACTTTTATGAAGGGTTGCGTCCCTTGGAGAGGAGATTTTTAGATTCAGCAGCTGG
This sequence comes from Potentilla sterilis, assembly GCA_963682095.1. Lineage (NCBI taxonomy): Eukaryota > Viridiplantae > Streptophyta > Magnoliopsida > Rosales > Rosaceae > Potentilla > Potentilla sterilis. The sequence goes on from OY821764.1 coordinate 13,727,810, forward strand.
TGGATCTTTAATGGAGAAAAGCAGAGAGGAGGTTAAGAATCTGTTGGAGATGCATTTCACCAATCAACAACAATTCGGGTCTACTTCCTCAAGGCGAGTCAGTGAGGCCAGTGGTTATGAGGAATCAAGTGTTGTCAAGGAGCTCAAGGAAGATGTGGGGAAACTCACTCAGATAATGTCTCAGTTTATGAAGCAGAAACATGCCCAAGTCTGTGGGGTGTGTAGCATGGAGGGACATTCATCAGATGTGTGTCCACAAGTTGGTGGAGGAGATAATTTTGAGGAAGCCAATTCAGTTGGTTTCCAAGGGCAGCAACGTTCCACTTTTCAGAACTTCAACCCCAGATTTAATGATCACCCTAATTTTAGGTGGGCTAACAACAACAATGTGCAGAACCCTACACATGTGGCGCCACCACAAGCTAATCAAGGAGGAATGGTGTTTCAACCAAGACCTCAAGGGCAATACCAAGGGTTTGCAAGACCCCAGCAGCAACAATTCTACAACAATAATGCACAAGCATCGTCAAATCCCAACTATGACGCCATGCTTAAGTCTTTGAACGATGCAACTCATACATTGTTGCAATCTACAACCTCGAACACCAAGGACATTTCTGAGTTGAAGAATCAGATGGGGAAGGTTGTGGACTTCATGGGGCAGATTCAGGAGCAAGGAAGATTACCTGGTGGGGTGATTAAGAACCCCAAAAATGAGCAAGCTAATGCAATTACCACAAGGAGTGGTAAAATCTTGGAGGGGCCATCGGTTAAGAATAATGAGGACGTGATTATGGAGGAGTGTAATGACAAGGGTGACGTGCTAGTGCATGTTGATGCCGAGCATGAGGAGATACACGGCAATGATGAGGAGGCACACGGCAATGAGGACAAAGGAAAGAAACCGAGCAAAGCTGAGCTCGAGAAAATGAAGAATAGGGACATGGAAAAAGATCCCGCTACCTCAGAGACACTTAAGGTAAAATCTGACTCAAGTGGTTTAATTACTAACCAATCTTCGAGTTTGCCTTTTCCTTCTAGGTTTGCAAAATCAAAGAAGGAGAAATCAGATGAGGAGGTACTTGATATATTCAGGCGTGTGGAGGTGAATATTCCCCTTTTGGAATGCATCAAGCAGATTCCAAAGTATGCCAAGTTCTTAAAGGAGCTGTGCACAACAAGGAGGCATACTAGGGAGGAGCAGGTGGTGAAGATGAGTGAGACGGTCTCAGCCGTTCTCCAAAGAAAGCTTCCACCTAAAATGAAAGACCCTGGCAGCTTTTCTGTGCCATGTAAAATCGGACAACAAGATTTTGATAAAGTTTTGCTAGACTTAGGGGCTTCAATTAATGTCATGCCTTATAATGTGTATGAGTCCCTAGGTTTAGGCGAGTTGAAAAAGGACAATGTAATAATTCGGCTTGCCGATAGGTCTAACAAGTATCCTGAGGGATATGTTGAAGATGTTCTTGTGCAGGTAAATAATCTGATATTTCCTGCAGATTTTTATGTGCTTCAGATGGAAGAGTCGCCCCTTAATTCCACTCAACTATTGTTGGGGCGACCATTTATGAGAACAGCAAGAACGAAAATTGATGTGGCTGAAGGCAACCTCACCATGGAGTTCGATGGTGAAGTGATTGGCTTCAACATCTTTGAGGCCATGAGGTATCCAATTTCTGATTTAAAACCTTGCTATAATGTTGATGTAGTTGATTCTATTGCGCAGGTTTTATCAGAAACTTTGGATCAATAGCAACTAGCTATTGAGCAAGGGGCCGGAATTGACACAAATGGGGAGAGATTGACTAAGGAGGAACGGCTCAAACTTAAGCCGAGCCTAATGCATATTGTTGCCGAGCTAGAGGCAGCATCCCATGTGAAAAAGCAATGTAAGTATATGTCAATTCCCATTTCCACTAATAAAATTTTACCATCTGTGGAACAGGCCCCTATTTTAGAACTCAAGGTGCTTCCGGATCATTTGAAGTATGTATACTTGGGAGATGATGACACACTACCAGTTATTGTGTCATCACAACTGAGTGAGCAGCAGGAAGCACGCTTGACTAGCATGTTGAAGAGGAACAAAACCGCCATTGGATGGACGTTGGCGGATATCAAGGGAATCAGCCCTACAACTTGTGTCCATAGGATCTTGCTTGAGGAAGGAGCCAAGCCTACTAGGGAGGGTCAGAGACGATTACACCCCCCTATGATGAAGATTGTGAAGGACGAGGTGATCAAATTGCTGGATTGTGGAGTCATTTATCCAATCTCAGATAGCCAGTGGATTGCACCTGTCCAAGTTGTACCTAAGAAGAGTGGAGTCACGGTTGTGAAGAATGACAAGGATGAACTCGTGCCCCAACGATTGGTGACAGGTCATAGGATGTGTATCGACTACAGAAAGTTGAATGCTACTACACGCAAGGATCACATGCCTTTACCTTTCATGGACCAGATGTTGGAGAGACTAGCTGGGCACGAATTCTATTGCTTCTTGGATGGGTACAGCGGTTACAATCAGATATGCATTCACCCGGATGATCAGGAGAAGACAACGTTCACATGTCCCTTTGGTACGTTTGCCTATCGACGCATGCCATTTGGTTTATGCAACGCACCAGGTACATTTCAACGTTGTATGTATTCCATTTTCAGCGATTATATTGAAAATATCATTGAAGTCTTTATGGATGATTTTAGTGTTTATGGTAAAGACTTTGATGCATGCTTAGAGAATTTGGAATTAATCCTGAAGAGATGTGTAGAAACTAACCTTGTACTTAATTGGGAAAAATGTCATTTTATGGTAACACAAGGGATAGTTCTAGGACACATTATATCTGCAAAGGGTATTGAGGTAGATAGGGCCAAGGTTGATATTATGCTTCACTTACCCTCCCCTACAACTGTAAGGGAGGTACGTTCGTTTCTTGGCCATGCAGGATTTTATAGGAGGTTCATCAAGGATTTTTCGTTGGTAGCGAAGCGTATTTGTGCCCTTTTGCAGAAGGAGGTTCCATTCATATGGGACAAAGGGTGTGAAGATGCATTTGTCAAGTTGAAGGAATTGTTGACATCAGCACCAATAATGGCGCCACCTGACTGGAGCCTACCATTTGAGATCATGTGTGATGCTTCAGACTATGCAGTTGGAGCAGTGCTTGGACAGAGAAAAGAGAAGAGGCCGATTGCTATATATTATGCCTCTAGAACTTTGAATGATGCTCAATTAAATTACTCTACAACTGAGAAAGAACTGTTGGCTGTTATATTTGCTTTAGAAAAATTTCGTTCATATCTATTGAATTCTAAAGTGATTGTGTATTCTGATCATGCAGCCTTAAGATATTTGATGAAGAAGAAGGATGCTAAGCCACGTTTGATTCGATGGATTCTCTTACTCCAAGAGTTTGACATTGAAATCAAAGACAAGAAGGGGAGCGAAAATGTTGTGGCAGATCACTTGAGCAGAATTGTGAGAGAGGAGGAAACGTTGCCACTTCAGGAAACTTTCCCAGATGAGCAGCTTTTTCGAGTGGACACAAAAGAACCTTGGTATGCAGATATTGTCAATTATTTAGTTACTAAAACTTTTCCAAGTACATGTTTGCAGGCAGCCAAGACAAGGATTAAAAAGAATGCAAGACACTACATATGGGACGATCCCTATCTATGGAGGACGTGTAGTGATCAAGTGATTAGACGTTGTGTGCCACAAGAGGAGCATAGGCCGATCCTAGCATTTTGCCACAATGAGGCATGTGGAGGACACTTTGGAGCTAAGAGGACAGCCCTCAAGGTATTAGAAAGCGGGTTTTATTGGCCAACAATTTTCAAGGATGCATACACTTTTTGTATGACATGTGATAGGTGCCAAAGGACAGGTAACATTGGTAAGAGAGACCAAATGCCCCTAAATCCTATAATATTTGTTGAAATTTTTGATGTTTGGGGTATAGATTTTATGGGACCTTTTCCTTCATCTAAGGGCTTTCTTTATATCTTGTTGGCTGTTGATTATGTGTCTAAATGGGTGGAGGCGAAAGCCATAAGGACTAATGATTCTAAAGTTGTTGCAGGTTTCTTGAGAACTAACATATTTTCCAGGTTTGGAGTACCTCGTGTGCTTATAAGCGATGGAGGTTCTCATTTCTGCAGCAGAACAATAGAGGCTTTGCTCAGAAGATATGGAGTCACCCATAAGGTATCCACACCTTATCATCCTCAGACTAGCGGAATGGCGGAAGTGTCCAACAGAGAGATCAAGAGCATATTGGAGAAAACTGTGGGCCCATCAAGGAAAGATTGGAGTGATAGACTTGATGATGCACTTTGGGCCTACAGAACGGCATACAAGACACCCATTGGGATGTCTCCATTTCGGCTTACATATGGCAAGGCGTGCCATCTTCCAGTAGAGTTGGAGCATAGAGCATGGTGGGCGGTCAAGCAATTCAACATGGAACTTGACAAGGCTGGACTTCACAGGAAATTGCAGCTGAGTGAACTTGAGGAAATCATAAATGAAGCATATGATGCTGCATGGATGTAAAGGAGAAGACGAAATTGTATCATGACAAGATGATAAGAGGCAAAACGTTTCATATTGGCCAGAAAGTCTTGTTATTTCATTCTCGTCTTAAATTATTTCCTGGCAAATTGCGTTCTCGTTGGGTAGGACCATATATTGTTACTAATGTGTTTTCTCATGGTGCTATAGAAATTCAAAGTACGGAATCAGGAAAAGCGTTCAAGGTGAATGGTCATCGACTTAAGCCTTACTACGAACCTTTTGAGGAGCACACCGTTGAGGAGATTCAATTCAGAGACGCACCAAGATCCTGATGATATGGAGAAGAGTCTAGGCTGAGTAGACTATAAACATTAAGCGCTGCATGGGAGGCAACCCATTTCAACCAAAAGTGTGAAGGAGCCGTCTACGAGAGTTTGAATTTTCTAAATCCCTAAACTCTTTTTGGTTGAATTGTATAAATGTGGGACTTGTGATTTATCATATGCTTAGAAATTACTACATGATATGTGTACATTGAGGACAATGTAATTTTCTAAGTGTGGGGTAGGGATACATGTTTCACATGTTTGTATTTGTTTTGAGTTTTTGTTTCGAGTCATAAAAAGAAAAGAAAATAAAAAATCAGAAAATCAGAAAAATTTAAAAAAATTTCGGTGCTTTTTGTCTTTATTTTCGTTGCTTTTTAATCTTGTTTTTAATTATTGAGTCTTAGGTGCCCCTAAATAGTCTATGATGATTATATCTTTAATACATAGATGATGGTTTTGCATAATCATAAGAAATAATTGTGAGTTTCATGGACTTTGTGATTGGTATGAACATTTGAGACTTGAACTTAATTGTGTAAGAAGCATGTTTGTTGTGTTGATTTTGTTCCATAATAACCTTTGTGAGCTTTGATTGCCATATACTTTCTTCTTGAGTGATAAAAATGGGCAGAATTTTTCAAAACTTCATCATTCTTTGAACATTCAATGACTATGTGCCATAGATTTTAATGAACTCTAGAATGCTAGAACTCACTTTTGACAATTTTTGAGACTATTATTCATGAAATGCCTTGATTTTGAAAAGGATTGAAAAGATCATGTTAGGATTACCACCAATGCCAAACAAAGCTTATGCCTAATTTGTGCCCGTCGTGGGACTCCTTAGTTTTAACCCCCTTGAGCCAACATTGAGCCATTTATTTCATCACCTTGATACACTTTCCTTGAGCTTAGAATAGTTTAACCTTACCATTGTTGTCAAGACTTGGTAAAATTTAATGGAATTTGTGAATTGATGTGATGATGAGAAGTAAGTGTGGGGTGATCTTGTCCAATTGTTGAGAAAAGAAAAGGTGTTGCCGAATAAAAGAAGAAAGAAAAGAAAAATCGGATAGAAAAAGAAAGAAAAAATAAGAGATCCGAAATAAAAAAGAAAAAGATTCGGCAATGGGAAATTTTGGATTAATTTTAAGGTGAATTTGGAGTTGTATAATGAATTGAAGGTCTATTTGTGTTATATTTGACCTTTGTCCATGATCACTATGTTGTGGGGAAGAAAAGAATGAAGTTTGGGCCCAACAAGTTAAAACTTGGCCCTTTTGGAGTGAAGTCATAAGGAGTATTGAATTTTGCCAAGTCTTGGTGACGTTTAATCACCACTTCCTAAATGAGAATGCCTTATGCCAATCCCCATTATCACCATTATGTTGATCTTTTCATGATTCTGAAAATAGGTAAACTTTGATTAGTGGAGATTTTTGTCAAGAATGAGCATATGGCTTTGGTTCATTTGTGCACATAGTTGTTATATGAAGTTTTTCCTGAAATATTAATTCACAAAGTGCTTTTAATTGATGAAATATGCAAGTTACTCTTTGTAACTCTTAATCTATTCGCTTGCATATACTATGAGTGAATTGCCATATCATGAGTGAAAAGAAGAGAGTATGCCTAGTGAGGAGGATGAAATCAACATAACATGTCATTGCTTGTGATTTTCGTTTCTTACTTGTTCATGTTATGATACATGTCTATGACGCTTGGGATTATTGTGCTTACATTGAATGTTTAACTTGAAAGCTATGTGTTTAAAGATCCTGAGACGATCATTTTAGGGGCTGTAGTGTTGAGTCTTTTTATTTGTTTTGCTAAGGGACTAGCAAAGGCTAAGTGTGGGGTAGTTGATAGGAGCATAAAATGCGACGTTCTTAATATGTTTTTATCCCCATTTATGCATTTCTTATCCCTTATTGTTGTAATATAGAGTCATTAAGTCATGTTAGAGTCATTGGCAAGTGTTGGTGAATAAACTGAGCTAAAAATGCAGAAATGTCGATTTTTGAAGAGTTTTAGTTTGAATAGGAATCCTGTTTGGACTAGGAAACCTGTTTTGACTAGGAAACTTGTCGAAATGGAATTTTCAGTATTTGTCGTTTCTAATAATCATGGTGGATCGGTTTGTGCTATAAAATGTTAAATTGCATAATTATGGTGGAGTCCTTATTGAACTAGGATTCCTAATAAGAGTTTTAATGTGACTAGGACTCCTTTTTCAAGTAGAACTCTATTTGGAAAAGGAATCCTTACCAAAGTAGGAATCCCAGTTGAACAAGGATTCTACGAGTTTGAGTACTAATTGAAGTCTACGAGTGAAGAATTTTAGTCGAACAAGGAGTCTACAAACGCTCGACGTTTTTGAATCGTCGAAAGAATTTCATTGAAAATACAACTCCTTGTTGGACTAGGATTCCTTATCTATCTAGGACTCTTACTCATGATAATTGTGCTACATATTTTTGTCTTCTTTTTGATTCATTTCATGATCATATTTTCAGGAAATCATGAGAAGACAAGGAGAGAATTTTCGATAATAATGATGCTTGGCGTGTGGAACAAGAATTAGAAATCCAAAATGGATTTGGAAACTTTCCTAATCTCCTAACCTTACCTATTACATATATGTCTTTTTAAGACATCATTTGTCTAGATTAGGACAAGTTTAATACATGGATTAATTGTGTTTCTTTTCTTTATTTTCAGATTTTATTTGGAGATAAAGAAGGAGATGATATCTTGATGGAGTCTTTGCCGAATTACCATGGTAAATGAGAAGTAATTTTCGGTAAACATGAAGATGTGTTGCCGTGAGTTTCAAGAAGGAAGAGATGGATTCAAAGACTTCATGGCCGGCCAAGAAAAGATTTAATGAAGATATAATTCTATTATCTTGATAGAATTTCGGAAAAGAAGAATTAAAGGAGAAGCCTTGCCGTGCAAAAGATAATGAAGAAGGAGGAAACAAATTCGGATTTGGTTTCCTTGTAACAACTTTGCAAGGACTTCTTTGCCGAATTAAAAGAGAAGATTAATGAAGAAATTTCAAGAAATATTTCGGCAAAGGAAGAAGGATAACATGGCATTTATTCAGCCATTATCTAAGAATTTTGGAAAAGAAGAAAGGAGAAAAGCTTGGAATGCATGTGGACTTCATTGAAGCTTGATTCATTGCCGAATTTTATGAGGATTAAATTGAAGATTTTTGAAAGGATTTTCGGCAGCAATATACATGGAGAGGAAGACTTGTTGCCGAATAAAAGAAAAAAAAAAGAAAAGAATTTCGGTGGATTAATTCAAGCCTTTGCCGAAACCCAATCCAAGTTGGTTTTGGTTTTCCTTGTGCTTCACACTTTGCCGAAACCCTAGCTCCTCCTATCCTCTATATATACCACACTTTGGTATTCAGAAAATGATCTCCCTTTCCTCACTTTTACCTTGCCGAATCCCTGCCAAATTATTTTCAGAAATTACATACCAAGGAGCAAAGCCGAATCCACCTTCCATCTCTCACAAAAATCCATCACCACCAATCCTTGCCGAATCTCTAACAAAGGTTGTAATATGGATTGTTTTATTTTTGTTTTTGTTACTTTGTATTTAAACATAACTTTGTCTATGAAGTATGTTTTGGTTTATGGATTTAATTTCGGTATTGATAATCATATATGGGATCTTTGGATCTTTGTTATAAATGTTTGGGATTTTTATATATGATTGCCGATTTATGCATGTGATATGATTAAATATGTTGTATGGGCAGTAGGTTTTGAATGTGTTCTTGATTTTAATTAGGTTTATTTCCTTAATTCGTGTGGAACCGAAGGAGATATCTAGATGCATTCGATGACCATGAGTGTTATCTAGGTGTTGAATTCATATGCCGATTTAATACATGTTGAATTACACGCATGTTGGATTTAATATGTATTAATCTAAGGGTAAGAGTAATTCTGGAAATTTACATGTCGATGTGAGATGGGTGACGCCATACTTGCTAACATGTTCCAATTCGACATATTGTGCTTATGTGCTAATTGTGTTTAATTTCTACGCATTGTGTTATTAAATTGATTAGTACCATGTTTAGGATTACACGCATGTTGGATTCTAAATACTTGTGATGTTTTGAATAATTAGAATAACCGCATTGGCTCTAATTAAATTGGAACTTAATTGATCTTGAATTCGATATTTGCTGCTGCCCTATTACTTGTTTTAATTATATTGCATGTGTAATGTGATTTGTGTTTGGTGATTGTGTGAAAGGTGATGATCAATTGTATATAATAGCTTAGGTTTTGTAAAAATCGTAAAAATTCAGTAGGTTATTAGATAAAAATCGTAACCCCCTTTAATACAATACTTTGTGTGATTAAAAGCCCTTGATTTCCCCGGATAGAACGATCCCTACTTGTCAATACTACACTCGACACAAGAAGGGTATTATTTGTATGAGATTGTTTTGCAGGTACAAATTGTGCACGCATGTGATCCCATCATCCATTTCGGCTCACATATGGCAAGGCGTGCCATCTTCCAGTAGAGTTGGAGCACAAGGCGTGGTGGGCGGTCAAGCAATTCAACATGGAACTTGACAAGGCTGGACTTCACAGGAAGTTGCAATTGAGCGAGCTTGAAGAAATCAGGAATGAAGCATATGACGCAGCTTGGATCTACAAGGAGAAGACGAGAATGTATCATGACAAGATGCTAAGAGGGAAGTCATTTCACATTGGACAAAAGGTGTTGTTGTTTCATTCTCGTCTTAAATTATTTCCTGGTAAATTGCGTTCTCGTTGGGTTGGACCTTTTATTGTGATTAATGTGTTTGCTCATGGTGCCATAGAAATTCAAAGTTTTGAAACAAGTAAAAAATTCAAGGTGAATGGTCATCGACTTAAACCTTACTTCGAGCCTTTCGAAGAGCATACCATTGAGGAGACGCAGCTTAGAGACGCACCAAGATCTTGTTGAGCAATGGAGAAGAGTCTAGGCTAAAGGACTATAAACAACTAAGCGCTGCATGGGAGGCAACCCATTTCAACCAAAATTGTGAAGGAGCCGTCTACGAGAGTTTGAATTTTCTAATCCCTAAACTCTTTTTGGTTGAATTGTATAAATGTGGAACTTGTGTGATTTATCATATGCTTAGAAATTACAACATAATTTTTGTTTAACATTGAGGACAATGTAATTTTCTAAGTGTGGGGTAGGGAATATATGTTTCACATGTTTTGTTTTGTTTTGAGTCTTTGTTTTGAGTCATAAAAGAAAAGAAAATAAAAAAAAAAAAAAAAATCAGAAAATCAGAAAATGAAAAATTTTCGTTGCTTTTGTAATTTTTGTAGGTTATTGTTTTTGAGTCTTAGGATGCCCCTAAAGAGTCTATGATGATTATATCTTTGAATGCATAGATGATGGTTTTGCATAATCATGAGAATTAATTGTGAGTTTCATGGATATTGTGATTGGTATGAACATTTGAGACTTGGGATTTATTTGTGTAATAAGCATGCATGTTTGGTTGAGTTGATTTTATTCCATAATATCCTATGTGAGTTTTTGTGCCCAATCACTTTCTTCTTGTGCGTAAATGATAACATACATGGCTGAAATTTTTCCATAACTTCATCATTCTTTGATTATTCAATAACTATGTGCTATAGCTTTTTAATGAACTCTAGAATGCTAGAACTTTCTCTTGTTGATTTTTGAGACTTTAACTAATGAAATGCCTTGATTTTGAAAAGGATTAAAAAGATCATTTTAGGATTACCACCAAAGCCAAATAAAGCATATGCCTAATTTGTGCCCATCGTGGGACCCCTTAGTTTTAACCCCATTGAGCCATCATTTAGCCATTTCATTTCATCACCATTATACACATTCCTTGTGCTTAGAATAGTTTATCCTAACCATTGTTGTCAAGACTTGGTAAAGTTTAAATGGAAATTGTGATTTGAAGTGATGATGTGAAGCAAGTGTGGGGTGAGCCAATCCAAAAGAATAAAAAAATGTATGTTGCCGAAACTAAAAGAAAAGAAAAATTCGGACAGAAAATGAAAAGAGAACTTGAGCCGAAATAAAGAAAAATAGAGAAAAGTTTCGGCAAACAAGGAAAAGAGAAATGTTTGGATTGAGTTCTGATTGTGAAATTGGAGTTTGTTGGAAAATTGAGGGTCTATTTTTGTATACATGACCTTTGTTCAATTTCACTATTTGGGGAAGAAAAAAAAGATGAAATTTGGGTCCAACATGATAAAATTTGACCCTTCGAAGTGAAGTCATAAGGAGTTATTGAATTTTACTAAGTCTTGGTGACATTTTATCACCACTATCCTAAATGAGAATTCCTTATGCCAAATCCCCATTATCACCTTTATGTTGATCTTTTCATGATTCTTAAAATAGGTAAACCTTGATGTGTGGAGATTTTCTCAAGAGAAAGCTTATGGTTTTGGTTCATTATTGCACTTAGTTGTTACATGAAGTTTTTCCAGAAAAATTGATTCACAAAGTGCTTTTATTTGATGAAATATGCGAGCTATTTGTTGCCTTACAATCTGTTCTCTTGCATATATTTGGAGTAAATTGCCATATCAAAAGAGAAAAGAAGAGAGTATGCCTAGTGAGGTGGATTAAATCAACTTAACATGTCATTGCTTGTGATTTTCGTTTCTTACTTGTTCATGCTTTGATACATGTTTCATGACGCTTGGGATTTATGTGCTTACATTGAAATGCTTAACTTGAAAGCTATGTGTAAAAAGATCCTGAGACAAAGTTTTAGGGGCAGTAGTGTTGAGTCTTTTTGTTTTGTTTTGCTAAGGGACTAGCAAAAGCTAAGTGTGGGGTAGTTGATAGGAGCATAAAATGCGACGTTCTTAATATGTTTTTACCCCCATTTATGCAATTCTTAACCCTTATTGTTGTAATATAGAGTCATTGAGTCGTGTTTGGAGTCTTTGGCAGAGTTGGTGTACAATTGAGCGTAAAATGTACAATTGTCGGAAAATGTGAAGAGTTCTAGTTTGAGTAGGAGTCCTTATTTGACTAGGAATCCTGTTTGGACTAGGAAACCTGTTTTGACTATGAAACTTGTCGGAATAGAAATCTTTATTGTTCGTCGTTTCTGAAACATGTGAGGAAAATTTAGAGTCCTATTTGGATTAGGAATCGTCCTGTTTAGGAAAGTTCTACTTGAACTATGACTGTTATTCTTCGACTTTCCTATTTTGATTTTCCTATTCTAGTAACTTTCTCAATCTAGTAAGTTCCTTGATTTGAATTGGAAACTTTCCTAATCTAATGATCTTATCTATTACATATATGTCTTGTTAAGACATCATTTGTCTAGATTAGGACAAGTTTAATACATGGATTAATTCTTTATTTCTTTTCTTTATTTTCAGATTTTATTTGAAGATAAAAGAGGGGATAAATTCTGATTATTCAAGGAATTTGTGAAGAGATAAGCAAAGGATTTTCGGCAAATTTATGAAGAGAGAAGCAAGGACCGAATGTGGACTTTATTTCAAGCAAGGTTCAAGATGATATTGCTGATTTAATTCAAGAATAATTCAAGAGATAATTAGAAGATTATTCAGCAATATCTATAAGGATTTTCGGTAAATGCAATTGAGAGAAAGGGGGAAGTATTTTGCTGAATTAATTCAAGGATAATTCAAGTGATAATATGAAGACTTATTCAGCCATTATCCTAGGAATTTCGGAAAAGAAGAAAAGAGAAAAGAAGGGATGCATGTGGACTGAATGGAGGCTTGGTTCAATAGCTTGTTGCTGAAAATAATAAGAGATAATTCAAGAGATATTGTTGCACATTTCCAGCTATTTTGACCAAAGAATTTCAGAAATTAAAGAGAAGGATGAGGGCTGCCGAAACCCTAGAGGAGGATGATTCACACGGCACAACCCTAGGGTTTTAACAAAACCCTAGGTTCCCTTGCTCTTCTATAAATACCTCCCCATATTTTCAGAAAAAAGGATCTTCTCTTCCTCACTTAAACTTACCAAAGCTCTGCCGAATTTCCTCCATAAATCCTCACAAAAGATCTAAGCCGAACCATCTCCATCACCTTTCCAAAATATCCTTCCAATCACCATCACCAATCCTCTTGCCGAATTCTTCAAAGGTTCTCAATTGTGATTGTAATTTTCTTATGGCTTTTATTCTTTTGTATCAATACAATATTTTGTCTATGAGATTTGTATGGATTTGTAGTTGTAATTTTGGTTTTATGAATTATTCTTTGGATTTCCGAATTTTTGTTATATGATTTGGTTTTCTCTTGGTTTAATTTCCGAATTATGCATGTAATAAATCAAATTTAGTGTTATGGGCAGTAGGTTTTTGCATGTGTTCTTGATTTAATTTGGTTTATTTTCTGAATTTGTGTGCACAAAAACCGTGTACATGAAGGTAGTCTAGGCCATGACTATTCTTTGTGTGCTGGTTTCACATGCCGATTTAATACAAGTTGAATCATACGCGAAGTTGGTTTTAATTTGTATTTATCTGAGGGCTAGAATAATTCTGGAAATTTACATGTCGATGTGAGATGAGTGACGACATACTTGCTAACATGTTTCCAATTCGACATACTGTGCTTATGTGCTTTTTGTGTTTAATTTCTACGCGAAGTGTTTTTAAACCGATTAGTACCATGTTTAGGATTACACGCGAAGTTGATTCTAAATACTTATGATGTTTTGAATAATTAGATATACCGCGAAGGCTCTAATTAAATTGGAACTTAATTGAATCTTGGATCCGATTTTAGCTTGCTGCCCCTATTACTTTGTTTAATTTTGTTGCATGTTTAATGAGTTTTGTGTTTAGTGATTGTGTGGAAGATGTTGATCAATTGTATATAATAATTTAGGATTTAAATTTAGTAAAATCAGTGGGTAAATTAGTTATAAAAATCGACACCCCCTTTATTTGCAATACTTTATGTGATTAAAAGCCCTTGATTTCCCCGGATAGAACGATCCCTACTTGTCAATACTACAATCGACACAAGAAGGGTATTATGTGTATGAGATTATTTTGCAGGTACAAATTGTGCTCGCATTTTGGTCGCATCATCTAGAGTGGTGGAACTCGTTTCTTGCAACACTTGTCGTCCTTCCCAACTTATTGAGAGTTCCAATCAACTGTTTACAATGTAATCCTTCACCTCTTCCTTATGATCCGCAACTGACAATCAAACTCTACAAGTCTGTTAGATAAACAAAGATAAAGGCTCAACGAAAATTGAGGGTAGTTACAACATGTTACAAGAGACATACATACAAGAAAAATATAAAAGTTAGAAAGTTAGATTTAGAGTTAGCAAGTATGGTGTAGAGTTACAATTTTTTTTTTTTGTTTTCATTTGTGAAGCTATATAAATCTATTTATGCAAAGTTATTTTCTAAGTTCTAAAGCAAGGTGGACGTGCGGCCCAAGTATTGTCGTCTAGACAGGACTATTCCGTGTTTTCAGAAGGCTAGAACGAAAGTTTCTAAGATGGATCAAGGCAAGACTCGTTGTTGGTAACCACGGAGAGCGAACTCCCTATCGACTCCCTCACCGAGAAGGAACGTCAGTCTGTGGGCCTTGAGATCTAGTTAAACAAACCTTGAAACCAAATTAAAGACAAACGAAAAAAATAGGCGAACCTTTATGCCCCTTACTCAGTTAAGAATAACCATGTGTTAGACAGTTCTCCAAGTGTTAATAAAAGCCGCCCACATCCCCAAGTGACCTTAACAAGGTACAAACGGAGGGTTAAAGCCAATATTAACAAAAGGGACTTCACCTATTCCGTTCACTTTAGAACCTACAATAAACTAAACATAAATAAATCTTTAACTTCCTACCAATTTACCTAAATGTTACACACATAAATCACATATTAGATCATACATTCGGCCACAATTATAAACAAAAACCGAAACCTAATTAAGCTATTACATACCGAAACCTAAAACTTATACAAAACAGAAACTATAAACAATTATGCACATCACAATTTATACAATGATACAAAGTAACACATCATGAAATTAAATAATTTTAATTTCCCCGGCAACGGCGCCAAAAATTGATGCGACCACAATGCGTGCACAATTTGTACCTGCAAAATAATCGCATACCAATAATACCCTTCTTGTGTCGATTGTAGTATTGACAAGTAGGGATCGTTCTATCCGGGGAAATCAAGGGCATTTAATTCCATGAAGCATTATAAATATGGGGGGATTGGGAATTGTATCTAAACATCTATATGTAACGAAAATTAAACCTAAAATTAATATATACATATGATCATCTTCTCCACATCACACGTAACACGAAAACACTTTACATGCATTAAACGAAAATAAAAGATTCAAGGCAGCAATAAATTCTTCACATAGCACTTAGACAAATTTAATTCCGATTCTAATTAGAGCCCTCTGTCAGTTCATCTAATCGTTAAGACTTCTTAATTATCTAGAGTTAACTCAGCGTATAACCCCAAACATAGCATTAATCAGTTTAAAGACACTCAGCGTAGAAATTAAACACGATTAACATAAGCACAGTAAGCCGAATCGGAGACATGCAAACATGTAATGGCGTCACTCATCATATTTGAACATGCAAATTTTCAAGGTTATATCCGCCCTAATAAACAATCCAAATCACAGCAACTCAGCGTATGAAGCAATCGAAATTGTTTTGGTATATAAAATCGGTACACAAGGAGAAGCCACAAAGCCAGCCCTTATGCACACAATTTGTGATGCACGAACTCATGAAAATTAATCAAATATCATCAAGAACATATATAAAAAACCTACTGCCCTAAACCAATTATTTACGAAATCAACATGCAAAATTATATACAATATATCATAAGAACTCTAAATCAAATTCAGCAATCACATATAAACCATGAATCAAATTCACAATCAATATATGAATCCAAAGTAAAATTCGGAAATCCTTAATAAAGTATACAAACCAAAAGTTATAATCCAACAAATCATACAACATGATATTGTAATTTATACAGAAAACTAGAGAAGCCATGAGTTTAGTCGAATCACACTTTAGAAGAACCTTGAAGATGCTTCAGCAGAGATGAATTCGAAGATGAAAGGATGCGAATGGGAGAAGTGAAGGTGGTTCGGCAACTCAGTTTCTGTATGGGATTTGTGGAGGCACTTTGGTAGAGTTTTGGCTAGTATTTTGTGAGAGAAAAAAATCATTTCAATAAGGGCTGCCGAATTGTATTTATAGGAGAGAGGGGGAGCATTAGGGTTTCGGCAAAGGAATCCTTCCTTCTAGGTTGTTGCCGAAATAACTCAAGGATAAATGCTGAATAATCTTGCAATATTTCTTCCATTTATTCTTGATATAATTCAGCCAACTTTCCTTTGAATGATGGGTGAAAATCAGTCCACATTCGTCCTTGAATTCCCTTCCTTCTTTTGCCGTAGAAGACCTCCCTTATTTTGTTTGCCGAATTAGTCAAAGAATAAAGATTAATTTATGAATAAAGCTCCTTCTTAACTCGGCTTTCTTTCCTTATTTTCTCCTCCTTCTTCTCCTCTTTCTCTTTCAATTCAGCTGCACATTTTTCTCTTTCAATTTCATTTATTTCCTTCCTTGTTGGGTTCGGCAGCCTATTTAATCCTTGCTTTCCTTATGCATGCCACGCCGAGCACATGTCTTGCACATGTTATGATTAAATCTGATAATAAGAGAACAAGAATATTAGTTTCGGCATAAATAAAACATATTTAACAATCATACTCCAACAAGGATTCCTACTTTAATAAGGACTTGCCGAAATTTCACTTTTTCCTCCTTTTAAGCACATTTTCGCAAATTCTCTACCGAAGACTCAAAACTCGATCTAATGACTCAATTCTACAATAATAAGAGCTAAGCAAAGCGTAAATGAGGGTAAAAACACATTAAGAACGTCGCATTTTATGCTCCTATCAACTACCCCACACTTAACTTTTGCTAGTCCCTTAGCAAAACTAAATAAAAGACTCTACTAAAACTGCTGCTGCCCCTAAATAATTGTCTCAGGATCTTTCAAACACATAGCTTTCAAGTTAAGCATCCAAATGTAAGCGCAATCATCCCAAGAGTCATAGACATGTTTCATGGCATGAACAAGTAAGAACTGAGAAAATAAGCATGTAAACATGTCAAGTTAATCCAATCCTCCTCACTAGGCATACTCTCTTCTTTTCACTCATGAATTGGCATTATTCACTCAAAGTATATGCAAGAGAATAGATTAAGAATTACAAAGAGTAACTTGCATATGTCATCAAATAAAGGCACTTTGTGAATAGTATTATCAAGATAAACTTCATTTAACAATTATGTGCACAAATGAACCAAAACCATAAGCTCAACTCTTGAGATAATCTCCACATACAAAGTTCACCTATTTTAAGAATCATGAGAGATCTTTAAAGGGAATATAATGGGGCTTGGCATAAGGTATTCGCATTTAGAATAATGGTGATAAAAATGTCACCAAGACTTAGCAAAGCTCAATACTCCTTATGACTTCACTCCAAGGCCAAGTTTCAACTTGTTGGGCCCATTCTTCATTCTCCCCAAAACAAAGTGAATATGAACAAAGGTCAGGTATAATAATAATAGACCTTCAATTATTAAACATTCTCCAAATTCACAACAAGAACTCAATCCAAAGCTTTTCTTTTTGGTTTGTTGCCGAAATTTTTTTTTTTTTTTCGGCAATCGTATTTCTTTCATGCTTTTGGATTGGTTCACCCCACACTTGCTTCAAATCACAATTCCACAATAAAATTAAGCTTTACCAAGTCTTGATAACAAGGGAAAGGATTAAACTATTCTAAGCATATGGAATGTGTTTCATGGTGATGAAATAAAATGGCTGAATTTCGGCTCAAAGGGGTTAAAACTAAGGAGTCCCACGACGGGCACAAATTAGGCACATGCTTTATTTGGCTTTAGTGGTAATCCTAACAAGATCATCTCAATCATATTCGAAATCAAGGCATTTCATGAATAATAGTCTCAAAAATCAACAAGAGTGAGTTCTAGCATTCTAGAGTTCATTAAAATCTATGGCACATAGTCATTGAATAATCAAAGAATGATGAAGTTTAGACAAATTTCTGCCACTTGTCATATTTATCGCACAAGAAGAAAGTATATGACACGAAAGCTCACATAGGATATTATGGAAACAAATTAACTCAAACATGCATGCTTATTGTATGTCAATCATAATCTCACATGTTCATACCAATCACAATATCCATGAAACTCACAATTAATTTTTATGATTATGCAAAACAATCATCTATGCATTCAAAGATATAATCATCATCGACTCTTTTAGGGGCATCTATGACTCGATCTTAGCTAAAAACAAACGAAAATTTTTAATTTTTCTGTATTTTTCTTTTACTGACTCGAAACAAACTAAAATAAATGAAACAAAACAAAACAAAACACATGGAAACATGTATCACTACCCCACACTTAGAAAATTACATTGTCCTCAATGTAGATCAAAATAATGTTGTAATTTCTAAGCACATGATAAATCACATATCTCCATTTATACAATTCAACCAAAAAGAGTTTAGGGATTTAGAAAATGCAAACTCTCGTAGACGGCTCCTTCACAATTTCGGTTGAAATGGGTTGCCTCCCATGCAGCGCTTAATGTTTATAGTCCTTTAGCCTAGACTCTTCTCATGTTCACTCGTAACTAGCGCCTCTTGGAGGTGTACATCCACCAAAAGTCGCTCCTCAGATTGCTCATATAAGGCTTTAATCGATTTCCATCTAAACTTGTTGCCGGTCACTTCACTCTTAATACGCATAGCGTCATCAGAGAGAACAATAGTGAGAGTAGAAGTGGGAACCCAACAGGCACATTTTAGGACAGAAGGTCCTTGATAAACTGAGTTCCTTCAGCTATAAGATCTTCTGTAGAATTCAAAGAATGAGTTAATATAGAGTTAGCAAATTAGCAAAAGTCAGTAAAAGTTAGTGTACCAATATACAACAATTAATTAGTAGAATTTAATAATTAGTGTATTTTTAATTTTTCTGATTTTCTGATTTTGTATTTTCTTTTCTTTTTTATGACTCAAAACAAAGACAAAAAAAAATGTGAAACATATATTCCCTACCCCACACTTAGAAAATTACATTGTCCTCAATGTAAATCACAAATAATGTTGTAATTTCTAAGCATATGATAAATTCAACAAGTTCCACATTTATACAATTCAACCAAAAAGAGTTTAGGGATTTAGAAAATTCAAACTCTGATGGAGCTGTTATCCAAGCACAAAATACCTGCAAAACAACTACATACACATAATACCCTTCTTGTGTCGATTGTAGTATTGACAAGTAGGGATCGTTCTATCCGGGGAAATCAAGGGCATTTAATTACACAAAGTGTTGCACATAGAAAGGGGGTGTCGAATTTTTATCTAATTATCTACTAATTTTACGAAAATTAAATCCTAAGTTATTATATACAATTGATCAACATCTTCCACACAATCACAAGACACAAAAACTCATTACACATGCGATGAAATTAAAACAAGCAATAGGGACAGCAGCAAATATCGAATTCAAGATCAATTAAGTTCCAATTTAATTAGAGCCAATGCGGTTATTCTAATTATTCAAAACATCACAAGTATTTAGAATCCAACATGCGTGTAATCCTAAACATGGTACTAATCGGTTTAATAACTCTATGCGTAGAAATTAAACACAAATAGCACATAAGCACAATATGTCGAATTGGAACATGTTAGCAAGTATGGCGTCACTCATCTCACATCGACATGTAAATTTCCAGAATTACTCTAGCCCTTAGATAAATACATATCAAAACATAACATGCGTATGATCCAACATATATTAAATCGGCAAGTGAATTCAATACCTAGATAACACTCATGGCCATTGAATGCATCTAGACATCTCCTTCGGTTGCACACGAATTAAGGAAATAAACCTAATTAAATCAAGAAAGCATTCAAAATCCTACTGCCCATCATACATATTCAATTACATAGCATGCATAAATCGGTAATCAAACATGAAATAACCAAACAATTATTACAAAGATTCGGAAATCCCATATATAATTAACAAAACCGAAAATAAAACCAAGAATCCAAACATATTTCATAGACAAAATAATGTTTAAATACAAAGAAATCAAAGCCATTGAAATATTACAATCTTAATGACAACCTTGTTGAAGGAATCGGCAATAGGATTGGTGATGATGATTGGCAAGGTTTTGTGGAAAGGTGGTGGAGATGATTCGGCCTTGTTCTTGGTAGGATTTATGGAGATATTTTGGCAGAGTTTTGGTATGTTTTTGTGAGGAAGAGAAGATGATTATTCTGAAATTATGGAGGAGTATTTATAGAGGAGAGGGGAGCATTAGGGTTCGGCAAAAGAATTCTCTTCACTTCAATTCAGCCGAAATATCTCTTGGTCAAAGGCTGAATTGTGCAACAATATCCCATGAATTTAATCAATTTAATTCAGCAACAAGTAATTGAACCAAGCTTCCATCAAGTCCACATTCATCCCTTGCTTTTCTCTTTTCTTCTTTTCCGAAAATCCCATAGATAATTGCTGAATGAGTCTTCTATTTATCTCTTAATTTAATCAACAAATAATCCAGCAATATTATCTGGAACCTTGCTTGAAATAGTGTCCACATTCATCCCTTGCTTTCTCTTTTATTCTTTTCCGAAAATCCTAGGATAATGGCTGAATAAATCTTCACAATATCCTTTGATTTAATCTTGAATTAATTCAGCAATTATCAATGAACCTAGGCATGAATTGGTCCACATTCGGTTAAGCATTCTCCTCCATTCTCTCCCTTGCATTTGCCGAAAATCCCAAGCATAATCTTTTCCATAATTCTTTCTCTTTGGCCGGAATTAAAGAGTTCCAAACAACTCTTCTTCTTTCTTTCTCACGGTAACAAGCTTTCCTTTTTGCCGAAATAATTCCTCCAAATTCTTTTCTTTTCTTTTATCTTCCATGAATTCCTGAAAATAAGATTAAGAAATAAATCACAAAGAAGATAAAAATATGTAGCACAATTATCATGAGTAAGAGTCCTAGATAGATAAGAAATCCTAGTCCAACAAGGAGTTGTATTTTCAATGAAACTCTTTCGACTTTACAAAAACGTCGAGCATTTATAGACTCCTTGTCCGACTAAAACTCTTATTTTCATAGACTTCAATTAGGACTCAAACTTGTAGACTTCTTATCCAACTGGGATTCCTACTTTAGTAAGGATTCATTTTCCAACTAGAGGAGTCCTAGTTACAATCAAACTCTTATTAGGAATCCTAGTTCAATAAGGACTCCACCATAATTATGCATTTTTAACATTTCTAGCACAAACCGAAACCACACAAATATTAGAAACGACGAACAATAAAGAAATCAATTCCGACAAGTTTCCTAGTCAAAACAGGTTTCCTAGTCCAAACAGGATTCCTAGTACAACAAGGACTCCTACTCAAACTAAAACTCTTCAAAATTCGACAATTCTGCATTTTAGCTCAATTTATTCACCAACACTTGCCAACGACTACAACATGACTCAATGACTCTATATTACAACAATAAGGGATAAGAATTGCATAAATGGGGGTAAAAACATATTAAGAACGTCGCATTTTATGCTCCTATCAAACTCTCGTAGACGGCTCCTTCACAATTTTGGTTGAAATGGGTTGCCTCCCATGCGGCGCTTAATGTTTATAGTCTACTCAGCCTAGACTCTTAACTTCTTAATCAAGTTGTGGGCGACGCCTTTTGGAGTGTACACCTCCAAATTCGTGCCTCCTTACAATGGTTTGATAGGAGCATAAAATGCGACGTTCTTAATATGTTTTTACCCCCATTTATGCAATTCTTATCCCTTATTGTTGTAATATAGAGTCATTGAGTCATGTTGGAGTCGTTGGCAAGTGTTGGTGTATAAATTGAGCTAAAAATGCAGGAATGTCGAATTTTGAAGAATTTTAGTTTGAGTAGGACTCCTTGTTGTACTAGGAATCCTGTTTGGACTAGGAAACCTGTTTTGACTAGGAACTTGTCGGAATTGAATTTTTCATTGTTCATCATTTCTAATACTTGTGTGGATTCAGTTTGTGCTAAAAATTGCTAAAATGCATAATTATGGTGGAGTCCTTATTGAACTAGGATTTCTAATAAGAGTTTGATTGCAACTAGGACTCCTTTTTCAACTAGAACTCTAGTTGGAAAAGGAATCCTTACTAAAGTAGGAATCCCAGTTGGATAAGGATTCTACAAGTTTGAGTCCTAATTGAAGTCTACGAATTGAGGAGTTTTAGTCGAACAAGGAGTCTACAAATGCTCGACGTTTTTGAAAAGTCGAAAGAGTTTCATTGAAAATACAACTCCTTGTTGGACTAGGATTCCTTATCTATCTAGGACTCTTACTCATGATAATTGTGCTACATATTTTTATCTTCTTCATGATTTATTTCTCAATCTTATTTTCAGGAATTCATGAGAAGATAATTGAAGTGAAATGGAGGAATTATTTCGGTAAAATGAAGATGCATTGCCGTGGAGTTCAAGAATGAGAATCCAAATCGAATTTGATCTTACTTGGAGATAAAGAAGGAGATAATATCTTGAGGGAATTTCTGCCGAATTACTATGGTAAATGAAGAAGTAATTTTCGGCAAAGGAGAGGATTGTGCCGTGAGCTTTCAAAGAAGAAGAGATGGAATGGGACTCCTCATGGCCGGCCAAGAAAGAATAAAGGAGAGATAATTCTATAATTTTATGGGATTTTCGGATTTTGCTTGAGATAAAAGAAGAAGAACTTGTGGAGGAGTCTTCAAGGCCGGCAGCTTTTGGAAATAATGAAGGAGAATTCTTTTGCCGAATGTGGACAACTTCTCAAGCATAATTCATTGATAATTGCTGAATTATTTGTTGATTAAATTCAAGAGATAATTTGAAGAGTTTTTCAGCAATTATCTTTGGATTTTCGGAAAAGAAGAAAAGAGCAAAGCATGGAATGAATGTGGACTCAATATGAAGCCTTGTACAATTGCTTGTTGCCGAATTAAAAGAGAAAATTGAAGAGATTATTTTGCAACAATTCAGCTTTTGTTAAAGGGATAATTCGGAAATTGCATGAAGAGATCAAGTCTTTGCCGAAACCAAAACCAAAGGGGATTCGGATTTCTTGTGAAGGATTCTTTGCCGAACCCTAGTCTTCCCTCTCCTCTATAAATACCACACTTCAAATTCAGAAAATCATCTTCTCTTCCACACAAAAACTTGCCGAAACTCTGCCAATTTCTCTCCAAAAATTCTTACCAAGAACAAGGCCGAACCACCATCCACCACCTCACACAAAATCGTTCCAATCATCAACACCAATCCTATTGCCGATTTCTTAAACAAGGTTGTCACTTGGATTGTAATATTTCAATGGCTTTGATTTCTTTGTATTTATACATTAATTTGTCTATGAATTATGTATTGATTCTTGGATCCGATTTTGGTTTTGTTATTTATTCATGGGATTTCCGAATTCTTGTTATAATTGTTTGGTTTTCTTATGTTTAATTGCCGAATTATGCATGTTATGTAATTGAATATGGTATGATGGGCAGTAGGCTTTTGCATGTTTTCTTGATTTAATTAGGTTTATTTCCTTAATTCGTGTGCAACCGAAGGAGATGTCTAGATGCATTCGAAGGCCATGAGTGTTATCTAGGTATTGAATTCACTTGCCGATTTAATACATGTTGGATCATACGCATGTTATGTTTTGATGTGTATTTATCTAAGGGCTAGAGTAATTCTGGAAATTTACATGTCGATGTGAGATGAGTGACGCCATACTTGCTAACATGTTCCAATTCGACATATTGTGCTTATGTGCTATTTGTGTTTAATTTCTACGCATAGTGTTGTTAAACCGATTAGTACCATGTTTAGGATTACACGCATAGTTGATTCTAAATACTTGTGATGTTTTGAATAATTAGATATACCGCATTGGCTCTAATTAAATTGGAACTTAATTGATCTTGAATCCGATTTTAGCTTGCTGCCCCTATTACTTGTTTTAATTTTGTTGCATGTGTAATGAGTTTTGTGTTTTGTGATTGTGTGAAAGGTGATGATCAATTGTATATAATAATTTAGGAATTAAATTCGTAAAAAATCAGTAGGCAATTAGATAAAAATTCGACACCCCCCTTTCTATGTGCAACACTTTGTGTGATTGAAAGCCCATGATTTCCCCGGATAGAACGATCCCTACTTGTCCTAACTACAATTGACAAAAGAAGGGTATTATGTGTATGAAGTTGTTTTGCAGGTACTTTGTGGTTGGATAACCTCTCCATCAATTTTTGGCGCCGTTGCCGGGGAAATTTAATCATTTTTGATTCATAAAGTGTTGTTTTGTAATTATGTATATTGCAGATTATTTAATTTTGCTATAGTTTTTGGGATATGTATAATAGGATTTTTCGGAAGTCTAATAGTAAATAGGGATTTCCGATTTTTGTTTTTGTTTTTGGTTTTTGGTTTTTGTTTCGATTGATTGCCGATTATGTGATGTTTATTGTGAATGTTGTAACACTTAGATAATTTCTAGGAAGTTGATAGTTTTTGTGTATGCTTTGAGTTTATTGTAGTTTCTAAAGTGTAACATGTAGGTGAAGCCTCTTTTGTTGATCATAACCAAAACCCTTCATACGAATGGTGCTTTGTTGAATCCGTTTTATGTAGATTGGGAAACGCAGGATACTTCCCCCCCACGCATACAAGCGACATTTCGGCAATAGTATTACTTCTATGAGGTTGAGGGCGGTTTTAATCAACACTTGTAGACCGCTAGGACCCGAGTTTATTTTACAAAGTATAGGGCAAGTTATTTTTCATTGATTGGTTCGAGGTTTGTAAAATTGGTTCTCAAGACCCACAGACTGATGTTCATTCTCTGTGAGTGAGTCGATAGGGGACTTGTCCTCCGTGGATAAAAACTTTGAGACCTGCCTGGTTCCTAAAGAGAGTTTACTCTCCGTGAATTTTAACGACACCGCCTTTGAAAAGTAAAATACGCTCGACCTAGACAACTGCTTGTGCCGAAGCATCACCTCACTTTAGACGCTAGAAAATAACTTGAGCATATGTGAATCTATTTTTCTTCAAAAGATAAAATTAGTCTTTAATTTTTGAGGTATATCGGAATAAGCATGATACTACCTTGGACTGTTTCAGCCCATTGCACTGTTATCTCCTCTGCTCCACGTACCTCAAATTTTAAAGTTGTGTGAATAAAAGAAATTAAAAACTCTAAGTTTCGACATTCCCTTACTTACATAATTCGAATACTTTTAAGAACCAAACCATTATAGATACATGAAAATTTCGTGTGATGTGTTGTATAACTAGTCTAAATTGTTAGGGAGTTTTAAAAGTCTATTTATGTTGAGTTTGTTTTTGGTTTTGAGGGGAAGAGGAATAGGTAAGGTCACTAATGTTGATATTAGCCTTAACCCTTCATACTAGCGCTTGCGTTTTTATGAGGTTTGATGGAGGTGTTATCCAAGCACAAAATACCTGCAAAACAACTTCATACACATAATACCCTTCTTTTGTCAATTGTAGTTAGGACAAGTAGGGATCGTTCTATCCGGGGAAATCAAGGGCATTTAATCACATAAAGTATTGCACTAAAAGGGGGTTGTCGAATTTTTTTATAATTACGTACTGAATTTTTACAAAAATTAAAACCTAAATTTTATTTACAATTGATCAACATCTTCCACACAATCACCAAACACAAATCTCATTATACATGCAACAAAATTAAAACAAGTAATAGGGGCAGCAAGCATATAACGAATTCAAGATCAACTAAGTTCCAATTTAATTAGAGCCAACGCGGTTATTCTAATTATTCAAGACATCACAAGTATTTAGAATCCACAACGCGTGCAATCCTAAACATGGTACTAATCGGTTTAATAACACAACGCGTAGAAATTAAACACAAAAAGCACATAAGCACAATATGTCGAATTGGAAACATGTTAGCAGGTATGGCGTCACTCATCTCACATCGACATGTAAATTTCCAGAATTACTCTAGCCCTTAGATAAATACATATTAAAATCAACTACGCGTATGATCCAACATGTATTAAATCGGCATATGAATTCAACATCTAGATAACAACCATGGCCTGCGATTGCATCTAGACATCTCCTTCGGTTGCACACGAATTATGGAAATAAACCTAATTAAATCAAGAAAACATGCTAAAGCTTGCTGTCCATCATACCAATTCAATTAAACTACATGTATAATTCGGCAATCATATATAAAATATCCAAACATTTATAACAAAGATCCGAAGATCCCATATATAATTATCAATACCGAAAATAAAACTAGAAACCATAACATATTTCATAGACAAAATTATGTTTAAATACAAAGAATCAAAAGCCAACAAAGTACAATCCATGTTACAACCTTAATGAAGATTCGGCAAGGATTGGTGTATGATCGGATTTGTGGAAGGTGGTGGTGGATTCGGCTATGCTTCTTGGTAAGAATTTCTGAATTTATTTGGGCAGAGGTTCGGCAAGGATTTTGTGAGGAAGAGAGATGATTTTTATGAATACAAAGTGTGGTATATATAGAGGAGAGGGCAGCTAGGGTTCGGCAAAGGATTGCACTCCAAGAAACCGAAACCCTTATGGTTTTGGTTTCGGCAAAGTCCTCCAATAAATGTTCCAAGTGTTGCCGAATATCCTTGATAAAAGGCTGAATTATCACTTCAATTTCTTCTTTTAATTCGGGAACAAGTAATGCACCAAGCTTCAATTAAGTCCAAGTTCATCCCAAGCTTTTCTCCTTTCTTCTTTTCCGAAATTCATAGATAATGGCTGAATAAATTCACTTGTTATCTCATATCTTTGCCGAATTATCTCTTCTTTTTCTCCAATTAACTCTCTTTTAATTCGGCAAAGAATCCTTGCATGAAATCACAATTCAGTCCACATACATTCTTTGCATTCCCTTTTCTTCTTTTCCTAGCCGAAAATCTAACAAATTTCTTCTCTTTGGCCGGCCTTCAAGAGCTCCATTCCATCTCTTCTTCTTTTCTTTTATCTTCAGCCGTGTATTATCCAAGAAAAACACAAAGCAAAAATCGGAAATTCATTCCATAAAAATTGCTAAGTATTTGTACGGCACAAAGAAACCAAATCCGAATTGGATTCCTCTTCTTCTCTTTCACGGCAAGGAAATTCTTTTCTTGCCGAAAATTCCCTCCAATTCGTCCATTAATCTTCTCTTTGATTCCTGAAAAATAAGAATAAGAAATAAATCAAAAAGAAGATAAAAAGATGTAGCACAATTGTCATGAGTACGAGTCCTAGATAGATAAGGAATCCTAGTCCAACAAGGAGTTGTATTTTCAATGAAATTCTTTCGACATTTCAAAAACGTCGAGCATTTGTAGACTCCTTATTCGACTAAAACTCTTCAATTCGTAGACTTCAATTAGGACTCAAACTCATAGAATCCTTATTCAACTGGGATTCCTACTTTAGTAAGGATTCCTTTTCCAAATAGAGTTCTACTTGAAAAATGAGTCCTAGTCACAATCAAACTCTTATTAGGAATCCTAGTTCAATAAGGACTCCACCAAAATTATGCATTTTCACAATTTCTAGCACAAACCGACTCCACACAAGTATTAGAAACGACAAACAATGAAAATTCCATTTCGACAAGTTTCCTAGTCAAAACAGGTTTCCTAGTCCAAACAGGATTCCTAGTACAACAAGGAGTCCTACTCAAACTAAAACTCTTCAAAATTCGACATTTCTGCATTTTTAGCTCAATTTATACACCAACACTCGCCAACGATTCCAACATGACTCAATGACTCTAAATTACAACAATAAGGGATAAGAAATGCATAAATGGGGGTAAAACATATTAAGAACGTCGCATTTTATGCTCCTATCAAGGTTGTGGGCGGCTTTTATGCACTTTAGTGGTACTGACAACATAAGGTTCTCAACAGAGTAAGGGGCATACATAGTTCGTTTGTTCTAATTTTGGTGTTGAGGTTTGTTTAACTAGATCTCAAGGCCCACAGACTGATGTTCATTCTCGGTGAGTGAGTCAATAGGGAGTTCGCTCTCCGTGGTGTCCAACAACGAGTCTTGCCTCACTCCATTGTTAGTACTTTCGTTCTAGCCTTCTGAAACCACGGAATCTTGTGTCTAGTCGATAGACCTAGGCCGCACGTCCACCGAGCTTCAAAACCTTAAATAAGTTTGATATAAGTAAATTTTTAATCTCAAAAGAAAACATTTCTTGGTTTGAATTTTTGAGGTATATCGGAATAAGCATGATACTACCTTGGACTGTTTCAGCCCATTGCACTGTTATCTCCTCTGCTCCACGTACTTTGAAAATTCGAACAAGTCGTATAGCAATTTAACTAGGGATACATAAAACACAATTTTACTTCTTACGATGATACTTGTGAATTCGTGTGATATACTTCCTTTTTCTTATGTAAATCTTCGTGTAATACATATACTTATAATTACTTAAATTTTCGTTGATACATACAATTATTTTCTTGTCATACTTATACCCTAACACTAACTTATACATTCTAACTATACAATACACGTTTGTTTTTCTTTTTAATTTCATTGATTAAATACTTGATCTTTTAATAATTTCAGGTACATGAATCTTGGTTGGTCACAAGAAATTGAGCAAACATTGAAAAGAATTTACAACCAAGAAGAAGTAGAGCAAGTATTACCGAGCACACCTTCACCAGAACATTAGTTCGTATCTCCCTCCTCATCACTTTTTAACAGAGATTTCGTAGCACCACCCTCACCATTTCCTTCAGAAGCTTCGTGTGAACTAAACCCTTTGTTTCACGAAGAACCAGAGTTTGAGCTACTTCAAAGTCCCATACCAATTCAGTACTTGAATTTTGATTTACCTGATCCTACATTCAAGATGACTTCATTGAGAGAAGAGAATGGGCAAGTAGATGCGCCACAAGGAGGAGTGGTGAGACCAAGTAATGTAACATATCCTGCTGTTGCACCTGGCAAATCAGCAGAGTTTGAGTTGAAGGGTGGATTTATCCACCAATTGCCCAAGTTCTTTGGACTTAGTGGAGAAGATCCGAATCGCCATATTCAGAAATTTGAGTTCAGATGTGAGTCAATGTGCCCAACTGGGGCGGATTTGCAACATGTGAGGATGAAAGCTTTTCCATTCTCACTTGAAGATAGGGCAGCCGAGTGGTTCTTTGCTATTCCACCAGGAAAAATGACGTCTTGGAATACAATGGTGAAGGAATTTCTCACAAAATACTTTCCTTCATCAAGGGTGACACAAATCAGAAAAGAGATCACCTCAATTAGACAAGAGCCAGACGAGAGCTTTGATGTGTACTATGATAGGTACAAGTCTTTGGTGGCAACGTGCCCTAATCATGGGATACGTGAGGGTCTTTTGCTGCAGTATTTTTATGAAGGGTTGCGTCCTTTGGAGCGCAGATTTCTTGATTCAGCGGCTGGAGGATCTTTGATGGAAAAGAGCAAGGAGGAAGTTAAGAACTTGTTGGAGATGCATTTCACTAACCAACAACAGTTCGGGTCTACTTCCTCAAGGCGAGTGAATGAAGCTAGTGGTTTTGAAGAGTCCAATGCTGTCAAGGAGCTTAGGGAAGACACGGGGAAGCTAACTCAGATGATGTCCCAAATGATGAAGCAGAAGCATGCCCAAGTCTGTGGGGTGTGTAGCATGGAGGGCCATACGGCTGATGTGTGTCCTCAATTGGGAGGAGGTGATAATTTTGAGGAAGCCAATTCGGTTGGTTTTCAAGGGCAGCAACGTTCCAATTACCCCAATTTCAATCCAAGGTACAACGATCACCCTAATTTTCGTTGGGCCAACAATAGCAATGTTCAGAACCCTCAACCATTGGCGCCACCACAAGCAAATCAAGGAGGCATGGCGTATCAACCTAGACCTCAAGGGCAATTCCAAGGATTTGCAAGACCTCAGCAACAATTCTACAACAATAATGCTCAAGCATCATCGAACCCTTTGTTGCAGGTTTCTTGAGAACTAACATATTTTCCAGGTTTGGAGTACCTCGTGTGCTTATAAGCGATGAAGGTTCTCATTTCTGCAACAGAACAATTGAGGCTTTGCTCAGAAGATATGGAGTCACCCATAAGGTATCCACACCTTATCACCCTCAGACGAGCGGAATGGCGGAAGTGTCCAACAGAGAGATTAAGAGCATATTGGAGAAAACTGTGGGCCCATGGAAAGATTTGAGTGACAGACTTGATGATGCACTTTGGGCTTACAGAACGGCATATAAGACACCCATTGGGATGTCTCCATTTCGGCTCACATATGGCAAGGCGTGCCATCTTCCAGTAGAGTTGGAGCATAGAGCATGGTGGGCGGTCAAGCAATTCAACATGGAGCTTGACAAGGCTGGACTTCACAGGAAATTGCAGTTGAGCGAGCTTGAGGAAATCAGAAATGAAGCATATGATGCTGCGTGGATTTACAAGGAGAAGACGAAATTGTATCATGACAAGATGATAAGAGGCAAAACGTTTCATATTGGTCAAAAAGTCTTGTTATTTCATTCTCGTCTTAGATTATTTCCTGGAAAATTGCGTTCTCGTTGGGCTGGTCCTTATATTGTTACTAATGTGTTTTCTCATGGTGCTATAGAAATTCAGAGTATTGAACAGGAAAAGCGTTCAAGGTGAATGGTCATCGACTTAAACCTTACTACGAACCTTTTGAGGAGCACACCATTGAGGAGATACAATTTATTTTGGCAGACGCACCAAGATCCTGATATGGAGAAGAGTCTAGGCTGAGTAGACTATAAACATTAAGCGCTGCATGGGAGGCAACCCATTTCAACCAAAATTGTGAAGGAGTCGTCTACGAGAGTTTGAATTTTTTAACCCTAAACTCTTTTTGGTTGAATTGTATAAATGTGGAATGTGTGATTTATCATATGCTTAGAGATTACAACATAATTTTTGTGTACATTGAGGACAATGTAATTTTCTAAGTGTGGGGTAGGGAATACAAGTTTCACATGTTTTGTTTTTGTTTTGAGTCATAAAAAGAAAATAAAAAAATCAGAAAAATCAGAAAAAAAAATATATATATATATTTCGTTGCTTTTAGTCATTATTTTCGTTGCTTTTAAATTTTTGTTTTAATTTTTGAGTCTTAGGTGCCCCTAAATAGTCTATGATGATTATATCTTGAATACATAGATGATGGTTTTGCATAATCTTGAAAATAATTGTGAGTTTCATGGACTTTGTGATTGGTATGAACATTTGAGACTTGAACTTAATTGTGTAATAAGCATGTATGTTGTGTTGATTTTGTTCCATAATAACCTATGTGAGCTTTGATTGCCAAATACTTTATTCTTGAGTGATAAAAATGGGCAGAATTTTTTCAAAACTTCATCATTCTTTGAATATTCAATGACTATGTGCCATAGATTTTAATGAACTCTAGAATGCTAGAACTCACTTTTGACGATTTTTGAGACTATTATTCATAAAATGCCTTGATTTCGAATATGATTGAGATGATCTTGTTAGGATTACCACCATGCCAAATAAAGCATATGCCTAATTTGTGCCCGTCGTGGGACTCCTTAGTTTTAACCCCCTTGAGCCGACAATGAGCCATTTATTTCATCACCATGATACACATTCCTTGAGCTTAGAACAGTTTATCCTAACCATTGTTGTCAAGACTTGGTAAAGTTTAATTGGAATTTGTTATTTGAAGTGATGATTTGAAGCAAGTGTGAGGTAAGCCAATCCAAAAGCATGAAAAACCATGATTGCCGAAAAGAAAAAAGAAAATTCGGACAGAAAATAAAAAGAAAAATTCGAGCCGAAAATAGAGAAAAACAAAGAAAAAGAATCGACAAAAGAAAAATAGAAATGCTTGGATTGGGATCTTGTGGTGAATTTGGAGTTTGTTTTACAATTGAAGGTCTATTATTATCATACTTGACCTTTGTTCATATTCACTATGTTATTGGGAAGAAAAGAATGAAGTTTGGGCCCAACAAGTTTAAACTTGGCCCTTTGAGCGAAGTCATAAGGAGTATTGAGCTTTGCTAAGTCTTGGTGACATTTTCTCACCACTATTCTAAATGCGAATTCCTTATGCCAAGCCCCACTATTTTCCCATGTAAGATCTCTCATGATTCGAATAATAGGTGAACTTTGTATGTGGAGATTTTTGTAAAGAGTTGAGCATATGGCTTTGGTTCATTGGTGCACATAGTTGTTATATGAAGTTTTTCCTGAAAGATCTATTCACAAAGTGCCTTTATTTGATGAAATATGCAAGTTACTCTTTGTAACTCTTAATCTATTTTCTTGCATATACTTTGAGTGAATATTGCCATTTCATGAGTGAAAAGAAGAGAGTATGCCTAGTGAGGAGGATGAATCAACATAATATGTCATTGCTTGTGATTTTCGTTTCTTACTTGTTCATGCCCTGATACATGTCTATGACGCTTGGGATTATTGTGCTTACATTGAATGCTTAACTTGAAAGCTATGTGTTTAAAGATCCTGAGACAATCATTTAGGGGCTGTAGTATTGAGTCTTTTTATTTGTTTTGCTAAGGGACTAGCAAAGGCTAAGTGTGGGGTAGTTGATATGAGCATAAAATGCGACGTTCTTAATATGTTTTACCCCCATTTATGCATTTCTTATCCCTTATTGTTGTAATATAGAGTCATTGAGTCATGTTGGAGTCGTTGGCAAGTGTTGGTGAATAAATTGAGCTAAAAATGCAGAAATGTCAAATTTTGAAGAGTTTTAGTTTGAGTAGGTCTCCTTGTTGTACTAGGAATCCTGTTTGGACTAGGAAACCTGTTTTGACTAGGAAACTTGTCGAAATGGAATTTTCATTGTTTGTCGTTTCTAATACTTGTGTGGAGTCGGTTTGTGCTAGAAATTGTGAAAATGCATAATTTTGGTGGAGTCCTTATTGAACTAGGATTCCTAATAAGAGTTTGATTGTGACTAGGACTCCTTTTTCAAGTAGAACTCTATTTGGAAAAGGAATCCTTACTAAAGTAGGAATCCCAGTTGAATAAGGATTCTATGAGTTTGAGTCCTAATTGAAGGCTACGAATTGAAGAGTTTTAGTCGAACAAGGAGTCTACAAATGCTCGACGTTTTTGAAATGTCGAAAGAATTTCATTGAAAATACAACTCCTTGTTGGACTAGGATTCCTTATCTATCTAGGACTCGTACTCATGACAATTGTGCTACATCTTTTTATCTTCTTTTTGATTTATTTCTTATTCTTATTTTTCAGGAATCAAAGAGAAGATTAATGGACGAATTGGAGGGAATTTTCGGCAAGAAAAGAATTTCCTTGCCGTGAAAGAGAAGAAGAGGAATCTAATTCGGATTTGGTTTCTTTGTGCCGTACAAATACTTAGCAATTTTTATGGAATGAATTTCCGATTTTTGCTTTGTGTTTTTCTTGGATAATACACGGCTGAAGATAAAAGAAAAGAAGAAGAGATGGAATGGAGCTCTTGAAGGCCGGCCAAAGAGAAGAAATTTGTTAGATTTTCGGCTAGGAAAAGAAGA
The DNA here is from genome assembly GCA_963682095.1 of Potentilla sterilis. Classification (NCBI taxonomy): domain Eukaryota; kingdom Viridiplantae; phylum Streptophyta; class Magnoliopsida; order Rosales; family Rosaceae; genus Potentilla; species Potentilla sterilis. Next base: position 13,761,518 of record OY821764.1, read on the forward strand.
AAAGGGAATGCAAAGAATGTATGTGGACTGAATTGTGACTTCATGCAAGGATTCTTTGCCGAATTAAAAGAGAGTTAATTGGATAAAAAGAAGAGATAATTCGGCAAAGAGATGAGATAACAAGTGAATTTATTCAGCCATTATCTATGAATTTCGGAAAAGAAGAAAGGAGAAAAGCTTGGGATGAACTTGGACTTAATTGAAGCTTGGTGCATTACTTGTTGCCGAATTAAAAGAAGAAATTGAAGTGATAATTCAGCCTTTTATCAAGGATATTCGGCAACACTTGGAACATTTATTGGAGGACTTTGCCGAAACCAAAACCAAAAGGGTTTCGGTTTCTTGGAGTGCAATCCTTTGCCGAACCCTAGCTGCCCTCTCCTCTATATATACCACACTTTGTATTCATAAAAATCATCTTCTCTTCCTCATAAAATCCTTGCCGAACCTCTGCCAAAATAAATTCAGAAATTCTTACCAAGAAGCTTTGCCGAATCCACCACCACCTTTCACAAAAATCCGATCATCACCAATCCTTGCCGAATCTTCATAAGGTTGTAACATGGATTGTACTTTATTGGCTTTTGATTGTTTGTATTTAAACATAATTTTGTCTATGAAATATGTTTTGATTTCTGGTTTTATTTTCGGTATTGATAATTATATATGGTATCTTCGGATCTTTGTTATAAATGTTTGGAAATTTTGTATATGATTGCCGAATTATACATGTAGTTTAATTGAATTGGTATGATGGACAGCAAGTTTTTAGCATGTTTTCTTGATTTAATTAGGTTTATTTCCATAATTCGTGTGCAACCGAAGGAGATGTCTAGATGCAATCGCAGGCCATGGTTGTTATCTAGATGTTGAATTCATATGCCGATTTAATACATGTTGGATCATACGCGTTGTTGATTTTAATATGTATTTATCTAAGGGCTAGAGTAATTCTGGAAATTTACATGTCGATGTGGGATGAGTGACGCCATACCTGCTAACATGTTTCCAATTCGACATATTGTGCTTATGTGCTTTTTGTGTTTAATTTCTACGCGTTGTGTTATTAAACCGATTAGTACCATGTTTAGGATTACACGCGTTGTGGATTCTAAATACTTGTGATGTCTTGAATAATTAGAATAACCGCGTTGGCTCTAATTAAATTGGAACTTAGTTGATCTTGAATTCGTTATATGGTTGCTGCCCCTATTACTTGTTTTAATTTTGTTGCATGTATAATGAGATTTGTGTTTGGTGATTGTGTGGAAGATGTTGATCAATTGTAAATAATAATTTAGGTTTTAATTTTTGTAAAAATTCAGTAGGTAATTATAAAAAAATTCGACAACCCCCTTTTAGTGCAATACTTTATGTGATTAAATGCCCTTGATTTCCCCGGATAGAACGATCCCTACTTGTCCTAACTACAATTGACAAAATAAGGGTATTATGTGTATGAAGTTGTTTTGCAGGTATTTTGTGCTTGGATAACACCTCCATCAGCCTCCACCGACGCCACTGCACTTGTGCAGTCCAGCCACCACAGCAACCTCCGCCGGCGCCGGACGAAGAGCTGCAGCTCCTCCACCCGCCTGCAGCTGCGGCTTGGCGTCTCCGCCGCCGTGCAGCCGAGAAGAGGCCGACAGCCCTCCCTTGTGGAGCTTGGATTTTTCTTGGCCGGCCATCTCTTGACCCAAATTGAAGGGGGAAAGGTTGAGCTCGGTGTGGGTAACAATTCCACCAAAGAAAACGGATCAATTCGACTTGGGTAAGGAAATTTCAAGAATTGAAATTTTTAGGGTTTGTGAAGTTTTTGTTGATTTTGGTTGAGGTTGTGTTTTGGGAGGTTGGTTTCGGATTTGTGGTGTTGTTAGGAGCTGTATTGGTGAAATTGGAAGTTTATTAGAGTGTTTGGGTGAATTTTGGTGGTGTGGGAGGAAGGGCCGCCAGGACAGCCGCCATGTGCGGCGGCTGCAGCGGGGGAGGGCGGCGGAGAGAGGGAGGTGAGGCACTTGAGTTGATGTTTGAGGTGAATTGGGCCTTGGCGGAGCTGCCGCTGCTGCGGCGGTGGCGGCGGCGAGAGAACGGAGGCCGATGTAAAATAAGTTCATATATATTTGGGTGTATGGACTTTGTTCTTATATATTTGGGTGTAATCGGAGGAATCGTACGAGTGAGGACGATTTTGATTTGAGTTTCTGAATTGTTATCGAGTCTAAGATTTTAAGTATATTCTTTGACAGGCCGAGGAGAGGCTCATCGTGAGGAGGACTCGAGTCAGAGGTCGACTTAGTCGTTGTGAGTGGACTTTTGTTTTGAATTTCATGCATGCATAATTATTCAATTTTATGAAAGTTTATATATATATATATATATGTGTGGGAATTAATATGGAAATGTTTTGGCTTATCGAAAAATAATACCTTTATTGAAATGATGATTTCTTGATAACGATTTTCAAATGGTTTATAAATTAAACAAAGTGACTTGACATCATGGAAATTATATGTTTATTTATATGTAATCGGAAATGGGATTTCCGTGGACTATACGATTTTAATTATTGATATTGCGATTTAGTAATGGTGTGGATTTTACATTTGTTCTTTGAGGCCATGCTTTAATTTGATTATATTATGGGCCTTAGATATACGGTCGGGGACCGTACCATTTTATGATTTCATAGGGGAAATGTATTTTAAATTGATTTCGGAATTTTCACCATATAAGGGTCCGTTTATGATTTGTGCTAGCTAGCTTATTAACCTCATCCCACGCGAGGTGACGACTTGACCATATAGGTCAGATTCACGCTCGGTGGTGGACGGAGTTGTGGTGTAGAGGTTAGCGTGGGACGCGGACGCTGTAGAGAGTCTTAGAGACTCTGACCCTAGCCTTGGAGGCTCATTATGATTATGGTGGTTAACATTCCCCTATTTTTATTTAATTGGTATTCATTGGTCAATGGGATTGACCTAGTTATCCGTTTATACTTTATATTTGATTTTCGGAACTTTTGATATTTTATATGACTTTATAATTCTCGAACCAGCGGGGCTGGGGAGTTTTGTATTGAGAGTGATAAAGAGAAAAGTTGTTTTAACACATGCATCATGATTTTATTTATGTAAAATGAGGAAAGTAACAAATTCTCTTTTGTTATATTTACATATATATATAAGTGTATTGATTTTGTCCACTCACGCTAATATTTTGAGTTACTTTCCCTGGGCCCTTTTGTTTTTAAATTGCCCAGTGTGCAGAGCTGTTCGGCGCTAGTAGGAGGCAAGACCTAGAGTTCCTTCCGCTATCAGAAAATCGTAGGTTGTTAGATCAGCCTACTTGTAAATTATTGTCATGGTCTAGTCGCTCTGATACTTTGTTTTTGTTGTAAATCTCAAATGTTTGTCTTGGGTTGTAACCTGAAATATTGTTGTTGTGTTAGTGCTTTACTTTTGCACCTTTGAGAAATTGAATTATTTGTTCAGTGTTTTTGAGAAGTTGTTTGATAAAAGGGGGAGCAGGAGACTCCTTGAGTCAGGGTGGATGTTTTAGAAGTGTTTGGTGTTTTGTTTACAGGTTGTGGGTTGCCCATTTTAAGAGGGGTTATGCCGAAATTTTCTCTTTTTCGGTAGAACTTCCCTTAAAGTGGTCCCTGCAAGACTCATTCTGGATAACAGTGTTGTATCCGGGGCGGGTCCTGTCACGTTTAGTCGAGTCTGGAGTCTTTGGTAGAGTTGGTTTGTGAAATGAGCTAAAACGTCTAAAAACGCTAAATTTGTGAAGAGTTTGAGTTGAACTAGGATTCTTAAGTCAAGAGTTTGATTCAAAGTAGGACTCCTTATGCAAATAAGAGTTTTAATCGGTTTAGGAGTCTACAATGTCTCGACGTTTCTGAAAACGTCGAAAGTTCAAAGAGTTTCAATCAAAGTAGAACTCCTTGTTGAACCAGGAAATCCTCACTGATCAGGAATCATATTCTTAATAATTCTCCAACATTTTTATCTTGTCTTTTTAATATTTCTTCTCTCTTATTTTCAGGAATTAATGAGAAAAATTCGTTGGAAAAAATAAGAGAGAAATCGGGCAGAAATTATTACTTATTGCCGAATGCAAGAGAAGAGTTGCAATGCAACTAGGACAATAAGAGAGGCTGAATTATTAAGGATAAATGGAAGAGATATTGCAAAGATATTCAATAATTATCCAAGGGAAATTCAGCGACAAATTCAAGAGAAAACGAAGAGATAATTCAGAAAAAGAAGTAGAAAAATCGGAAGAAACCCTGATTAAATTCGGCAGAATTCCTGTGCACGTCATCCAAATTCCACGGACTCTCCAAGACAGCTCACTTTGAACCAGATGGCGTGCCATATATGGATAGAAAGCTACGGGAGTCTAGTTTCCAAATCAGTTAGAAGCATCTCAATAGTTATTTTCTACAGGGAGATATTCCATAATCTTTACACGAAGGTCAAATCTGCCAGCAGGATAAGTTTGAGAAAAACTAGGTTTTGTAAACCCTAGTTACTGCCGAATCCTTTTACCTTTGCCTCTATATAAAGAACGGTTTTGACACATAAAAACCATCTCTTTCTCTCACAAAATTCTAGCCGAAACCCTACCAAAGTGAAACCACAAAGCCTATACAGAAAATTGTTGTTGCCGAACCACCATCATCTTCAAAGTTCGCACCATCTTCCATTGCCGAATTCATCTTTTGCCAAAGTTCTTCAAGGTTCTTCTAAAGTGTGATTCGTCTAACTCATGGCTTCTTTAATTTTCTGTATGAATTACAATATCATGTTGTATGATTTGTTGGATTATAACTTTTGGTTTGTATACTTTATTAAGGATTTCCGAATTTTATTAAGAGTTCATATATTGCTTGCGAATTTGATTCAATGTTTGTATGTGATTTCCGAATTTGATTCAGGGTTCCTATGATATATTATATGTATTTTTACATGTTGTTTTCGTAAATAATTGGTAAAGGGCAGTAGGTTTCGCATGTTATTTTGATGTTGTTTGATTAATTTTCATGAGTTCGTGCATCACAAATTGTGTGCTTAAGGGCTGACTTTGTAGCTTCTCCTTCGGTGCCGATTTTATATACCAAAATAATTTGGATTGCTTCATACGCTGAGTTGCTGTGATTTAGATTGTTTATTAGGGCGGTTATAACCATGAAAATTTACATGTTAAAGCAAGGTGAGGTGACGCCATACTTGTTGCATGTCTCTGATTCGGCTTATTGTGCTTATGTGTTCTTCGTGTTTACCTTCGACGCTGAGTGTTTGTAAACTGATTAGCACTATGTTTAGGATTATACGCTAAGTTAATTCTAAATAATTAAGAAGTCTTAACGATTAGATGAACCGCTGAGAGCTCTAATTAAAATTGGAATTAAATTTGTCTAAGTGTTATGTGAAATATTGCTGCCTTGAATCTTTTATTTCGATTAATGCATGTGTCACTACAACATTGAATATCTTAGGCGACGAAAATTTTTCGTCACCTAAGAAGGATTTTCGTTGTCTAACATCTTAGGTGACGAAAATTTTGTCGCCTAAGTTTCGTCGTCTAAAGTTTGTGGTCTAAGTCAGGAGGAGACGAAAATATAAGAATTTCGTCGCCTAAGATAAATCTTGGACAACGAAAATATTTCGTCGTCTAAAAAAATGGTGACGAAAAAAAACTCTAAGAGGACGAATTTTTTCATCGGCTAAATTCCATCTTAGACGACGAAACAAATGTTTCGTGGCCTAAGATAATTACTTAGACCACGAAACTCAACATTTTTCGTCGCCTAAGATGAAGACTAAGTCGACGAAATTATTTGTTTCGTGGTCTAAGCTAGTTTCTTAGGCCACGAAACATAATATTTTCATGGCCTAAGTGGTGATCGTAGGCGACGAAATTATTATGTTTCGTGGCCTAAGTCTCTAGCTTAGACCACGAAACTATTTGTTTCGTCGACTTAGTATCTAGCTTAGGTCACGAAAACATTCTGTTTCGTCGACTAAGTAACTAGCTTAGGTCACGAAATTGAATTTTTCGTCGCCTAAGTAAGTATTAAATTTAAAAAAAAAAATCTAATACTGAATATTCATATAAATTAAAAAAATTATCTATAAAAATTAAATACCGAATATTAATAAGTTTATTCATACATTTGTTCAATAAAAATATTAAACCGAACAATATCGTAGTGAGAGAGAGGAGCCTGCAAGCTACTGTGGTCGGTTCCTAAACAGCTGGAACTGTTCCTCCAACCAGCTAAGACGGTTTTCACTATTCTGGTACTTCTCATTTGCCAATCGTGTCTGCTCCTCAAGTATGCCGATACGCTGTCGGGCCTCCTCTTTGGCCAGTCGTACCTGCTCCTCTGCAAGTGCGATACGCTCTCAGGCCTCCTCCTCTGCAAGTGCGATACGGTCTCGGGCCTCCTCCTCCAGTCTTCTCATACGCTTCGCATTTGACGACCGATTGCGTCCAGTGGAATTTTCCCCTTGCAATGATTGGGAGCTGACACCGAAAGTGACTCCACCTAACCCCCGGATCTCATCGCTGTTTCGCGGTCCCAGTGCGTTGACAAGCACTTGGGCTTGAGTCGGCTCGTCAAAATAGTGAACGATCTGATCTTCCGGAACGTCGGGGTGGTCATTCCTCACAGTGGTCATCACCCTGTCGAGCTCGACATTGATACGGCGCTGCATTTGAAAATGAAGTACGTTAGTGCATTAATAACTTATGTCGCTGTTATCAGATTTGGCCAAAATTTTTGTACATTATCAATACAAAGACCAAGTAAGTAACATGCATATGAATAATGCATTCTAAATAATCCAAACATAATCGGCAGATACTCTTCATCAAACCACAACGGTTAAACATAATCTAAACATAATGCATTCACTAGGAGTTTTGAGATCTTAGAATGGTTTTAACTTGAGTAAATACACAAAGTTAGATAACTCAAGGGAAATATTAAAGAGCTTATGCATATGCTTATGAATTTCTCTTGATAACATGTGTATTGATCATATTGGTGATGGATTTCCAAATTCCTAACATTCTATCCTTCTTGGTCTATTTTCTTATAACCGGCCATGTCTAGTTATGGGATAAGGGAAACTTACTATATTTTCTGCCGCTTCCGGGTGCTCAGGAGGGTACACCGTCTCATAATTCTTCACCAACGGGAATGGTTCACCCGTTTGCTTCAATTCGAGCGCCCCGTAGATGAAAGGCTTTGAACCGGACCGATGGTGCAACGCCTTCTTCCCCCGGTTGAGGACGTTGGCGGTCGATCGTCTCTGTAGAAGTATGATTAAATATGAGACAAATAGTTAGCATTGAAATAAAACTAAAATGAAAAATGTTAACATTTGAAAGCACAGACTAATATTAAAAAATTATATACTTGGAACTCATCACTCTCGAAGTGGTGAACCAGCCAAGACCACTCCTCCTTCCTATCTTTGAACTCTTTCGGAATTTTCCCAGGGTTGTCAATCCTAAGCCTGTTGAGCTTACTCTTGAAGGCTGTGAAGGTCTTGGCGGCATGCTTGTAAACCCACTTTACCATCTTCTTGTCATCCCAAGGGATGTCATAAACAAGCTATTACAAAAAAAATAGAATTAATATAGAAGCTGATAGATAATTAAAATATTAAAAATTGTAGTTAACTTACGTCGAGTTCATATTTGAGCTTCATCTGATCATCCTCTTCCATATCCCACCAACTTGCAGCAGTCATGGGAATGCTGTCCCGAATGATATGGCCGATATCATGAGTCAGCCAACTGTTCAGTGTACTGGTTTGCGGTCCGTGCAAGAACTCATCATCCATGACGATCTTCACCTTCTCTCCGTGCTACACCCAAGACGTGTAGGCCTTCAAGCCTTTTACCAACCCTCGTTTGTGTTTGGGAGGAGGTGCTGCCAAAACAATAACAATTTAATTAGAGAGTAATAACACTCATTTATAACTAAATGACTTAATTAAAAGTGTTGGATTATGTTTACCTCCATAAGGCCGAGGACGAAATGTGCGCCGACAGCTGATCTCTTCACCATCGCTGTCTTCGACGTCAGGTGTGGTTTCTGCTACTGGAGGGGCTGCAGTATCTTCCACCAGCAACGGGGGAGGGGGGGAGGGGGAGGTGCTGATACGTTCGCAGATGATTATGTACGTGGCTGCGACGAACTCCCTTCAGAGACATTTGACCTGTAGAAGCGGTCAAATAACTCCTGCCTCTTCTTCTTGAGAAATCCATGAGTCGGCGGCATATTTTTCCTGTAAAGAAACATAAATTCACAAACACAACATATATTATATCATTTTTCTAACAAATGAATAGAAAATAAAAGAAAATTTCTAAAGTCTTTCGGCCTATTTAATTGGAGCAATGACTTGAGCTATCATATTAAATGGAAAACAGGCAAGTGTGGCACTGGATGTACAAAAACAATAAGAAAATGTGATGATGATGGAGAATGATATCAAGTTCGGGTGGGATAGAACTATAAGCCAACATCCTTTTCTATGATCATCACCTGGTTTATGATGCCATCACTGACACAGACACCAGTTTAGTTTCTGCATTCCTATTCATTAGTATTTCTCCATCCACATGATCAAAAATCAATATTCATTTCCACAAAGAAGCCAGACAATTCACACAGAGAGAGGATATATATATAGAGAGAGAGAGAGAGAGAGAGAGAGAGAGAGAGAGAGAATATAACATAATAAAGAGAAAGTATCTGATTTCTAAGACCAAGCTTTCCAATAATTAGCACTATTCAAAGTACTAAAATATAACCCATACAAAAGCTCATATTGCCCCATCAACAGGTTTACCCACGCCAAAAGTTTGCCTTCAGAGTCTAATTATAATGGCCAAGCGTATGAGTAGTAAAACAAAGTGCCATGTCAACTACACTGATATAACAATCTGCTAGCACATGATCCTTGAAATAAAAACTCAACAACAGAGAAAAATACAAGGAAGTTTTGGCTGCAATCACCAGAGCAGAAATTTTATAACATAATTCAGCGACAAAGGAGAAAATGGAAGAATTCTTTCCTTAGAACTTTCCCTGTTTACTCTGGTCACTCCAAAATGAGGGAGTAGTAAACAACTGGATCATGAACTGACTATGGAATGAATACAGACGCAAAAATCAGCAAGAATGCCATGTCCATTGAAGGGTTTGGCTTAGACACCTATTTAATTTCTTTGCAAAATTCTAAAGCTGCACTCTATTACTTAATTATAGAGGTCCTATATATATATATATATATTCTTCCATCACTAATATTTAAAACTATCAATTCTGCATCAGAAATCGAATATGTCACCACGTATATTATTCTTGATCGAGGTGTAGTGATCGACTCTACTCCATCAATCAAATCAACAAAGACGACATGTGATTTTTTTAATCAAAATCATCCAAGACGATAAGAGAGCATCTACATTGCATGCATTTAAACTCTATATGTTATGATTCTTAATTGCATTATGTTATTTACTGTAATTTAATTGGTTAATATTTTACCTTGCCAAAAGAGAAAGAAAATCTTTTCGGCTTTGACCTTACCGTAACCATGAGCGAGCAGAAGCCAAATCCTTCTACTCAAGAGAATCAAACTCCATTAATAAATTGCTATATGAGGGTGCTGAACTCGATTTGATACCCTAACTAATTAGAGCATTTCATCTCTGATTATTTCAATTGAATTCATAACAAGATAACCATTATATATATATATCAAGAAGTTGCAATAAGACGTCTGCAGACACATAAAAAATTAGAAATTAAATTTGATCACTCTATTTTATATTTCAATACGTTAGGGTCCTAATATTCTCAAAAAGCATCATAGAAGTCTAGACAACCCAAACAAGGCTGTTTTTATGTACAAATTCCTCGTAATTAAAAGCTGAAGAAAAGGTAATGATCAAAGAGAATAAGAATAGCAGCTAAATGTAAGTGAATTATGTAAAAGAGATTAGCACAATTGCTAAAATGAAAGATTAGTACACATACTCCTTCTAAACCGTATTCTGCATTTTCTTTTGCAAGCAGAATAAGCCTTAAACAACTCTTGCACAAGCCATTATTCCCTTTTAGCAACGTCAACTCAGAAGCACTAAAGCAATCTCTACATATTGACGAATTTCAAAATCTGAAATTTAAATGCAAGATGTATAACACCACAACAATCTCATTTTCTAGGGATTTTGAGAAGATAACCATTATATATATATATATATATCAAGGTGTTTTTTTCTTTGATTGAATTTGCTAGCTAAGCAACTAGTCAATTTCTATGCACACCAAACCATATATATGCACACCAAACCATATATATTCATGTTGCGGTAATGACGAGGGAGAGAATTAGAGAGAGACAGAGAGCATACTGATCGAGAGAGGCGGAGGCGAGGGAGGCGAGGGCGGAGGCAAGACCGGCGAGCGACGAGGAGGCTGGGGCGGAGGATGGCTGAGGAGGTGGCTAGGGCGGAGGCGAGGGCTGGTAGAGGCGGAGGCGAGACCGGCGAGCGACGAGGAGGCTGGGGCGGAGGCTGGCTGAGGAGGTGGCTAGGGCAGAGGCGAGGGTTGGTAGAGGCGGAGGCGAGACCGGCGAGTGAGGAGGCGGAGGTTGGGGCGGGGGCCACAACGCGGAGGAGGGAACGGAGGGTGAGGCGGCGTGAGGAATCGGGGAGAACGAAACAGACCAAAGATGAATTAGGGATTGCAGATCGGGTATATTTAACTGAGTTAGGCGACAAAACTGAATCTTTCGTCTCCTAAGAGCAAACCTTAGACGACGAAATCAAAAATTCGTCGCCTAAGAAGTAAAACTTAGGCGACGAATAAATATTTCGTCGCCTAAGATAATTTCAAATTTTTCACAATTGATTGAAATTCAAATTAGGCCGCCAATTTATTAAATGAAAAAATATATATTTACTTAGTCGACGAAAATTATATTTTCGTGGCCTAAGTTATTACTTAGACGACGAAAAAACAAGTTTTGTCGTCTAAGTAATAACTTAGGCCACGAAAATATAATTTTCGTCGTCTAAGTAAATATATATTTTTTCATTTAATAAATTGGCGGCCTAATTTTACTTTAATGTGTTAAAACATTTACGACGAGTTGATCATAAGGGAAAACAATTAGGTTTATAACGTTTATATATACTAAGTATCTGTCAGTCGGATCCCCGAATATATAGTTCAAGGCGCATATATTAACAGTCGAAGTACTTACGTACACACCGTTTTATAATTGTAATTATACATCACAAACAAATTTATTGAATTTAAAAACATAATTTAAATCTGATCATGGCTCTGCATCATAATCGTCATCGTTTGTATCATTTGTATCTTCAATCGTATCAGTGAAGTCCTCATTGGAATTTTCATCGTCGTCTGATTCCTCATCATCCTTGTCATTAATGAAGTCGTCATTGGCTCTCTTTTGAGATGTAGATGCAGTTGGGGCTGCAATGTATTCATCAGAAGTGACGAAATGCAAGCGGTTGTCGTCGCGAATAGCCTCTACATTAGGGATTTGAGAAGCCGAATGCTCTTGATATGGTTCATCAGTGTCGCCGTCATCTTCATCATCATGTTCTTCACCCCCTTTAATTGTAGACGCACTCCATATATTCCTATGTGACATCGGGTTAACCACTTTCCAAAATCCACCAGCCTTAGGATCATCGAGATAAAACACCTGTTTTGCCATGCTAGCAAGAATGAACGGCTCATTTTCATACCAACTTGTGTTGTATTCACCGATAACATGCCGTAATCCATCTTTGTACTCCCAGGAACACTTTGATTAGTGTTAAACCATGTACACTTGAACAAGACAACGAGCATATTTCCATATACTAGTTCGACAACGGCGACTAGCACTCCATAGTAGGTGAAGTCGTCACCATCTACCATGACCCCGTAATTTTGCGTTCTGCGGTTTACATCTCGTTGAAGTGTCACAAACTTGACGCCGTTGACAAAACACATCGCTCGCACCCTGTGGAAAATTGGCATTCTAGCCAAATGGTGCAATTCGGATGAGTACCAATCACTGTTCTGTATTTGGAGATTTTCCACCTGTCACGTTGTGATAAGTTATTATTTAAATTGAACTGACTAGCTAGAATACTAATATTGAAATGGAGATATTGTAACATAAAAAATATTGTGTCGTACACATTTGCGAAAGTAAACAGGAAATGTTCTTTTGTGCGTCTCTTTCGACCTTCGGTCTCGACGATTTGCTTCAATCAGTTTCAAATGCTCACGCATGAAATATTGTGCTTCGTCACAGTGTTGTAGTACGCACCAATGAGCTTCAATTAGCTCAGCATCTGTCAGTCTTTCTGAAGTTGGTAAATTACCAAACGGACGTACAACACTTGAAAGGACTGAAAGTTTTAACTCTGGTATTGTAGAGGCTGCTGTAGAAGATTCTGCTTCGTCACTGTTACGGAGATATAAGTTGCAGTATGTTACACATTCATGTGTAATGTACGACTCCGCTATCGATCCTTCAGGGTGACTCTTACTTTTACATAACTGTTTGTATTGAAACAGTTGTCTGAAATTACACGTACAGTTATTAGTGAAGTATATATACAAGAGAATATTATAATGAATGGGGAAATACGAATAATAAATAGTACCTTTCTTGAGGATACATCCAGGTGCAATGAACTAGACCAGTAAGCAGTGCTTGATCTGGAAGATGGATCATCAGATGAATCATACTGTCAAACAAAGCAGGGGGGAAAATCCTTTCCAACTTGCACAAAATGTAGATGATGTCTTCTTTGAGAATGAGAACATCTGACTTCTTCAGCTCTTTAGCGCATAACTTCTGAAAGAACCTACACAATGCTATTATAGGTTCGACCACATCTGGATGCAAATAGGGTCGGATAACCACTGGAATAAGACGTTGTAGCAATACATGACAGTCGTGGCTCTTCAATCCGTTAAACGTATTAAGCCCCAACACTACCAGAAAAGGCATTATAGCCGACGAAATTGCAAATAACGGCCGACGAACTCTTTATTCGTCGGCTATAACCATTATAGCCGACGATATCGTCGGCTATAATTATTATAGCCGGCGATTTCGTCGGCTAAAATGGTTATAGCCGACGATATGGTCGTCGGGTATAGTTTTACCGACGGCGTATTTCCGACGATGTTATAACCGACGATATGTCGTCGGGTAATGGTTATAGCCGACGAAATCGTCGGCTATAATAATTATAGCCGACGATATCGTCGGCTATAACCATTATAGCCGACGACTTAAATTCGTCGGCTATGATGCCTTTTCTGGTAGTACAAGTTAATACACCGAGATATATTTCCTGCATACCCATGAGGATACTGTACTCCTTTAAACCATATGAAAACCTGTTTCTTGAAAGCTGGTTTAACTGTGTAAGGTGCAACACGTATGAAAGTCCCTGACGCCGTCTTCACTGGCCACAATTGTTTTTGTAATCCCTTCTCCTTCAGATACTGACGTGCTTTCAAAGTGTCCTTACTCTTTCCTTTGATATCAAGAACTGTTCCCACAATGCTGTCACTCACATTCTTTTCTATGTGCATGACATCTAGGGTGTGCCTAATAATCAATTTCGGCCAGTAAGGCAAACCATAGAATGCACTCTTATGTGTAAAACACTTGTACTCGTCAGGGCGTTCCAGAACTGGTATTGTGGTATCACCGCTCAACACCCCGAAATCGAAAGAGTTCAGCTTCTCCAAAATTTCATCACCGTTCCAGGGACGGGATTTAGGACGAAGCTCTACTGTTTTATCAAATGCTTTAGCATGAAATCGCCACTGGTGATCAGCTGGAAGCCATCTACGGTGACCCAAGTAACACACCTTCCCAGCGCACCAAACATAATGGACTTCATTCAAGCAAACAGGACAAGCTTTATAACCTTTAGTCGCCTGAGACGACAACATCCCATAATCAGGAAAATCAGTTATGGTAAACATCAGCATTGCTCTCATTATAAATGATCTTCCAATGTGCCTGTCAAAAGTAAGAGCTCCATTTTCCCTTAAGTCTAACAGCTCGTCGATCAAAGGTTGCAGATACACATCCAAACACTTTCCTGGAGACTTTGGGCCGGGAATTAACAGAGACATCATACTAAATTCCTTCTTCACACACATCCAAGGAGGCAGGTTGTACGGCACAAGAATAACAGGCCATGTACTATGACTCAAACTCATATTTCCATGGGGATTGAATCCATCTGAGGCAAGACCGAGTCTGACATTTCTAACATCTCTTGCAAAATCAGGGAATGATCTGTCAAAGGACTTCCACGCCTCGCCATCTGTAGGGTGTCTGAGAGTATCATCATCTGTCCTTCTCTCTCCATGCCATCTCATTTCTTTTGCTGTGTGTAAAGACATGTAAAGACGCTTCAATCTAGGAATTAAAGGGAAATGACGAAGTACCTTCACAGGAACACTGTTTTCCTTAACTGTGCCTTGCTCCCACCTCCACGCGTGGCATATGGGACATTCATCAAGCTCGGCTTTCTCTTTGTAAAACAAAACACAGTTGTTCTTGCAGGTGTGGATTTTGTTATAACTGAGACCGAGATCGCCCAATATCTTATGTAGCGTGTAATAACTATCAGGTAGAGAGTTAGGTTGTGGAAGGTGTTCCTTAAACTGTTTTAGAAGACTATCAAAAGAGTCATTTGTCCACCTACTCTTGACTTTCAACTGCGTCTGTGAGATGAAGGTCTCTAAAACAGTGTGAGGACTACCCTCGAATAATGGGATCTGCACTTGAGCAAGGAGTCTGGTATACTTATCATAATCAGCACTGTCAACAAGAGGAATTGTGCCATCCTCAAAAACTACCTCTTCGAATTCCTCTTCCTCGCGTACTGGAGAAAAAGTAGGAAAAATGTCATGTAGAATGTTCATAGTCGGGTCAGTATAAGGCTCGAAACCACCAATAGTTGTTCGGTCATGGTATCCAGCCTGGATTTCGGCAACCGTAGGTTCATAATCTACTGCTTCACCGTGTTTACTCCATGTTGTATAATTCTGCATAATACCTCTGGTACACAGGTGATCGTAGATTCGGCCGATCGTCTTGCGCTTAGTATTCATAACACTTAAGCAGGGACACCTGTGTGTTTTCTTTCCTCCATCATGTTCACGTACAAAATTTATAAAAATTCCTACTCCTTCATGGTATTCTTCGCTCTGTCTTGGGTACTGCATCCAACTCCTATCTCTATCCATTGATCACCTGTTATATATATTAATTAATATAAGACAAACAATAAATAATCACAAATTAACAAATAAACAATTTATATGCATGTTTTTTCTCGACCTTATGCCCCCGGTTAGGGTCCTAATAATCTCATTCAAGAACACAAGACTTTGTTTCACAGTTTGTAGATCTTGTGTATTCATTTTCAGTCATGGGAAAATTTCGGCAGCATCTCCCCACAGTTCCTCAAGTGCACGAATATCTATACACCTAGTATGCACTCGAGGAACAGTGATGGGAGACCTCGTCGAAATATATACCCATGACCGCAAACGAATACACAAGACCTATACAAACTGTGAAACAATGTCCTCTGCTCCCAAATTGTCCAAAAATGGGACAATTCAAGAATCTCTCCATGATTCTCGAACGGGATTTCTAATGATATATATAAATGCATGTATATCAGTGAATAAAAGAATGATTCATTCTTTTATTCACCGCTAATTATAAATCATATAACAATGATTTTCGTCAAATAATTATAATTATTAATTAAATTAATTAAAGCATTATTAAAATATATAATTCATATATATAATTCACTAATTTCACAAAAACTAACAATTTAATTGAGTATATATAGGTATGGATCAACAAAAGCAACATACTATCACCTCACAATATACACACACAACAATATATATTTCTATAATTCTCTACCTCAAAAATGAAATATTTCAATGGAAAAAATTGAAATTATTATTGAAAAAGATGAATAAAGAGATCATACCAAGTTAAAAATCAATGGGTAGTAGTGGAGAAGGCTTAGGAAGACCCGATTTGAAGCTTTTCACATCCAAAAATGAAAATCAGTGGAAAAATTTGAGGGGAGGAAAAATTTGATGTTTTTTTTGCCTCTTTTCCCGATCTGGAAAACGAGTGTAGGTTTTATAGTCTGGGTTTACTTAGGCGACGAAACTTATTTTTTCGTCGCCTAAGAGCCACACTTAGGCGACGAAAATTAAGTTTCGTTTTCTAAGAAGAAAACCTACCGACGAAAAAAAATTCGTCGTGCTCGTCATTTCTTAGACCACGAAAAAAAAGTTCGTCGTCTAAGATTTTTTCTTAGGCGACGAATTTTCAATTTTCGTCTCCTAAGTACAAATCTTAGGCGACGACGTCTTTTTTTTGTGGTCTAAGATAATGCACGGACGACGAATATTTTTTTCGTCGGTAGGTTTTTGTCTTAGACCACGAAAATAAGAATTCGTCGCCTAAGACTGTTCTTAGGCGACGAAAATTTTTTCTTAGGTGAGGAAAGTTTTTTCGTCTCCTAAGCTATCTTAGGCGAGGAATTTTTTTGAAGTTTCGTCGCCTAAGGTTTTTTTCCTTGTAGTGTGTAAAGTGATTTCGTGTTATGTGTTCTTGTGGAGAAGATGATCATATGTAAATAATAGTTTTAGGTTTATTTTCGTTACATTTAGTAGTTGATTAGATACAAATCTCGACCCCCCATATGATTATGTAATGCTTTGTGTGAATTAAATGCCCTTGATTTCCCCGGATAGAACGATCCCTACGTGTCAATACTACACTCGACACAAGAAGGGTAATATATGTATGAGATTATTTTGCAGGTACAAATTATGCTCGTAATTTGGTCCCATCAGCCGTGCCCTATATATAAGAGCCAAGGAGAGCTAGGGTTTCGGCAAAGTATTGTGCCGAATTCCTCTTGGTTTTACTTGCTTGGCAAGTCTTGCTTTTCTCTTCTTTAATTACCGAAAATCATCTTGAACTTGGTACAAGATTGAGTCCACATTCGGCATTGAAATTCTTTTCTTTTAATCTGAATTCTTCTTTTCCTTATTGCCGTATGTTTCTTCCCATAGAAGCTTTAGGACTCCTTAGTTATCTCCTTGTAGGTTTCGGCAATTACCATGTAAGTCCATTCCTTCCTTGTCTCGACATTGGAATTCCTTTCCTTAGTTGATTCGGTTTCTTTCCTTCCTTTGCCGTGCTTCCTTGTCTTGTCTTGCCGTGCAAGACTTCTTCATGCATATGTTCGGCATGCTTCTCATTTAAATCCAATTCCTCTTCTTTTAATTTCCTGAAAATAGATAAGAGAAATATATATTAGGAAATTAATAATAGTGTATGCCGAAATTAATTAGAGTAAGAGTTCTGATTCCATTCAGATTTCCTGGTTCAATAAGGAGTTCTACTTTCATTGAAACTCTTCAAACCTTCGACGTTTTGAGAAACGTCGAGCCATTGTAGATTCCTTAACCGATTAGGATTCTTAACGTAATAAGGAATCCTACTTTGAATCAAACTCTTCATAAATTCAGCATTATTCGACAATTAAGCTCATTTCATTTATAAACTCTACCAAAGACTACTGACTCGATTAAACGACTCTATAAAACAATAATAAAGGTTAAGGAATTGTATAAATGAGGGTAAAACACATTAAGAGCGTCACATATTATGCTCCTATCATTTTTTCATCTTTGCAATACCCAGAAACCATATTTATCAATTTGAACAAATCATCATCAATCCAACTCTCTTTACATTACCCAAAAATTCAGAATTTCTTCATACTTGCAATACCCAACACCCATATCGACAAATTCAGCAAAATTTTCATCAATGTATTCTAGTTTGCAATACCTATGATTCAGAAAGCCAAGAACCTTGAGAGAGAAAGAAAACAATGAAGAAGATGATCAGGGCAGTAGCGACTAGTCTTGATTGTAGATAGAGAAAGTGAAAGATGAAGAGATAAAGCAAGAGAGAGGTGGTACTATCTTGGGGTCTCAAAAGTGAGTATCCACGATAACACGGTTGAGAGCAAAAACTTGTGTTAAGTTGTACCATTTATTTTTGTACTCCTTCACAGCAAACATGGGCCAAGCCACTTAGTACCTCTTATATAAGACAGTACCACCTAATACTGTCAAACAAACGTGCACTTAAAGTCTAAGTAGCTGAAGCCCAAAGAGTTGACCAAAATCCCACTCTCACCCAAAACTCTTCAAGAGACACCTAAATAAACTTCATGATTCTTTCAAGCCATTACAATGCAGCCCCAAGCACTTTTGCCTTCTTTCCTCTACAAAAACCATAGCAGTTTTAGCAAAAAAATGCAGAAATCCCAGCTAGGACTCTCAAGTCACCCCAAACTTTGTACATAATTTCTACCAAGAGTGGTAGCTACTTCACAATCACAAACATAATTATTAATTTCTTCAGTCGATTTGAACATGAAGCACCTGTCAGGATATTTGGTTTAATAAAGACCACAGAGACCTAGCATTCCTCATTAAGAGGTTGCACCAGTGGCATTAAAATTAAAGCCCGCAAATGCACCTTAGTCACTTCAACTTCAACTTACCTCTGTGCTTTAAATTTTAAAAGTTGAAAAGTAGGATTTCATTAATGGGGTAAAATATATCAGAAGCTATAGTGCTTAAAGGGCAAAACGAAATCCCTTCTGAAAACAATACAGCAAGTGTAAACAAAAAATCTATGCAATTTACAGATGTATATAAAGATGATTACTATCTTACAGATATAAAAAATCAAAAGCGTTACTTTGCCGCTGCATTCAGATGAAAAAAACAAAAAAACAAAAAACAAAAAACAAAACAAAACAAATAAATTTGAAAAGAAGGCAAACCTTCCATGAACAGCAAGAGCAGAAACCCCAGTTTTTTCAATCCGTCTTGCCAATTCCACAGTATCCTGAGATGATTTCAGAAGTCGAATCTAACACGTCACAGATATATCCATGTTCCTCCTCAATGTAGTCATAATCTGAACTCAGAGAGCAACAATGTGAGTGCCAACACTCTAAACAGATGAAAAGAACAGGCATTTTCAAGAGGATAAGATTTTATACATCGTGAATAAGATCGGGTTGATAAGAGCATAATATGCGACATTCATAATATGTTTTATCCCCATTTATGCAATTGTTTAACTCTTATTGTTGTTTTAACGAGTCATCCAGTCTAGTTGAAGTCTTTGGCAGAGTTTGTGGTGAAAAGAGCTTAACTGTTGAATACAGCATGATTTATGAAGAGTTTATTCAAAGTAGGATTCCTTATTACATTAGGAATCCTAATCGGTTTAGGAGTCTACAAGTTTCGACGTTTCTCAAAACGTCGAAGTTTTTAAGAGTTTCAATCAAAGTAGAACTCCTTGTTGAACCAGGAAATCCTGACAGAATCAGGATTCTATCAAATCATAAATTGTGCTACATTTTATCTTCTTTATCTAAATATAATTCTTTTCTTATTTTCAGGAATTGATAAATGATTTTCGGTAAGGAATTACATGAAGAAATCGGATTGGAAAAGAAATCTTTGCCTAATTCATTAAAGAAGAGAATTGCAACTCAACTAGGAGAAGAAAGAAGCATGCCGTGCACATGCAATGCAAGAGAAGAATTCGACAAGAAAGAGAAGAGATTCATTCCGAATTGCATGAAGAAACCCTAAATGAATGTAGACTTGATTCCATGCACATTCATTTAGGTTTTATGCCGAATTTCACAAGAAGAAAAGGAAGAATTTTTCAGTAATTATCAAGAGAATTTCGGCATGAAAGGAAGAAAAAGAAAAGATTTGCTTTGCTAGTAAAGGAATTAGAATTCGGCACAAACTTGTTGTTGCCGAAACCCTACATGCGAAACCCTAGCCTCCTCTTCTCTCCTATAAAAAGAATTCGGCTGCTCCAAAGAAATCATCTTGTTTCTCACCTTCACAACACCAAAGCTCTGCCGAATTCTCTTCACAACTTTCATACCGAAAATTCTAAAGCCGAACCACCACCTTTCCATAAAATCACACCACTTCATCACCACCAAATTCATCCTTTGCCGAAGCTTTCTTCAAGGTTCTTCAAAGTGTGTTTCACTCTACTCTCATGGCTTTATATTTTCTGTATACTTATGATACTTTGTCTATGAAGATTATAAGGATTTGTGGATGTTTATTTGGTTGTATTAATTCTATTGGGGATTTCCGAATTTGTTTGGATGTTTGATTGCCGAATTATATATCATGGCAAGTTTCGAATTTAATCAGGGTTTGTTATTGTAGTATGATTGCATGTGTTCTTGATTTATTTTGGTTTATTTTTCTGAATTCATATGCATATAAATCGATGCATGAGAACAGCCATGGCCATGGCTGATTCTTGTGTATTGGTTTCAATTGCCGAATATAACATATGATGGATTATACTCAAAGTTGATTCATCTTGTTAGTTCTTTGGGCTAGAGTAATTTTGAAAATTTACATATCGATGTGAGATGAGGTGACGCCATACTTGCTAATATGTTTCCAATTCAACTCATTGTGATTATGTGTTTCTTGGTTTAATTTCTACACGAAGTGTCTTTAAACTGATTAGTACTATGTTTAAGATTGATGGGACCACATTACACGCACAATTCGTACCTGCAAAATAATCTCATACATATATTACCCTTCTTGTGTCGAATGTAGTATTGACAAGTAGGGATCGTTCTATCCGGGAAAATCAAGGGCATTTAATTCTCACAAAGCATTACATATGATCATCTAATCAACTACTAAATGTAACGAAAATAAACCTAAAACTATTATTTACATATGATCATCTTCTCCACAAAAACACATAACACAAAATCACTTTACACATGCATTAATCGAAATAAAAGATTCAAGGCAGCAATATTTCACATAGCACTTAGACAAATTTAATTCCAATTCTAATTAGAGCCCTCAGCGGTTCATCTAATCGTTAAGACTTCTTAATTATTTAGAATTAACTCAGCGTATAATCCTAAACATAGTGCTAATCAGTTTACAAACACTCAGCGTCGAAGGTAAACACGAAGAACACATAAGCACAATAAGCCGAATCAGAGACATGCAACAAGTATGGCGTCACCTCATCTTGCTTTAACATGTAAATTTTCATGGTTATAACCGCCCTAATAAACAATCTAAATCACAGCAACTCAGCGTATGAAGCAATCCAAATTATTTTGGTAGATAAAATCGGTACCTAAGGAGAAGCCACAAAGGCAGCCCTTAAGCACACGATTTGTGATGCACGAACTCATGAAAATTAATCAAATAACATCAAGAACATACATGAAATCCTACTGCCCTAAACCAATTAAATACGACATCACATACATAAAGTAATTCGAAACTCATACACAAACCCTGAATGGATTTTCGGAAATAATACATAAACCATGAATAAAACATACAAACCGAAAATTGTAAGGGCATCTCCAACCTTGAAGTCTCATAACGGAGTCTCATACCTATTATAAGACCTCATTTTGACACTATTCATATAAGACTTCAACCATCTCCAATGGTAAGGTTTTAACTAAAAGTCTTAAATTTGTATATTTGATTTTTTTTAATTTTTATTGTAATTAATAATAATTTATATTTGTAAACTATTCTTGTGCATGATAAATAAATATAATATTGAATTGAAAAAAAAAATATTTAGTGTTTGGGACCAAGCCAAATTTATATGACTAGTCTCAAACCAAGTCTCAAAATAAGACTTGGGATGAGACCAAGTCCTAAAAATATAGGGTTTAGGACCTCTCAAATTAACCATTGGAGACCATATTTTTTTAGGACCCCAAATTTATAGGGTTTAGGACCTTGGGTTGGAGATGCCCTAATCCCACAAATCATTCATCATTAAATCACAATTCATACAGAAAATTAAAGAGCCAAGAGTTTAGTCGAATCACACTTTAGAAAAACCTTGAAGAACTTCGGCAAAGGATGAACTCGACTATGGAAGATGGTGCGAATTGTGTAGGTGCAGATGGTTCGGCTACAATAAATTTCTGTATAGGATTTGTGGGTACACTTTGGTAGAGTTTTGGCTAGTATTTTGTGAGAGGAAGAGTTTTTATGTGTCAAAACCGTTCTTTATATAGAGGCAAAGGTAAAAGCATTCGGCAGCAACTAGGGTTTACAAAACCTAGTTTTTCCCAAACTTATCCTGCTGGCAGATTTGACCTTCGTGTAAAGATTATAGAATATCTCCCTCTAGAAAATAGCTATTGAGGTGATTCCAACTGATTTGGAAACTAGACTCCCGTAGATTTCCATCCATATATGGCACGCCATCTGGTTCAAAGTGAGCTGTCTTGGAGAGTCCGTGAAAGTTAGATGACGTGCACAGGAATTCTGCCGAATTTAATCAGGGTTTCTTCGGATTTTTCTTCTTCTTTTTCCGAATTATCTCTTCCTTTTCTCTTGAATTTGTTGCTGAATTTCCCTTGGATAATTACTGAATATCCTTGCAATATCTCTTCCATTTATCCTTGATTTAATTCAGCCTCTCTTCTTGTCCTAGTTGCATTGCAACTCTTCTCTTGCATTCGACAATAAGTAATAATTTCTGCCTGATTTCTCTCCTATTTTCTCCAACGAATTTTTCTCATTTAATTCATGAAAATAAGAGAGAAGAAATATTAAAAAGACAAGATAAAAATGTTGGAGAATTATTAAGAATATGATTCCTGATTCAGTCAGGATTTTCTGGTTCAACATGGAGTTCTACTTTAATTGAAACTCTTAGAACTTTCGACGTTTTCAGAAACGTCGAGACATTGTAGACTCCTAAACCGATTAAGACTCTTATTTGCATAAGGAGTCCTACTTTGAATCAAACTCTTGACTTAAGAATCCTAGTTCAACTCAAACTCTTCACAAATTCAACGTTTTTAGACGTTTTAGCTCATTTCACAAACCGACTCTACCAAAGACTCCAGACTCGACTAAACGACTCTATAATACAACAATAAGGGTTAAGCATTACATAAATGAGGGTAAAAACGTACTAAGAACGTCGCATAAAATGCTTCTATCAAGGATTATGCACGAAGCTGGTTCTAAATAATTAAGGAGTTTTGACTAATTAGAAGAATCACGAAGGCTCTAATTAAATTGGAACTAAAATCAATATTGATTGCATGCCGAATTACTACTTTGTTTACCTTGTGCGAATTTGATACTTATTATGTGAGTTTTGTGTAAAGTGATATGTGTGGAAGATAATGATCATGTATATATGTTAAATTACGTTTGATTTATTTGTTTTATTTTTCGTAAAATTTAGTAGGTTTTTAGATATAAATCCAAACCCCCCATATTGATATTTGATGCTTTGTGAGAATTAAATGCCCTTGATTTCCCTGGATAGAATGATCCCTACTTGTCAATACTACACTCGACACAAGAAGGGTAATACATGTATGAGATTCTTTTACAGGTACAAATTGTGCGTGTAATTTGGTCCCATCAATTTTTGGCGCCGTTGCCGGGAAAATTAAAATTGTTTGATTTCATGAAGTGTTACTTTGTAACAATTGTTTATTTGTTTATATTTCAGATTGTTTAATTTTTAGTTTTTGGTTTTGTATAATTTTAAGTTTTTCGGTTTGTAATAGTAATTAGGGTTTTATAATTTTTTGCCGAAATTTATTTATTTGACTCTATGATATATGTTTGTAACACTTTGTTAAATTGCTAGAAGTTTGAAGGTTTATTTATGTTTTATTTACTTTAGTTTCGAGGGGAAGAAGGAATAGGTAAGGTCGCTATTGTCAATTTATAGCCTTAACCCTTCATACGAATGATGCCTTGGCAGATGATGGAGGTGTTATCCAAGCATAAAATACCTGCAAAACAACTACATACAAATAATACCCTTCTTGTGTCGAGTGTAGTATTGACAAGTAGGGATCGTTCTATCCGGGGAAATCAAGGGCTTTCAATCACACAAAGTATTGCATAAAAAGGGGGTTACGATTTTTTTTACTAATTACCTACTGAATTTTTACGAAAATTTTAAATCCTACATTATTATTTACATTTGATCAACATCTTCCACACAATCACCAAACACAAATCACATTATACATGCAACAAAATTAAAACAAGTAATAGGGCAGCAAGCATATAACGAAGTCAAGATCAATTAAGTTCCAATTTAATTAGAGCCAATGCGGTATATCTAATTATTCAAAACATCATAAGTATTTAGAATCCAACATGCGTGTAATCCTAAACATGGTACTAATCAGTTTAATAACACAATGCGTAGAAATTAAACACAATTAGCACATAAGCACAATATGTCGAATTGGAACATGTTAGCAAGTATGGCGTCACTCATCTCACATCGACATGTAAATTTCCAGAATTACTCTAACCCTTAGATTAATACATATTAAATCCAACATGCGTGTAATTCAACATGTATTAAATCGGCATATGAATTTGACACCTAGATAACACTCATGGCCATCGAATGCATCTAGATATCTCCTTCGGTTCCACACGAATTAAGGAAATAAACCTAATTAAAATCAAGAAAACATGCTAAAACTTGCTGTCCAACATACCATATTCAATTAAGAGCATGCATAATTCGGCATTCACATACAAAATATCCAAACATGTATAACAAAGATCCGAAAATCCCATATGTAAATATCAATACCGAAATTAAATCCAAAAACCAAAACATACTTCATAGACAAAGTTATGTTTAAATACAAAGTAACAAAAACCAAAATAAAACAATCCATATTACAACCTTGGTTAAGATTCGGCAAGGATTGGTGAGATGGTGATTGAATTGATGTGAGGAATGGTGGTTCGGCTTTGCTCCTTGTATAAAATTTCTGAAAATAATTTGGCAGGGATTCGGCAAGGCTTTTGTGGAGGGAGAGATGATTATTTTAATGAATACAATGTGTGTATATATAGAGAGGAGAGAGAGCTAGGGTTCGGCCTTGAGTGGTGCACAAGAAAACCAAAACCATATGGGATTGGGTTTCGGCAAGAGTAGAATTATTCCACCGAAATTCTTCTTTTCTTTTTCTTTAATTCGGCAATAAGTCTTCTTTTCCATGCAATCTTTAATCAGCCGAATATCACTTGTATTTTCTTCATTTAATCTTCTTTTAATTCGGCAACAAGTAATGCATCAAGCTTCAATAAAGTCCACATGCATTCCTCTCTTTTCTCTTCTCTTCTTATCCGAATTTTCTTCTCTTTTTCTTATCTTGGCCGGCCTCCTTGATTTATCTTCAATAAGTTCTCCTTTAATTCGGCAAAGAGTCCCTTGCAAAATGTTACAAGGAAACCAAATCCAATTTGGTTTCCTCCTTCTCTTATCTTGGCCGGCAAGCATCATTTCTTTTCCACCGAAAATTCTCTCAATATTCCTCCATTAATCTTCTCTTTAATTCCTGTAAATAAGAATAAGAATTAAATTAAAAAGAAGATAAAAAGATGTAGCACAATTATCATGAGTAAGAGTCCTAGATAGATAAGGAATCCTAGTCCAACAAGGAGTTGTATTTTCAATGAAATTCTTTCGACATTAAAAAAACGTCGAGCGTTTGTAGACTCCTTGTTCGACTAAAACTCTTCACTCGTAGACTTCAATTAGGACTCAAACTCGTAGAATCCTTATCCAACTGGGATTCCTACTTTAGTAAGGATTCCTTTTCCAAATAGAGTTCTACTTGAAAAAGGAGTCCTAGTCAAATCAAACTCTTATTAGGAATCCTAGTTCAATAAGGAATCCATCATAATTATGCATTTTCACAATTTATAGCACAAATCGATTCCACCCAAATATTAGAAACGACGAAAGATAAAGAAATCAATTCCGACAAGTTTCCTAGTCAAAACAGGTTTCCTAGTCCAAACAGGATTCCTAGTACAACAAGGAGTCCTACTCAAACTAAAACTCTTCATAAATCGACATTTCTGCATTTTTAGCTCAGTTTATTCACCAACACTTGCCAATGACTCTAACATGACTCAATGACTCTATATTACAACAATAAGGGAAAAGAAATGCATAAATGGGGGTAAAACATATTAAGAACGTCGCATTTTATGCTCCTATCAACTACCCCACACTTAGCCTTTGCTAGTCCCTTAGCAAAACAAATAAAAAGACTCAACACTACAGCCCCTAAAATGATTATCTCAAGATCTTTAAACACATAGCTTTCAAGTTAAGCATTCAATGTAAGCACAATAATCCCAAGCGTCATAGACATGTATCATAGCATGAACAAGTAAGAAACGAAAATCATAAGCAATGAAATGTTATGTTGATTTCATCCTCCTCACTAGGCATACTCTCTTCTTTTCACTCATGATATGGCAATTCACTCAAAGTATATGCAAGAGAATAGATTGAGAGTTACAAAGAGTAACTTGCATATTTCATCAAATAAAAGCACTTTGTGAATTAATCTTTCAGGAAAAACTTCATATAACAACTATGTACACAAATGAACCACAGCCATATGCTCAATTCTTGACAAAAATCTCCACAAATCAAAGTTCACCCATTTTAAGAATCATGAAAAGATCAACATAAAGGTGATAATGGGGATTGGCATAAGGCATTCACATTTAGGAAGGTGGTGATTAAACGTCACCAAGGCTCGGCAAAATTCAATCCTCCTTATGACTTCACTTCAAAGGGCCAAATTTTATCATGTTGGGCCCAAAATTCATTCTTTTCTTCCCCACAAAATAGTGATCAAGGACAAAGGTCAAATATAACAACAATAGACCTTCAATTATCACACAAACTCCAATTTCACAATCACATCTTCGTCCAAATATTTTTTTTTTTTTCTTTTTTTCTCGGATCAATTATTTTTCTTCTTTTTCTATCCGATTTTTCTCTTTTTCTCTTCTTTTATTCGGCAACACCTTTTCTTTTCTTAATAATTGGACAAGATCACCCCACACTCACTTCACAACATCATTTCAATTCACAAATTCCATTAAACTTTACCAAGTCTTGACAACAATGGTTAGGATATACTGTTCTAAGCTCAAGGAAAGTGTATCATGGTGATGAAATAAATGGTTTATTGTCAGCTCAAAGGGGTTAAAACTAAGGAGTCCCACGACGGGCACAAATTAGGCATAAGCTTTGTTTGGCATTGGTGGTAATCCTAACATGATCTTTTCAATCCTTTTCAAAATCAAGGCATTTCATGAGCAATAGTTTCAAAAATTGTCAAGAACAAGTTCTAGCATTCTAGAGTTCATTAAAATCTATGGCACATAGTCATTGAATAATCAAAGAATAATGAAGTTTTGAAAAATTCTGCCCATTTTTATCACTCAAGAAGAAAGTATATGGCCATCAAAGCTCACAAAGGTTATTATGGAACAAAATCAACACAAACATACATGCTTATTACACAATTAAGTTCAAGTCTCAAATGTTCATACCAATCACAAAGTCCATGAAACTCACAATTATTTTCAAGATTATGCAAAACCATCATCTATGTATTCAAAGATATAATCATCCTAGACTATTTAGGGGCACCTAAGACTCAATAATTAAAACAAAAAATTAAAAAGCAACGAAATTTTTTTAAATTTTTCTGATTTTTCCGATTTTTTATTTTCTTTTCTTTTTATGACTCAAAACAAAGACTCAAAACAAAAACAAACATGTGAAACATGTATCCCTACCCCACACTTAGAAAATCACATTGTCCTCAATGTACACAAAAATCATGTAGTAATTTCCAAGCATTTGATATTTCACAAGTTCCACATTTGTACAATTCAACCAAAAAGAGTTTAGGGTTTAGAAATTCAAACTCTCGTAGACGGCTCCTTCACAATTTTGGTTGAAATGGGTTGCCTCCCATGCAGCGCTTAATTGTTTATAGTCCTTTAGCCTAGACTCTTCTCCATATCATCAGGATCTTGGTGCGTCTCTGAATCGTATCTCCTCAATGGTGTGCTCCTCAAAAGGTTCGTAGTAAGGCTTAAGTCGATGACCATTCACCTTGAATGCTTTTCCTGATTCCGTACTCTGAATTTCAATAGCACCATGAGAAAACACATTAGTAACAATATATGGTCCTGCCCAACGAGAACGCAATTTGCCAGGAAATAATTTAAGACGAGAATGAAATAACAAGACTTTCTGGCCAATATGAAACGTTTTGCCTCTTATCATCTTGTCATGATACAATTTCGTCTTCTCCTTGTAAATCCACGCAGCATCATATGCTTCATTTCTGATTTCCTCAAGTTCGCTCAGCTGCAATTTCCTGTGAAGTCCAGCCTTGTCAAGTTCCATGTTGAATTGCTTGACCGCCCACCATGCTCTATGCTCCAACTCTACTGGAAGATGGCACGCCTTGCCATATGTAAGCCGAAATGGAGACATCCCAATGGGTGTCTTGTATGCCGTTCTGTAAGCCCAAAGTGCATCATCAAGTCTATCACTCCAATCTTTCCTTGATGGGGCCACAGTTTTCTCCAATATGCTCTTGATCTCTCTGTTGGACACTTCTGCCATTCCGCTCGTCTGAGGATGATAAGGTGTGGATACCTTATGGGTGACTCCATATCTTCTGAGCAAAGCCTCTATTGTTCTATTGCAGAAATGAGAACCTCCATCGCTTATAAGCACACGAGGTACTCCAAACCTGGAAAATATGTTAGTTCTCAAGAAACCTGCAACAACTTTAGAATCATTAGTCCTTGTGGCTTTCGCCTCCACCCATTTAGACACATAATCAACAGCCAACAAGATATAAAGAAAGCCCTTAGATGAAGGAAAAGGTCCCATAAAATCTATACCCCAAACATCAAAAATTTCAACAAACATTATAGGATTTAGGGGCATTTGGTCTCTCTTACTGATGTTACCTGTCCTTTGGCACCTATCACATGTCATACAAAATGTGTATGCATCCTTGAAAATCGTGGGCCAATAAAATCCGCTTTCTAATACCTTGAGTGCTGTCCTCTTAGCTCCAAAGTGTCCTCCACACGCCTCATTGTGGCAAAATGCAAGGATCGGCCTATGCTCCTCTTGTGGCACACAACGTCTAATCACCTGATCACTACAAGTCCTCCAAAGATAGGGATCGTCCCATATGTAGTGTCTTGCATTCTTTTTGATCCTCGTCTTGGCTGCCTGCAAACATGTACTTGGAAAAGTTTTAGTACCTAAATAATTGACAATGTCTGCATACCAAGGTTCTTTTGTGTCCACTCGAAAAAGCTGCTCATCTGGGAAAGTTTCCTGAAGTGGTAACTTTTCCTCTTCTCTCACAATTCTGCTCAAGTGATCCGCCACAACATTCTCGCTCCCCTTCTTGTCCTTGATTCCGATGTCAAACTCTTGGAGTAAGAGAATCCATCGAATCAAACGTGGCTTGGCGTCTTTCTTCTTCATCAAATATCTTAAGGCTGCATGATCAGAGTACACAATCACTTTAGAATTCAATAGATATGAACGAAATTTTTCTAAAGCAAATATAACAGCCAACAGTTCTTTTTCAGTTGTAGAGTAATTTAATTGAGCATCATTAAGTGTGCGAGAAGCATAATAAATAGCATTTGGCTTCTTCTCTTTTCTCTGTCCAAGCACTGCTCCAACTGCATAGTCTGAAGCATCACACATGATCTCAAATGGCAATGTCCAATCTGGTGGCGCCATTATTGGTGCCGATGTCAACAACTTCTTCAACATGACGAATGCGTCTTCACACTCCTTGTTCCATACGAATGGAACATCCTTCTGCAAGAGGGCACAAATAGGCTTGGCTACCAACGAAAAATCCTTGATGAACCTCCTGTAAAAACCTGCATGGCCAAGAAACGAACGTACTGATGGGATCGCAATGCGTGCACAATTTGTACCTGCAAAATGATCGCATACCAATAATACCCTTCTTGTGTCGATTGTAGTTAGGACAAGTAGGGATCGTTCTATCCGGGGAAATCAAGGGCATTTAATTTCATAAAGCATCACATAATAATATGGGGGGATTGGAAATGGTATCTAATATCTACTGAAAATTACGAAAATAAAACCTAAATTACTATATACATTTGATCATCACCTTTCACACAATCACAAAACACAAAACTCATTACACATGCAACGAAATTAAAACAAGTAATAGGGGCAGCAAGCAAATATCGAATTCAAGATCAACTAAGTTCCAATTTAATTAGAGCCAATGCGGTATATCTAATTATTCAAAACATCACAAGTATTTAGAATCCAACATGCGTGTAATCCTAAACATGGTACTAATCGGTTTAACAACACTTCGCGTAGAAATTAAACACAAATAGCACATAAGCACAATATGTCGAATTGGAACATGTTAGCAGGTATGGCGTCACTCATCCCACATCGACATGTAAATTTCCAGAATTACTCTAACCCTTAGATAAATACATATTAAATCCAACATGCGTGTAATTCAACATGTATTAAATCGGCATATGAATTCAACATCTAGATAACACTCATGGCCTGCGAATGCATCAAGACATCTCCTTCGGTTCCACACGAATTAAGGAAATAAACCTAATTAAATCAAGAAAATATGCTAAAGCTTGCTGTCCAACATACCATATTCAATTAAATCACATGCATAATTCGGAATTTAAACCCAAGATAACCAAATAATATAACAAGAATTCGGAAATCCCATGAATAAATTACAAAACCAAAATCGGTACCAAGAATCCATACATAATTCATAGACAAATTAATGTATAAATACAAAGAAACTAAAGCCATTGAAAATTACAATCCAAATGACAACCTTTGTTGAAGAATTCGGCAAGAGGATTGGTGTTGATGATTGGAATGATTTTATGGAAGGTGGTGGAGATGGTTTGGCTATGTTCTTGGTGAAAATTCAAGGAAGCAATTCGGTAGAGTTTTGGTAAGCTTTTTGTGAGGAAGAGAAGATCATTTTTCTGAAAATATGGTGTGGTATTTATAGAGAGCAAGGGCTGCTAGGGTTCGGCAAAGGAATCCTTGAGAGCCGAAAGTCTTTCTCCTATCTTCTTGTTCAGCAAGTCAATCCTTCCTTCTAGGTTGTTGCCGAAATAACTCAAGGATAAATGCTGAATTGTTTTCAAAATATTCCTTAAATTATCCTTGATTTAATTCAGCAAAATTACCTTGAATGTAGAGAGAAAATCAGTCCACATTCGTCCTTAATTTTGTTTCCTTTCCAAGCTTTGTTGCCGAATTAATCCATATAAAGCTCCACCTTTTCTTTCTTAATTCAGCCTTGTTTCCTTGTAGCTCTAGAACTCCTTTAAATGGCTGAATGCTTCCCTTATTTTGTTTGAAAACTTGCCATACAAATTTCGGCATCAATTCATGCATTCCTTTTTTGGTCGAAGCATTTAAATCTTTCCTTGTCCTTGTTGCATTTGAATTCTTCATTTAATTTGCTTCCAAAATTCTTCATTTATCTCCTCTTTAATTCCTGAAAATAATAGAGAAAAATAAATTAATAAAAGAAGAAAAATTGTAGCACAATATCTTAAGAACAAGTCCTGATTCGATAAGGATTCCTGCTTTCATTAGGATTCTTCAAGAATTGCACACTTTTCACGTTTTAAGCTCTTTTCATCAACAACTCTGCCAAAGACTCTATATTTAACTAAATGACTCTATATTACAACAATAAGGGTTAAGCAATTGCATAAATGGGGATAAAACACATTAAGAATGTCGCATATTATGCTCTTATCAACTACCCCACACTTAGCTTTTGCTAGTCCCTTAGCAAAACAAAATAAAAGACTCTATTAAAACTGCTGCTGCCCCTAAATAATTGTCTCAAGATCTTTTAAACACATAGCTTTCAAGTTAAGCATCCAAATGTAAGCGCAAAAATCTCAAGCGTCATAGACATGTTTCATGGTATGAATAAGTGAGAAGTGAGAAAATAAGCATGTAGACATGTCAAGTCAATCCAATCCTCCTCACTAGGCATACTCTCTTCTTTTCACTCATGATATGGCAATATTCACTCAAAGTATATGCAAGAGAATAGATTAAGAATTACAAAGAGTAACTTGCATATGTCATCAAATAAAGGCACTTTGTGAATAGTATTATCAAGATAAACTTCATTTAACAATTATGTGCACAAATGAACCAAAACCATAAGCTCAACTCTTGAGATAATCTCCACATACAAAGTTCACCTATTTTAAGAATCATGAGAGATCTTTATAAGGGAATATAATGGGGCTTGGCATAAGGTATTCGCATTTAGAATAATGGTGAGAAAATGTCACCAAGACTTAGCAAAGCTCAATACTCCTTATGACTTCACTCCAAGGGCCAAGTTTAAACTTGTTGGGCCCATTCTTCATTCTCCCCAAAACATAGTGAATATGAACAAAGGTCAGGTATAATAATAATAGACCTTCAATTATTAAACATTCTCCAAATTCACACCAAGAACTCAATCCAAAGCTTTTCTTTTTGTTTTGTTGCCGAATATTTTTTTTTTTTTTTCGGCAATCCTATTTCTTTCATGCTTTTGGATTGGTTCACCCCACACTTGCTTCAAATCATCACTCCAAATCACAATTCCACAATAAAATTAAGCTTTACCAAGTCTTGATAACAAGGGTTAGGAAAAAACTATTCTAAGCACAAGGAATGTGTTTCATGGTGATGAAATAAAATGGCTGAATTTCGGCTCAAAGGGGTTAAAACTAAGGAGTCCCACGACGGGCACAAATTAGGCATAAGCTTTATTTGGCTTTAGTGGTAATCCTAACAAGATCTTCTCAATCATATTCGAAATCAAGGCATTTCATGAATAATAGTCTCAAAAATCAACAAGAGTGAGTTCTAGCATTCTAGAGTTCATTAAAATCTATGGCACATAGTCATTGAATAATCAAAGAATGATGAAGTTTAGATAATTTCTGCCACTCGTCATATTTATCGCACAAGAAGAAAGTATTTGGCACAAAAGCTCACATAGGGTATTATGGAAACAAATTAACTCAAACATGCATGCTTTATTGTATGTCAATCATAATCTCACATGTTCATACCAATCACAATATCCATGAAACTCACAATTAATTTTTATGATTATGCAAAACAATCATCTATGCATTCAAAGATATAATCATCATCGACTCTTTTAGGGGCATCTATGACTCGATCTTAGCTAAAAACAAACGAAAATTTTTAATTTTTCTGTATTTTTCTTTTACTGACTCGAAACAAACTAAAATAAATGAAACAAAACAAAACAAAACACATGGAAACATGTATCACTACCCCACACTTAGAAAATTACATTGTCCTCAATGTAAATCAAAATAATATTGTAATCTCTAAGCACATGATAATTCTCATATTTCCATTTATACAGTTCAACCAAAAAGAGTTTAGGGATAAGAAAATGCAAACTCTCGTAGATGGCTCCTTCACAATTTTGGTTGAAATGGGTTGCCTCCCATGCAGCGCTTAATGTTTATAGTCTACTCAGCCTAGACTCTTCACTTCTTAATCAAGTTGTGGGCGACGCCTTTTGGAGTGCGCACTCCAAATTCGTGCCTCCTTACAATGGTTATCATAACTCGATGCATGATTACTCCACTCTTCAACTGCATCACATCAAGATAAAGAAATTTAGAAGAGTGGAGATGAGAATTCAAAGAATAAGTTAGTAGTGAGTTAGTGAATTAGCTAAAGTTAGAAGTTAGTGTATAAATATATAATAATTAGCTAAGTAGAATTTAATTGCAAATCATGAACAAAAGTTTAGAGTGGTGGAACTCGTTTCTTGCAACACTTGTCGTCCTTCCCAACTTATTGAGAGTTCCAATCAATTGTTAACAATGTAATTCTTCACCTCTTCCTTATGATCTGCAACGAACAATTAAACTCTACAAGAATCTTGAGAATCAACATGTATAGGTTAGAAAGAATGAGTTAGAATAAGTTAGAGAATAGGTTAGAAATAAGTTAGAAGTAATATGTATAGGTTAACACATAATTATTTCAAGTATATCACACAAAATTTTCACACGAAATTTACACAATGTTTCACGAAAATTTACATGTTATTTACACAAGAATTCGGTTCATTATTCACAAAGTATCCGAAAATTATAACACATCAAATATGTCGAACTCTTAGAGTCTAATTGCTTTTGTTCGCAACACTTTTAAAATTCAAGGTACGTGGAGCAGAGGAGATAACAGTGCAATGGGCTGAAGCAGCCCAAGGTAGTATCATGCTTTAATCCAATATACCTTAAAATTTAAAGACATCTTTCATTTGTGAAGCTATATAAATCTATTTATGTAAAGTTATTTTCTAAGTTCTAAAGCAAGGTGGACGTGCGGCCCAAGTATTGTCGTCTAGACATGATTATTCCGTGTTTTCAGAAGGCTAGAACGAAAGTTTCTAAGATGGATCAAGGCAAGACTCGTTGTTGGTAACCACGGAGAGCGAACTCCCTATCGACTCCCTCACCGAGAAGGAACGTCAGTCTGTGGGCCTTGAGATCTAGTTAAACAAACCTTGAAACCAAATTAAAGACAAACGAAAAAAATAGGCGAACCTTTATGCCCCTTACTCAGTTAAGAATAACCATGTGTTAGACAGTTCTCCAAGTGTTAATAAAAACCGCCCTCAACCCCAAATGACCTTAACAAGGTACAAATGGAGGGTTATAGCTAATATTAACAAAAGGGACTTCACCTATTCCGTTCACTTTAGAACCTACAATAAACTAAACATAAATAAATCTTTAACTTCTTAGCAATTTATCTAAATGTTACACACATAAATCACATATTATATCATACATTCGGCCACAATTATAAACAAAAACCGAAACCTAAAACTTATACAAAACAGAAACTATAAACAATTATGCACATCACAATTTATACAATGATACAAAGTAACACATCATGAAATTAAATAATTTTAACTTCCCCGGCAACGGCGCCAAAAATTGATGGGATCGCAATGCGTGCACAATTTGTACCTGCAAAATGATCGCATACCAATAATACCCTTCTTGTGTCGATTGTAGTTAGGACAAGTAGGGATCTGATAGGAGCATAAAATGCGACGTTCTTAATATGTTTTTACCCCCATTTATGCAATTCTTAACCCTTATTGTTGTAATATAGAGTCATTGAGTCGTGTTTGGAGTCTTTGGCAGAGTTGGTGTACAATTGAGCGTAAAATGTAGAAATTGTCGGAAAATGTGAAGAGTCCTTATTTGACTAGGAATCCTGTTTGGACTAGGAAACCTGTTTTGACTATGAAACTTGTCGGAATAGAAATCTTTATTGTTCGTCGTTTCTGAAACATGTGAGGAAAATTTAGAGTCCTATTTGGATTAGGAATCGTCCTGTTTAGGAAAGTCCTACTTGAACTATGACTGTTATTCTTCGACTTTCCTATTTTGATTTTCCTATTCTAGTAACTTTCTCAATCTAGTAAGTTCCTTGATTTGAATTGGAAACTTTCCTAATCTAATGATCTTATCTATTACATATATGTCTTGTTAAGACATCATTTGTCTAGATTAGGACAAGTTTAATACATGGATTAATTCTTTATTTCTTTTCTTTATTTTCAGATTTTATTTGAAGATAAAGGAGGGGATAAATTCTGATTATTCAAGGAATTTTTGAAGAGATAAGCAAAGGATTTTCGGCAAATTTATGAAGAGAGAAGCAAGGACCGAATGTGGACTTTATTTCAAGCAAGGTTCAAGATGATATTGCTGATTTAATTCAAGAATAATTCAAGAGATAATTAGAAGATTATTCAGCAATATCTTTAAGGATTTTCGGTAAATGCAATTGAGAGAAAGGGGGAAGTATTTTGCTGAATTAATTCAAGGATAATTCAAGTGATAATATGAAGACTTATTCAGCCATTATCCTAGGAATTTCGGAAAAGAAGAAAAGAGAAAAGAAGGGATGCATGTGGACTGAATGGAGGCTTGGTTCAATAGCTTGTTGCTGAAAATAATAAGAGATAATTCAAGAGATATTGTTGCACATTTCCAGCTATTTTGACCAAAGAATTTCAGAAATTAAAGAGAAGGATGAGGGCTGCCGAAACCCTAGAGGAGGATGATTCACACGGCACAACCCTAGGGTTTTAACAAAACCCTAGGTTCCCTTGCTCTTCTATAAATACCTCCCCATATTTTCAGAAAAAAGGATCTCCCTTTCCTCACTTTTACCTTGCCGAATCCCTGCCAAATTATTTTCAGAAATTACATACCAAGGAGCAAAGCCGAATCCACCTTCCATCTCTCACAAAAATCCATCATCACCAATCCTTGCCGAATCTCTAACAAAGGTTGTAATATGGATTGTTTTATTTTGGTTTTTGTTACTTTGTATTTAAACATAACTTTGTCTATGAAGTATGTTTTGGTTTTTGGATTTAATTTCGGTATTGATAATCATATATGGGATCTTTGGATCTTTGTTATAAATGTTTGGGATTTTTATATATGATTGCCGATTTATGCATGTGATATGATTAAATATGTTGTATGGGCAGTAGGTTTTGAATGTGTTCTTGATTTTAATTAGGTTTATTTCCTTAATTCGTGTGGAACCGAAGGAGATATCTAGATGCATTCGATGGCCATGAGTGTTATCTAGGTATTAAATTCATATTCCGATTTAATACATGTTGAATTACACGCATGTTGGATTTAATATGTATTAATCTAAGGGTAAGAGTAATTATGGAAATTTACATGTCGATGTGAGATGGGTGACGCCATACTTGCTAACATGTTCCAATTCGACATATTGTGCTTATGTACTAATTGTGTTTAATTTCTACGCATTGTGTTATTAAACTGACTAGTACCATGTTTAGAATTACACGCATGTTGGATTCTAAATACTTGTGATGTTTTGAATAATTAGAATAACCGCATTGGCTCTAATTAAATTGGAACTTAATTGATCTTGAATTCGATATTTGCTGCTGCCCTATTACTTGTTTTAATTTTATTGCATGTATAATGAGATTTGTGTTTGGTGATTGTGTGAAAGGTGATGATCAATTGTATATAATAATTTAGGTTTTAGAATTTGTAAAAATTCAGTAGGTAATTAGTTATAAAAATCGACACCCCCTTTATTTGCAATACTTTATGTGATTAAAAGCCCTTGATTTCCCCGGATAGAACGATCCCTACTTGTCAATACTACAATCGACACAAGAAGGGTATTATGTGTATGAGATTATTTTGCAGGTACAAATTGTGCACGCATGTGATCCCATCAATTTTTGGCGCCGTTGCCGGGGAAATTTAATTATTTTGATTCATAAAGTGTTGTGTTGTAATTATGTAAATTTCAGATTATTTAATTTTTCTTTAGTTTTTGGGATATGTATAATAGGATTTTCCGGATGTGTAATAGTAAGTAGGATTTTTGTTTTTGGTTTTTGGTTTGATAAGTTGCCGAATTTTGTGATAAAAATTGTGTGAATGTGTGTAACACTTAGATAATTTCTAGGAAGTTGATAGGTTTATGTATGTTTGAGTTTATTGTAGTTTCTAAAGTGTAACATGTAGGTGAAGCCTCTTTTGTTGATCTTAGCCTAAACCCTTCATACGAGCGCTTGCGTTTTTATGAGGTTGAGGGCGGCTTTGATCAACACTTGTAGACCGCTAGTGACCCGAGTTTGTTCTATGAGTAAGGAGCAAGTTATTTTCATAGATATGGTTCTCAGGTTTGTTTAACTGGATCTCAAGGTTATTGACTGATGTTCATTCTCGGTGAGTGAGTCGATAGGGGACTTGTCCTCCGTAACCACTAAACGAGTCCTGCCTGGTTCCTGTAGGGAGTTCGCTCTCCGTGAAAATTAACGACATCGCCTCTTACAAAGTAGAACACGCTCGAACTAGACAACAGCTTGTGCCGAAGCATCACCTCACTTTAGACGCTAGGAAATAACTTGACATATGTGAATTTATGTTCTTCAATCCAATTCGTCTTTAACTTTTGAGGTATATCGGAATAAGCATGATACTACCTTGGACTGTATCAGCCCATTGCACTGTTATCTCCTCTGCTCCACGTACCTCGAATTTTAAAGTTGTGTGAATAAAAGAAATAGACTCTAGGTTCGGCAATCTCATACTATTTTCGACACTCTTGGAAGACTAGGACCGATCCATTGTGTGATACTTGTAAATTTTCGTGAAACTTATACTTGCATAAATTGTGTGGAATATATACTTATAGAGAATTCGTATGATACATTTATAGTTTGAAAATTTTACATTACTTCTAACTTATTTCTAACCTATACTCTAACTTATTCTAATTCATTCTTTCTAACCTATACATGTTGATTCTCATGATTCTTGTAGAGTTTAATTGTTAGTTGCAGATCATAAGGAAGAGGTGAAGAATTACATTGTAAACAGTTGATTGGAGCTCTCATTGACTGGGGAAGGACGACAAGTGTTGCAAGAAACGAGTTCCACCACTCTCAACTTGTGTTCTTGATTTGCAATTAAATTCTACTTAGCTAATTGTTGTATATTTATACACTAACTTCTAACTTTAGCTAATTCACTAACTCACTACTAACTTATTCTTTGAATTCTCATCTCCACTCTTCTAAATTTCTTTATCTTGATGCGATGCAGTTGAAGAGTGGAGTAATCATGCATCGAGTTATGATAACCATTGTAAGGAGGCACGAATTTGGAGTGCGCACTCCAAAAGGCGTCGCCCACAACTTGATTAAGAAGTGAAGAGTCTAGGCTGAGTAGACTATAAACATTAAGCGCTGCATGGGAGGCAACCCATTTCAACCAAAAATTGTGAAGGAGCCGTCTACGAGAGTTTGAATTTTCTAAATCCCTAAACTCTTTTTGGTTGAATTGTATAAATGTGGAATTTGTGGAATTTATCATATGCTTAGAAATTACAACATAATTTCTGTTTTACATTGAGGACAATGTAATTTCTTAAGTGTGGGGTAGGGATATATGTTTCACATGTTTTGTTTTGTTTTGAGTCTTTGTTTTGAGTCATAAAAGAAAAGAAAATAAAAAAAAAAAAAAAAAAAAAAAATCAGAAAATCAGAAAATGAAAAATTTTCGTTGCTTTTGTAATTTTTGTAGGTTATTGTTTTTGAGTCTTAGGATGCCCCTAAAGAGTCTATGATGATTATATCTTTGAATGCATAGATGATGGTTTTGCATAATCATGAGAATTAATTGTGAGTTTCATGGATATTGTGATTGGTATGAACATTTGAGACTTGGGATTTATTTGTGTAATAAGCATGCATGTTTGGTTGAGTTGATTTTATTCCATAATATCCTATGTGAGTTTTTGTGCCCAATCACTTTCTTCTTGTGCGTAAATGATAACATACATGGCTGAAATTTTTCCATAACTTCATCATTCTTTGATTATTCAATAACTATGTGCTATAGCTTTTTAATGAACTCTAGAATGCTAGAACTTTCTCTTGTTGATTTTTGAGACTTTAACTCATGAAATGCCTTG
This sequence comes from Potentilla sterilis, assembly GCA_963682095.1. Classification (NCBI taxonomy): domain Eukaryota; kingdom Viridiplantae; phylum Streptophyta; class Magnoliopsida; order Rosales; family Rosaceae; genus Potentilla; species Potentilla sterilis. The sequence continues at coordinate 13,801,279 of OY821764.1, forward strand.
ATTTTGAAAAGGATTAAAAAGATCATTTTAGGATTACCACCAAAGCCAAATAAAGCATATGCCTAATTTGTGCCCATCGTGGGACTCCTTAGTTTTAACCCCATTGAGCCATCATTTAGCCATTTCATTTCATCACCATTATACACATTCCTTGTGCTTAGAATAGTTTATCCTAACCATTGTTGTCAAGACTTGGTAAAGTTTAAATGGAAATTGTGATTTGAAGTGATGATGTGAAGCAAGTGTGGGGTGAGCCAATCCAAAAGAATAAAAAAATGTATGTTGCCGAAACTAAAAGAAAAGAAAAATTCGGACAGAAAATGAAAAGAGAACTTGAGCCGAAATAAAGAAAAATAGAGAAAAGTTTCGGCAAACAAGGAAAAGAGAAATGTTTGGATTGAGTTCTGATTGTGAAATTGGAGTTTGTTGGAAAATTGAGGGTCTATTTTTGTATACATGACCTTTGTTCAATTTCACTATTTGGGGAAGAAAAAAGATGAAATTTGGGTCCAACATGATAAAATTTGACCCTTCGAAGTGAAGTCATAAGGAGTTATTGAATTTTACTAAGTCTTGGTGACATTTTATCACCACTATCCTAAATGAGAATTCCTTATGCCAAATCCCCATTATCACCTTTATGTTGATCTTTTCATGATTCTTAAAATAGGTAAACCTTGATGTGTGGAGATTTTCTCAAGAGAAAGCTTATGGTTTTGGTTCATTATTGCACTTAGTTGTTACATGAAGTTTTTCCAGAAAAATTGATTCACAAAGTGCTTTTATTTGATGAAATATGCGAGCTATTTGTTGCCTTACAATCTGTTCTCTTGCATATATTTGGAGTAAATTGCCATATCAAAAGAGAAAAGAAGAGAGTATGCCTAGTGAGGTGGATTAAATCAACTTAACATGTCATTGCTTGTGATTTTCGTTTCTTACTTGTTCATGCTTTGATACATGTCTATGACGCTTGGGATTTATGTGCTTACATTGAAATGCTTAACTTGAAAGCTATGTGTAAAAAGATCCTGAGACAAAGTTTTAGGGGCAGTAGTGTTGAGTCTTTTTGTTTTGTTTTGCTAAGGGACTAGCAAAAGCTAAGTGTGGGGTAGTTGATAGGAGCATAAAATGCGACGTTCTTAATATGTTTTTACCCCCATTTATGCAATTCTTAACCCTTATTGTTGTAATATAGAGTCATTGAGTCGTGTTTGGAGTCTTTGGCAGAGTTGGTGTACAATTGAGCGTAAAATGTAGAAATTGTCGGAAAATGTGAAGAGTCCTTATTTGACTAGGAATCCTGTTTGGACTAGGAAACCTGTTTTGACTATGAAACTTGTCGGAATAGAAATCTTTATTGTTCGTCGTTTCTGAAACATGTGAGGAAAATTTAGAGTCCTATTTGGATTAGGAATCGTCCTGTTTAGGAAAGTCCTACTTGAACTATGACTGTTATTCTTCGACTTTCCTATTTTGATTTTCCTATTCTAGTAACTTTCTCAATCTAGTAAGTTCCTTGATTTGAATTGGAAACTTTCCTAATCTAATGATCTTATCTATTACATATATGTCTTGTTAAGACATCATTTGTCTAGATTAGGACAAGTTTAATACATGGATTAATTCTTTATTTCTTTTCTTTATTTTCAGATTTTATTTGAAGATAAAGGAGGGGATAAATTCTGATTATTCAAGGAATTTTTGAAGAGATAAGCAAAGGATTTTCGGCAAATTTATGAAGAGAGAAGCAAGGACCGAATGTGGACTTTATTTCAAGCAAGGTTCAAGATGATATTGCTGATTTAATTCAAGAATAATTCAAGAGATAATTAGAAGATTATTCAGCAATATCTTTAAGGATTTTCGGTAAATGCAATTGAGAGAAAGGGGGAAGTATTTTGCTGAATTAATTCAAGGATAATTCAAGTGATAATATGAAGACTTATTCAGCCATTATCCTAGGAATTTCGGAAAAGAAGAAAAGAGAAAAGAAGGGATGCATGTGGACTGAATGGAGGCTTGGTTCAATAGCTTGTTGCTGAAAATAATAAGAGATAATTCAAGAGATATTGTTGCACATTTCCAGCTATTTTGACCAAAGAATTTCAGAAATTAAAGAGAAGGATGAGGGCTGCCGAAACCCTAGAGGAGGATGATTCACACGGCACAACCCTAGGGTTTTAACAAAACCCTAGGTTCCCTTGCTCTTCTATAAATACCTCCCCATATTTTCAGAAAAAAGGATCTCCCTTTCCTCACTTTTACCTTGCCGAATCCCTGCCAAATTATTTTCAGAAATTACATACCAAGGAGCAAAGCCGAATCCACCTTCCATCTCTCACAAAAATCCATCATCACCAATCCTTGCCGAATCTCTAACAAAGGTTGTAATATGGATTGTTTTATTTTGGTTTTTGTTACTTTGTATTTAAACATAACTTTGTCTATGAAGTATGTTTTGGTTTTTGGATTTAATTTCGGTATTGATAATCATATATGGGATCTTTGGATCTTTGTTATAAATGTTTGGGATTTTTATATATGATTGCCGATTTATGCATGTGATATGATTAAATATGTTGTATGGGCAGTAGGTTTTGAATGTGTTCTTGATTTTAATTAGGTTTATTTCCTTAATTCGTGTGGAACCGAAGGAGATATCTAGATGCATTCGATGGCCATGAGTGTTATCTAGGTATTAAATTCATATTCCGATTTAATACATGTTGAATTACACGCATGTTGGATTTAATATGTATTAATCTAAGGGTAAGAGTAATTATGGAAATTTACATGTCGATGTGAGATGGGTGACGCCATACTTGCTAACATGTTCCAATTCGACATATTGTGCTTATGTACTAATTGTGTTTAATTTCTACGCATTGTGTTATTAAACTGACTAGTACCATGTTTAGAATTACACGCATGTTGGATTCTAAATACTTGTGATGTTTTGAATAATTAGAATAACCGCATTGGCTCTAATTAAATTGGAACTTAATTGATCTTGAATTCGATATTTGCTGCTGCCCTATTACTTGTTTTAATTTTATTGCATGTATAATGAGATTTGTGTTTGGTGATTGTGTGAAAGGTGATGATCAATTGTATATAATAATTTAGGTTTTAGAATTTGTAAAAATTCAGTAGGTAATTAGTTATAAAAATCGACACCCCCTTTATTTGCAATACTTTATGTGATTAAAAGCCCTTGATTTCCCCGGATAGAACGATCCCTACTTGTCAATACTACAATCGACACAAGAAGGGTATTATGTGTATGAGATTATTTTGCAGGTACAAATTGTGCACGCATGTGATCCCATCAGGATCGTTCTATCCGGGGAAATCAAGGGCATTTAATTTCATAAAGCATCACATAATAATATGGGGGGATTGGAAATGGTATCTAATATCTACTGAAAATTACGAAAATAAAACCTAAATTACTATATACATTTGATCATCACCTTTCACACAATCACAAAACACAAAACTCATTACACATGCAACGAAATTAAAACAAGTAATAGGGGCAGCAAGCAAATATCGAATTCAAGATCAACTAAGTTCCAATTTAATTAGAGCCAATGCGGTATATCTAATTATTCAAAACATCACAAGTATTTAGAATCCAACATGCGTGTAATCCTAAACATGGTACTAATCGGTTTAACAACACTTCGCGTAGAAATTAAACACAAATAGCACATAAGCACAATATGTCGAATTGGAACATGTTAGCAGGTATGGCGTCACTCATCCCACATCGACATGTAAATTTCCAGAATTACTCTAACCCTTAGATAAATACATATTAAATCCAACATGCGTGTAATTCAACATGTATTAAATCGGCATATGAATTCAACATCTAGATAACACTCATGGCCTGCGAATGCATCAAGACATCTCCTTCGGTTCCACACGAATTAAGGAAATAAACCTAATTAAATCAAGAAAATATGCTAAAGCTTGCTGTCCAACATACCATATTCAATTAAATCACATGCATAATTCGGAATTTAAACCCAAGATAACCAAATAATATAACAAGAATTCGGAAATCCCATGAATAAATTACAAAACCAAAATCGGTACCAAGAATCCATACATAATTCATAGACAAATTAATGTATAAATACAAAGAAACTAAAGCCATTGAAAATTACAATCCAAATGACAACCTTTGTTGAAGAATTCGGCAAGAGGATTGGTGTTGATGATTGGAATGATTTTATGGAAGGTGGTGGAGATGGTTTGGCTATGTTCTTGGTGAAAATTCAAGGAAGCAATTCGGTAGAGTTTTGGTAAGCTTTTTGTGAGGAAGAGAAGATCATTTTTCTGAAAATATGGTGTGGTATTTATAGAGAGCAAGGGCTGCTAGGGTTCGGCAAAGGAATCCTTGAGAGCCGAAAGTCTTTCTCCTATCTTCTTGTTCAGCAAGTCAATCCTTCCTTCTAGGTTGTTGCCGAAATAACTCAAGGATAAATGCTGAATTGTTTTCAAAATATTCCTTAAATTATCCTTGATTTAATTCAGCAAAATTACCTTGAATGTAGAGAGAAAATCAGTCCACATTCGTCCTTAATTTTGTTTCCTTTCCAAGCTTTGTTGCCGAATTAATCCATATAAAGCTCCACCTTTTCTTTCTTAATTCAGCCTTGTTTCCTTGTTGATAAGAGCATAAAATGCGACGTTCTTAATAGGTTTTTACCCCCATTTATGCATTTCTTATCCCTTATTGTTGTAATATAGAGTCATTGAGTCGTGTTAGAGTCGTTGGCAAGTGTTGGTGAATAAATTGAGCTAAAAATGCAGAAATGTCGATTTTTGAAGAGTTTTAGTTTGAGAAGGACTCCTTGTTGTACTAGGAATCCTGTTTGGACTAGGAAACCTGTTTTGACTAGGAAACTTGTCGGAACTGATTTCTTTATCTTTCGTCGTTTCTAATATTTGTGTGGATCGGTTTTGTGCTATAAATCGATAAAATGCATAATTTTGGTGAAGTCCTTATTGAACTAGGATTCCTAATAAGAGTTTGATTGCAACTAGGACTCCTTTTTCAAATAGAACTCTATTTGGAAAAGGAATCCTTACTAAAGTAGGAATCCCAGTTGGATAAGGATTCTACGAGTTTGAGTCCTAATTAAGGTCTACGAGTGAAGAGTTTTAGTTGAACAAGGAGTCTACAAACGCTCGACGTTTTTGAATCGTCGAAAGAATTTCATTGAAAATACAACTCCTTGTTGGACTAGGATTCCTTATCTATCTAGGACTCTTACTCATGATAATTGTGCTACATATTTTTGTCTTCTTTTTGATTTATTTCATGATCATATTTTCAGGAAATCATGAGAAGACAAATGGTGGAATTTTCGGCAATTATGATGATTGTTGCCGTTTTGAACAAGAATTGAAATCCAAAATGGATTTGGAAACTTTCCTAATCTCCTAATCTTATCTATTACATATATGTCTTTTTAAGACATCATTTGTCTAGATTAGGACAAGTTTAATACATGAATTAATTGTATATTTCTTTTCTTTATTTTCAGATATTACATGGAGATAAAGGAGGAGGTATTATCTTTGAATTAAAGATTATTTTCGGTAAAAGGGAATGCTTGATGCCGTGCACTTCAAGAAGGAAGAGATTGAATTGGACTCTCCATGGCCGGCCAAAGGAGGATTAAATCAAGAATTTAATTCTATTATCTTATAGAATTTCGGATGAGAAGAGAAGAAAAGATGGAGTCTTTGCGTGAAGATAAAGAAGTGGAAACCAAATCGGTTTTGGTTTCCCCTTGTGCCGTGCAACACATAATTGGACTCTTAAGGATTAATTCCGATTTTTCCTTGGTGTTCTTTTTGGATAATACATGGATTAATTGAAGAAAAGGAGGAAGATATTCGGCAGAATTATAAGAGAGGAAAACATGGGACGAACTTGGACATGATCAAAGCTTGATACATTTGCTTGGTGCCGAATCAAAGGAAGTTTAAGTGAAGAAAATACAAAGATATTTTCGGCTGATTTAAGAGATAAAAATCGGTGGAATTACATGAAGACTTGAAGACTTGTTGCCGAATCCATCACCTCTAGGTTTCGGTTTCTTGTGCTTCACTCTATGCCGAACCCTAGTCCCATCCTTCCTCTATAAATACCACACATTGGTATTCAGAAAATGATCTCCCTTTCCTCACTTTTACCTTGCCGAATCCCTGCCAAATTATTTCCACAAATTATATACCAAGGAGCAAAGCCGAATCCACCTTCCATCTCTCACAAAAATCCACCATCACCAATCCTTGCCGAAATCTTCATAAGGTTGTAATCATGGATTGTATTATTTTGGTTTTTATTACTTTGTATTTAAACATAACTTTGTCTATGAAGTATGTTTTGGTTTATGGATTTAATTTCAGTATTGATAATCATATATGGGATCTTTGGATCTTTGTTATAAATGTTTGGGATTTTTATATATGATTGTCGATTTATGCATGTGATATGATTAAATATGTTGTATGGGCAGTAGGTTTTGAATGTGTTCTTGATTTTAATTAGGTTTATTTCCTTAATTCGTGTGGAACCGAAGGAGATATCTAGATGCATTCGATGGCCATGAGTGTTATCTAGGTATTAAATTCATATTCCGATTTAATACATGTTGAATTACACGCATGTTGGATTTGACATGTATTAATCTAAGGGTAAGAGTAATTATGGAAATTTACATGTCGATGTGAGATGGGTGACGCCATACTTGCTAACATGTTCCAATTCGACATATTGTGCTTATGTACTAATTGTGTTTAATTTCTACGCATTGTGTTATTAAACTGATTAGTACCATGTTTAGGATTACACGCATGTTGGATTCTAAATACTTGTGATGTTTTGAATAATTAGAATAACCGCATTGGCTCTAATTAAATTGGAACTTAATTGATCTTGAATTCGATATTTGCTGCTGCCCTATTACTTGTTTTAATTTTATTGCATGTATAATGTGACTTGTGTTTGGTGATTGTGTGAAAGGTGATGATCAATTGTATATAATAGCTTAGGTTTTGTAAAAATCGTAAAAATTCAGTAGGTTATTAGAAAAAAATCGTAACCCCCTTTAGTACAATACTTTGTGTAATTAAAAGCCCTTGATTTCCCCGGATAGAACGATCCCTACTTGTCAATACTACACTCGACAAAAGAAGGGTATTATTTGTATGAGATTGTTTTGCAGGTACAAATTGTGCACGCATGTGATCCCATCAGTTTTTGGCGCCGTTGCCGGGGAAATTATAATATTTTGATTCATAAAGTGTTGTTTGTAATTATGTATATTGCAGGTTATTTTAATTTTTCAATAGATTTTGGGATATGTATTAATAGGATTTTTGGAAATGTAATAGTAAATAGGTTAATTTTCCGATTTTTATTTTTGTTTTTATTTTTGGTTTTTGGTTTTTGCTCTTAATTGCCGATTTTTGTGTGATATTATTGTGATGTTGATACACCTAGATAATTTCTAGGAAGTTGGTAGTTTTTGTGTATGCTTGTAGTTTATTGTAGTTTCTAAAGTGTAACATGTAGGTGAAGCCTCTTTTGTTGATCATAACCATAACCCTTCATACGAGTGATGCCATGTTAGGTATGTTTTTGTGTAGATTGGGAAACGGGCCCTGCAATGTTGGAATTAGTCCATCGTTGGCCCCCCACGCATAAAGACGCTAACTTGGTATTATTTTTATGAGGTTGAGGGCGGTTTTAATCAACACTTGAGACCGCTAGGGATCCGAGTTTATTTTACCAATTATAGGGCAAGTTATTTTCATTGAATGGTGCGAGGTTTGTAAAACTGGTTCTCAAGACCCATAGACTGACGTTCATTCCCTGTGAGTGAGTCGAAAGGGGACTAGTCCTCCGTGGTTAAAAACTTTGAGACCTGCCTTGTTCCTAAAGAGAGTTTACTCTCCGTGAATCTTAAAGACATCGCCTTAGAAAAGTAAAATACGTTCGACCTAGACGACAGCTTGTGCCGAAGCATCACCTCACTTTAGACGCTAGAAAATAACTTAAGCATATGTGGAATCTATTTTTCTTCAAAAAGGTAAAATTCGTCTTTAATTTTTGAGGTATATCGGAATAAGCATGATACTACCTTGGACTGTTTCAGCCCATTGCACTGTTATCTCCTCTGCTCCACGTACCTCGAATTTTAAAGTTGTGTGAATAAAAGACACCTAGAAATCCTAAGTTCGGCAATCATAATACTTACATAATCGATGTAATCTAAAAAACCGAACCAACATAGATACTTGTACAAAAATTTTCGTGTGATGTGCATAACTAGTTTAAATTGTTAGGGAGTTTTGAAAGTCTATTTGTGTTGAGTTTGTTTATGGTTTTGAGGGGAAGAGGAATAGGTAAGGTCACTAATGTTGCTTTTAGCCTTAACCCTTCATACTAGCGCTTGCGTTTTTATGAGGTTGAGGGCGGCTTTTATGCACTTTAGTGGAACTGACAACATAAGGTTCTCAACTGAGTAAGGGGCAATCATAGTTTGTTTGTTCTAATTTTGGTATTGAGGTTTGTTTAACTAGATCTCAAGGCCCACAGACTGATGTTCATTCCCTGTGAGTGAGTCGATTGGGAGTTCGCTCTCCGTGGTAACCAACAACGAGTCTTGCCTCACTCCATTATTAGTACTTTCGTTCTAGCCTTCTGAAACCACGGAATCTTGTGTCTAGTCGATAGACCTAGGCCGCACGTCCACCGAGCTTCAAAACCTTAAATAAGTTTGATATGAGTAAATTTTTGATCTCAAAAGAAAACATTTCTTGGTTTGAATTTTTGAGGTATATCGGATCAAGCATGATACTACCGGGGGCTGTATCAGTCCATTGCACCGTTATCTCCTCTGCTCCACGTACTTTGAAAATTCGAACAAATCATATAGCAATTTAACTAGGGATACATAAAACACATTTTTCTGTTATACTTGTGAAATTGTGTGAGCCTTATTTGTAAATTTTCGTGTGATTTACATCTTTGTAATATACTTGTAACTTTTTCATGTAACATATACTTGCAAATTTTCGTTTGTCATTATACATATACACATTGAACTTTTCTGTAATATACTTTGAATTTTTCTTACACTTATACATACTTGAAATTTCGTGTAACATTTTTACATATTTATAGTTGAATTTTCGTTAATACTTATGCTTATATAATATTCTTACCCTAACAATACTTGTTACATACTAACTTACTAACTTATGCTTGTATAATATTCTTACCCTAACAATAATTCATTTGTTAAACACCTCGAAATTTAAATAATTTCAGGTACATGAATCTTGGTTGGTCACAAGAAATTGAGGACAGATTGAAAAGAATTTGCAACCAAGAAGAAGAAGAGCCAGTATTGCCGAGCACTTCTACACCAGAACATCAGTTTGTTTCTCCCACCTCATCACTTTTTGACCGAAATTTTGTTGCACCACCATCACCATTTCCATCAGAAGCTTCGTGTGAACTAAACCCTTTGTTTCACGAAGAACCAGAATTTGAGCTACTCCATAGTCCAATACCAATTCAGTACTTGAACTTTGATTTACCTGATCCTACATTCAGAATGACTTCACTAAGAGAGGAGAATGGTCAGGTAGATGCGCCACAAGGAGGAGTAGTAAGACCAAGTAATGTAACATATCCTGCAGTTGCACCTGGCAAGTCAGGAGAATTTGAGCTGAAGGGTGGATTTATCCACCAATTGCCTAAGTTTTATGGACTCAGTGGAGAGGATCCCAACCGCCATATTCAGAAGTTTGAATTCAGATGTGAGTCAATGTGCCCAACTGGGGCAGACTTACAACATGTGAGGATGAAGGCGTTTCCTTTTTCATTGGAGGATAGGGCACAAGAGTGGTTTTATGCTATACCACCTGGGAAGATGGTTTCTTGGACAACAATGGTGAGAGAATTTCTCACAAAATACTTTCCATCATCAAGGGTGACACAGATCAGAAAGGAGATCACCTCAATCAGACAAGAGCCAGATGAGAGCTTCGATGTGTACTATGACAGGTACAAGGCTTTGGTGGCAACGTGTCCTAATCATGGGATACGTGAGGGTCTTCTTCTACAATACTTTTATGAAGGGTTGCGTCCCTTGGAGAGGAGATTTTTAGATTCAGCAGCTGGTGGATCTTTAATGGAGAAAAGCAGAGAGGAGGTTAAGAATCTGTTGGAGATGCATTTCACCAATCAACAACAATTCGGGTCTACTTCCTCAAGGCGAGTCAATGAGGCCAGCGGTTATGAGGAATCAAGTGTTGTCAAGGAGCTTAAGGAAGATGTGGGGAAACTCACTCAGATGATGTCTCAGTTTATGAAGCAAAAACATGCCCAAGTCTGTGGGGTGTGTAGCATGGAGGGGCATTCATCAGATGTGTGTCCACAAGTTGGTGGAGGAGATAATTTTGAGGAAGCCAATGCAATTGGTTTTCAAGGGCAGCAACGTCCCACTTTTCAGAACTTCAACCCCAGATTTAATGATCACCCTAATTTTCGTTGGGCAAACAATAGCAATGTGCAGAACCCTACACATGTGGCGCCACCACAAGCTAATCAAGGAGGAAATGTGTTTCAACCAAGACCTCAAGGGCAATACCAAGGGTTTGCAAGACCCCAGCAGCAACAATTCTACAACAATAATGCACAAGCATCGTCAAATCCCAACTATGACGCCATGCTTAAGTCTTTGAACGATGCAACTCATACATTGTTGCAATCTACAACCTCGAACACCAAGGACATTTCTGAGTTGAAGAATCAGATGGGGAAGGTTGTGGATTTTATGGGGCAGATTCAGGAGCAAGAAAGATTACCTGGAGGAGTAATAAAGAACCCCAAAAATGAGCAAGCTAATGCAATTACCACAAGGAGTGGTAAAGTTTTGAAGGGGCCGGCACTCAAGGAGGTTGAGGACGTGTTTGTGGATCATCATGATGATGGTGATGACGTGCTAGAGCATGTTGATGCCGAGCAAGAGAGGGAGACACTCGGCAATAAAGAGGTGCATGGCGATGATGATGATTCAAACGGCAATGAGGCCGAGAGGAGCAAACCGAGCAAGGCTGAGCTCGAGACTATGAAGAAAAGGGACTTGGAGAAAGATCCCGCTACCTCAGAGACACTTAAGGTAAAATCTGACTCAAGTGGATTAGTTAATGCTAACCAATCTTCGAGTTTGCCTTTTCCTTCTAGGTTTGCAAAATCGAAGAAGGAGAAAGCAGATGAGGAGGTACTTGACATTTTCAGACGTGTGGAGGTGAACATACCATTGCTTGAGTGTATCAAGCAAATTCCCAAGTATGCCAAGTTCTTAAAAGAGCTATGCACAACAAGGAGGCATACTAGGGAGGAGCAGGTGGTGAAGATGAGTGAGACGGTCTCAGCCGTTCTCCAAAGAACGCTCCCACCTAAAATGAAAGACCCTGGCAGCTTTTCTGTGCCATGTAAAATTGGACAATTTAATTTTGATAAAGTTTTGCTAGACTTAGGGGCTTCAATTAATGTAATGTCTTATAATGTGTATAAGTCCCTAGGTTTAGGCGAGTTGAAAAAGGACAATGTAATCATTCAACTCGCCGATAGGTCTAACAAATATCCTGAGGGATATGTTGAGGATGTTCTTGTGCAGGTGAATAATCTGATATTTCCTGCAGATTTCTATGTGCTTCAAATGGAGGAGTCGCCCATTAATTCCACTCAACTATTGTTGGGGCGACCTTTTATGAGGACAGCAAGAACGAAAATTGATGTGGCTGAAGGCAATCTCACCATGGAGTTCGATGGTGAAGTGATTGGCTTCAACATCTTTGAGGCCATGAGGTATCCAATTTCTGATTTAAAACCTTGCTATAATGTTGATGTAGTTGATTCTATTGCGCAGGTTTTATCAGAAACTTTGGATCAATAGCAACTAGCTATTGAGCAAGGGGCCGGAATTGACACAAATGGGGAGAGAATTACCAAGGAGGAACGGCTCAAGCTTGAGCCGAGCCTAATGCATATTGTTGCCGAGCTAGAGGCAGCATCCCACGTGAAAAAGCAATGTAAGTATATGTCAATTCCCATTTCCACTAATAAAATTTTACCATCTGTGGAACAGGCTCCTATTTTAGAACTCAAGTTGCTTCCGGATCATTTGAAGTATGTGTACTTGGGAGACGATGACACATTACCAGTTATTGTGTCATCACAGCTGAGTGAGCAGCAAGAAGCACGTTTGACTAGCATGTTGAAGAGGAACAAAACCGCCATTGGATGGACGTTGGCGGATATCAAGGGAATTAGCCCTACAACTTGTGTCCATAGGATCTTGCTTGAAGAAGGAGCCAAGCCTACTAGGGAGGGTCAGAGACGATTGCACCCTCCAATGATGAAGATTGTGAAGGACGAGGTGATCAAATTGCTGGATTGTGGAGTCATTTATCCAATCTCAGATAGCCAGTGGATTGCACCTGTCCAAGTTGTACCTAAGAAGAGTGGAGTCACAGTTGTGAAGAACGACAAGGATGAACTCGTGCCCCAACGATTGGTGACAGGTCATAGGATGTGTATCGACTACAGAAAGTTGAATGCTACAACACGCAAGGATCACATGCCTTTGCCTTTCATGGACCAGATGTTGGAGAGACTAGCTGGGCACGAATTCTATTGCTTCTTGGATGGGTACAGCGGTTACAATCAGATATGCATTCACCCAGATGATCAGGAAAAGACAACGTTCACATGTCCCTTTGGTACGTTTGCCTATCGACGCATGCCATTTGGTTTATGCAACGCACCAGGTACATTTCAACGTTGTATGTATTCCATTTTTAGTGATTACATTGAAAATATCATTGAAGTCTTTATGGATGATTTTAGCGTTTATGGAAAAGACTTTGATGTATGTTTAGAGAATTTGGAATTAATCCTGAAAAGATGTGTAGAAACTAACCTTGTACTTAATTGGGAAAAGTGTCATTTTATGGTAACACAAGGGATAGTTCTAGGACACATTATTTCTGCAAAGGGTATTGAGGTAGATAGGGCCAAGATTGATATTATGCTTCACTTACCCTCCCCTACAACTGTAAGGGAGGTACGTTCGTTTCTTGGCCATGCAGGATTTTATAGGAGGTTCATCAAGGATTTTTCGTTGGTGGCCAAGCCTATTTGTGCCCTCTTGCAGAAGGAGGTTCCATTCATATGGGACAAAGGGTGTGAAGATGCATTTATCATGTTGAAGAAATTGTTGACATCAGCACCAATTATGGCGCCACCTGACTGGAGCCTACCATTTGAGATCATGTGTGATGCTTCAGACTATGCAGTTGGAGCAGTGCTTGGACAGAGAAAAGAGAAGAGGCCGATTGCTATATATTATGCCTCTAGAACTTTGAATGATGCTCAATTAAATTACTCTACAACTGAGAAAGAACTGTTGGCTGTTATATTTGCTTTAGAAAAATTTCGTTCATATCTATTGAATTCTAAAGTGATTGTGTATTCTGATCATGCAGCCTTAAGATATTTGATGAAGAAGAAGGATGCTAAGCCACGCTTGATTCGATGGATTCTCTTACTCCAAGAGTTTGACATCGAGATCAAAGACAAGAAGGGGAGCGAGAATGTTGTGGCGGATCACTTGAGCAGAATTGTGAGAGAGGAGGAAACGTTACCACTTCAGGAAACTTTTCCAGATGAGCAGCTTTTTCGAGTGGACACAAAAGAACCTTGGTATGCAGACATTGTCAATTATTTAGTTACTAAAACTTTTCCAAGTACATGTTTGCAGGCAGCCAAGACAAGGATTAAAAAGAATGCAAGACACTACATATGGGACGACCCATATTTGTGGAGGACTTGTAATGATCAAGTGATTAGACGTTGTGTGCCACAAGAGGAGCATAGGCCGATCCTTGCATTTTGCCACAATGAGGCATGTGGAGGACACTTTGGAGCTAAGAGGACAGCGCTCAAGGTATTAGAAAGCGGGTTTTATTGGCCAACAATTTTCAAGGATGCATACACATTTTGTATGACATGTGATAGGTGCCAAAGGACAGGTAACATTGGTAAGAGAGACCAAATGCCCCTAAATCCTATAATATTTGTTGAAATTTTTGATGTATGGGGTATAGATTTTATGGGACCTTTTCCTTCATCTAAGGGCTTTCTTTATATCTTGTTGGCTGTTGATTATGTGTCAAAATGGGTGGAGGCGAAAGCCACAAGGACTAATGATTCTAAAGTTGTTGCAGGTTTCTTGAGAACTAACATATTTTCCAGGTTTGGAGTACCTCGTGTGCTTATAAGCGATGGAGGTTCTCATTTCTGCAACAGAACAATAGAGGCTTTGCTCAGACGATATGGAGTCACCCATAAGGTATCCACACCTTATCATCCTCAGACGAGCGGAATGGCGGAAGTGTCCAACAGAGAGATCAAGAGCATATTGGAGAAAACTGTGGGCCCATCAAGGAAAGATTGGAGCGACAGACTTGATGATGCACTTTGGGCTTACAGAACGGCATACAAGACACCTATTGGGATGTCTCCATTTCGGCTTACATTTGGCAAGGCATGCCATCTTCCAGTAGAGTTGGAGCATAGAGCATGGTGGGCGGTCAAGCAATTCAACATGGAACTTGACAAGGCTGGACTTCACAGGAAATTGCAGCTGAGTGAACTTGAGGAAATCAGAAATGAAGCATATGATGCTGCATGGATTTACAAGGAGAAGACGAAATTGTATCATGACAAGATGATAAGAGGCAAAACGTTTCATATTGGCCAGAAAGTCTTGTTATTTCATTCTCGTCTTAAATTATTTCCTGGCAAATTGCGTTCTCGTTGGGTAGGACCATATATTGTTACTAATGTGTTTTCTCATGGTGCTATAGAAATTCAAAGTACGGAATCAGGAAAAGCGTTCAAGGTGAATGGTCATCGACTTAAGCCTTACTACGAACCGTTTGAGGAACACACCGTTGAGGAGATTCAATTCAGAGACGCATCAAGATCCTGATGATATGGAGAAGAGTCTAGGCTGAGTAGACTATAAACATTAAGCGCTGCATGGGAGGCAACCCATTTCAACCAAAAGTGTGAAGGAGCCGTCTACGAGAGTTTGAATTTTCTAAATCCCTAAACTCTTTTTGGTTGAATTGTGTAAATGTGGGACTTGTGATTTATCATATGCTTAGAAATTACTACATGATATGTGTACATTGAGGACAATGTAATTTTCTAAGTGTGGGGTAGGGATACATGTTTCACATGTTTGTTTTTGTTTTGAGTCATAAAAAGAAAAGAAAATAAAAAATCGGAAAAATCAGAAAAATTTAAAAAAATTTCGTTGCTTTTTAATTTTGTGTTTTAATTTTTGAGTCTTAGGATGCCCCTAAATAGTCTATGATGATTATATCTTTAATACATAGATGATGGTTTTGCATAATCATAAGAAATAATTGTGAGTTTCATGGACTTTGTGATTGGTATGAACATTTGAGACTTGAACTTAATTGTGTAAAAAGCATGTTTGTTGTGTTGATTTTGTTCCATAATAACCTATGTGAGCTTTGATGCCATATACTTTTCTTCTTGAGCGATAAAAATGGGCAGAACTTTTCAAAACTTCATCATTCTTTGATTATTCAATGACTATGTGCCATAGATTTTAATGAACTCTAGAATGCTAGAACTCACTCTTGACAATTTTTGAGACTATTATTCATGAAATGCCTTGATTTTGAAAAGGATTGAAAAGATCATGTTAGGATTACCACCAATGCCAAACAAAGCTTATGCCTAATTTGTGCCCGTCGTGGGACTCCTTAGTATTAACCCCTTTGAGCCAACATTGAGCCATTTATTTCATCACCTTGATACACTTTCCTTGAGCTTAGAATATTTTATCCTTGCCATTGTTGTCAAGACTTGGTAAAGTTTAATGGAATTTGTGAATTGAAGTGATGTTGTGAAGTAAGTGTGGGGTGATCTTGTCCAATTATTAAGAAAAGAAAAGGTGTTGCCGAATAAAAGAAGAGAAAAAGAGAAAAATCGGATAGAAAAAGAAGAAACATAATTGATCCGAGAAAGAAAGAAAAAAAAATTGATTCGGCAATAGAAAAAAATATTTGGACGAAGTTGTGATTGTGAAATTGGAGTTTGTGTGATAATTGAAGGTCTATTGTTGTTATACTTGACCTTTGTCCATGATTACTTTGTTATGGGGAAGAAAAGAATGAAGTTGGGCCCAACATGAAAAATTTGGCCCTTTTGAAGAGAAGTCATAAGGAGGATTGAATTTTGCCAAGTCTTGGTGACGTTTAATCACCACTTCCTAAATGAGAATGCCTTATGCCAATCCCCATTATCACCATTATGTTGATCTTTTCATGATTCTTAAAATAGGTAAACTTTGTATGTGGAGATTTTTGTCAAGATTTGAGCATATGGCTTTGGTTCATTTGTGTACATAGTTGTTATATGAAGTTTTTCCTGAAATATTAATTCACAAAGTGCTTTGAATTGATGAAATATGCAAGTTACTCTTTGTAACTCTTAATCTATTCGCTTGCATATACTATGAGTGAATTGCCATATCATGAGTGAAAAGAAGAGAGTATGCCTAGTGAGGAGGATGAAATCAACATAACATGTCATCGCTTGTGATTTTCGTTTCTTACTTGTTCATGCTATGATACATGTCTATGACGCTTGGGATTATTGTGCTTACATCGAATGCTTAACTTGAAAGCTATGTGTTTAAAGATCCTGAGACAATCATTTTAGGGGCTGTAGTGTTGAGTCTTTTTGTTTGTTTTGCTAAGGGACTAGCAAAGGCTAAGTGTGGGGTAGTTGATAAGAGCATAAAATGCGACGTTCTTAATAGGTTTTTACCCCCATTTATGCATTTCTTATCCCTTATTGTTGTAATATAGAGTCATTGAGTCGTGTTAGAGTCGTTGGCAAGTGTTGGTGAATAAATTGAGCTAAAAATGCAGAAATGTCGATTTTTGAAGAGTTTTAGTTTGAGAAGGACTCCTTGTTGTACTAGGAATCCTGTTTGGACTAGGAAATCAGTTCCGACTAGCTCTAGAACTCCTTTAAATGGCTGAATGCTTCCCTTATTTTGTTTGAAAACTTGCCATACAAATTTCGGCATCAATTCATGCATTCCTTTTTTGGTCGAAGCATTTAAATCTTTCCTTGTCCTTGTTGCATTTGAATTCTTCATTTAATTTGCTTCCAAAATTCTTCATTTATCTCCTCTTTAATTCCTGAAAATAATAGAGAAAAATAAATTAATAAAAGAAGAAAAATTGTAGCACAATATCTTAAGAACAAGTCCTGATTCGATAAGGATTCCTGCTTTCATTAGGATTCTTCAAGAATTGCACACTTTTCACGTTTTAAGCTCTTTTCATCAACAACTCTGCCAAAGACTCTATATTTAACTAAATGACTCTATATTACAACAATAAGGGTTAAGCAATTGCATAAATGGGGATAAAACACATTAAGAATGTCGCATATTATGCTCTTATCACGTACCTCCCTTACAGTTGTAGGGGAGGGTAAGTGAAGCATAATATCAATCTTGGCCCTATCTACCTCAATACCCTTTGCAGATATAATGTGTCCTAGAACTATCCCTTGTTTTACCATGAAATGACACTTTTCCCAATTAAGTACAAGGTTAGTTTCTACACATCTTATCAGGATTAATTCCAAATTCTCTAAACATACATCAAAGTCTTTTCCATAAACACTAAAATCATCCATAAAGACTTCAATGATATTCTCAATATAATCGCTGAAAATGGAATACATACAACGTTGGAATGTACCTGGTGCGTTGCATAAACCAAAAGGCATGCGTCGATAGGCAAACGTACCAAAGGGACATGTGAACGTCGTCTTCTCCTGATCATCTGGGTGAATGCATATCTGATTGTAACCGCTGTACCCATCCAAGAAGCAATAGAATTCGTGCCCAGCTAATCTCTCCAACATCTGGTCCATGAAAGGCAAAGGCATGTGATCCTTTCGAGTAGTAGCATTCAACTTTCTGTAGTCGATACACATCCTGTGACCTGTCACCAATCGTTGGGGCACGAGCTCATCCTTATCGTTCTTCACAACTGTGACTCCACTCTTCTTGGGTACAACCTAGACAGGTGCAATCCACTGGCTATCTGAAATGGGATATATGACTCCACAATCCAGCAATTTGATAACCTCGTCCTTCACAATCTTCATCATAGGGGGGTGTAATCGTCTCTGACCCTCCCTAGTAGGCTTGGCTCCTTCCTCAAGCAAGATCCTATGGACACAAGTTGTAGGGCTGATTCCCTTGATATCCGCCAACGTCCATCCAATGGCGGTCTTGTTCCTCTTCAGCATGCTAGTTAAACGTGCTTCCTGCTGCTCACTCAGCTGTGATGACACAATAACTGGTAGTGTGTCATCGTCTCCGAAGTACACATACTTCAAATGATCCGGAAGCACCTTGAGTTCTAGAATAGGGGCCTGTTCCACAGATGGTAGAATTTTATTAGTGGAAATGGGAATTGACATATACTTACATGGCTTTTTTATGTGGGGTGTTGCCTCTAGCTCGGCAACAATGCTCATCATGCTCGGCTCAAGTTTGAGCCGTGCCTCCTTCGAAATCTTCTCCCCATTTGTGTCAATTCCGGCCCCTTGCTCAATAGCTAGTTGCTATTGATCCAAAGTTTCTGATAAAACCTGCGCAATAGAATCAGTTACATCAATATTATAGCAAGGTTTTAGGTCAGAAACTGGATACCTCATGGCCTCAAAGATATTGAAGCCAATCACTTCACCATCGAACTCCATGGTGAGGTTCCCTTCAGCAACATCAATCTTTGTTCTTGCTGTCCTCATGAATGGTCGCCCCAACAAAAGTTGAGTGGAATTAAGGGGCGACTCTTCCATCTGAAGCACATAGAAATCTGCAGGAAATATCAGATTATTTACCTGCACAAGAACATCCTCAACATATCCCTCAGGATATTTGTTAGACCTATCGGCGAGTTGAATGATTACATTGTCCTTTTTCAACTCGCCCAAACCTAGGGACTTGTACACATTGTATGGCATTACATTAATTGAAGCCCCTAGATCTAGCAAAACTTTATCAAAATATGATTGTCCAATTGTACATGGCACAGAAAAGCTGCCAGGGTCTTTCATTTTAGGTGGGAGCTTTCTTTGAAGAACGGCTGAAACCGTCTCACTCATCTTGACCACCTGCTCCTCACGAGTATGCCTCCTTGTTGTGCACAGTTCCTTTAAAAACTTGGCATACTTGGGAATTTGCTTGATGCACTCAAGCAATGGTATGTTCACCTCCACACGTCTGAAAATGTCAAGTACCTCCTCATCTGATTTCTCCTTCTTCGATTTAGCAAACCTGGAAGGAAAAGGTAAACAAGAAGATTGGTTAGCATTAGCTAATCCACTTGAGTTAGAATTATTCACCTTGTGTGTCTCTGAGGTAGCGGGATCTTTTTCCATGTCCCTATTCTTCATCTTTTCGAGCTCAGCCTTGCCCGGTTTGCTCCTCTCGGCCTCATTGCCGTTTAAAACACCATCATTGCCGTGCTCCTCATTATTGCCGAGTGTCTCCCCATGCTTGGCATCAACTTGTACTAGCACGTCATCACCATCATCATGATGATCCACAAACACGTCCTCAACCTCCTTAAGTGCCGGCCCCTTCAAAACTTTACCACTCCTTGTGGTAATTGCATTTGCTTGCTCATTCTTGGGGTTCTTTATCACTCCTCCAGGTAATCTCCCTTGTTCCTGAATCTGCCCCATGAAATCCACAACCTTCCCCATCTGATTCTTCAACTAAGAAATGTCCTTGGTGTTCGAGGTTGTAGATTGCAACAATGTATGAGTTGCATCGTTCAAAGACTTAAGCATGGCGTCATAGTTGGGATTTGACGATGCTTGTGCATTATTGTTGTAGAATTGTTGCTGCTGGGGTCTTGCAAATCCTTGGTATTGCCCTTGAGGTCTTGGCTGAAACGCCATTCCTCCTTGGTTTGCTTGTGGTGGCGCCACTTGTTGAGGGTTCTGAACATTGCTATTGTTGGCCCAACGAAAATTAGGGTGATCGTTGTACCTTGGATTGAAATTCTGGAAAGTGGAGCGTTGCTGTCCTTGAAAACCAACTGAATTGGCTTCCTCAAAATTATCACTTCCACCAACTTGTGGACACATATCTGCCGAATGTCCTTCCAAACTACACACCCCACAGACTTGGGCATGTTTCTGTTTCATAAACTGGGACATCATTTGAGTGAGTTTGCCCACATCTTCCTTAAGCTCCTTCACTGCACTAGATTCCTCATATCCACTGGCCTCACTGACTCGCCTTGAGGAAGTAGACCCGAACTGTTGTTGATTGGTGAAATGCATCTCCAACAAGTTCTTAACCTCCTCTCTGCTCTTCTCCATTAAAGATCCACCAGCTGCTGAATCTAAAAATCTCCGCTCTAAGGGATGCAACCCTTCATAGAAATACTGTAGTAGAAGACCCTCACGTATCCCATGATTAGGACACGTTGCAACCAAAGCCTTGTACCTGTCATAGTACACGTCGAAGCTTTCATCTGGCTCTTGTCTGATCGAGGTGATCTCCTTCCTGATCTGCGTCACCCTTGATGAAGGAAAATACTTGGTGAGAAATTCCCTCACCATTGAAGTCCAAGAAACCATCTTCCCAGGTGGTATAGCATAAAACCACTCCTGCGCCCTATCTTCAAGTGAAAAAGGAAACGCCTTCATTCTTACATGTTGTAAGTCTGCCCCAGTTGGGCACATTGACTCACATCTAAATTCAAACTTCTGAATATGGCGATTCGGATCCTCTCCACTGAGTCCATAAAACTTAGGCAGTTGGTGGATAAATCCACCCTTCAGCTCAAATTCTCCTGATTTGCCAGGTGCAACTGCAGGATATGCCACATTACTTGGTCTCACCACTCCTCCTTGTGGCGCATCTACCTGTCCATTCTCCTCCCTTAGTGAAGTCATTCTGAATGTAGGATCAGGTAAATCAAAGTTCAAGTACTGAATTGGTATGGGACTTTGGAGTAGCTCAAATTCTGGTTCTTCGTGAAACAAAGGGTTTAGTTCACACGAAGCTTCTGATGGAAATGGTGATGGTGGTGCAACAAAATTTCGGTCAAAAAGTGATGATGTGGGAGAAACAAACTGATGTTCTGGTGTAGAAGTGCTCGGCAAAACTGGCTCTTCTTCTTCTTGGTTGCAAATTCTTTTCAATCTGTGCTCAATTTCTTGTGACCAACCAAGATTCATGTACCTGAAATTATCATAAGATCAAGTATATCAATCATTGAATTAAAAAGAAAAATAAACGTATATTGTATAGTTAGAATGTATAAATTAGTGTTAGGGTAAAAATATCACACAAAAGAATGTTAGTATGTATAATGTAAACGAGAATTTCAATATAAACGTGTATGTATAAGTATCACATTAATAAAACATGTAAATGTATAGGTATTACTCGAAAATTCATACAAGTAAAAATATGTCAGACGAAAATTTTAAAAATCTATATGTATCATACGAAAATTTCAAGAATATTTCACATAAGTTTACAAGTATAATACAAAGATGTATTTCACACGAAAATTTACAAACATACTCAATTTCACACGTATAAACAAAAGAAGAATGTGTTTTATGTATCCTTAGTTAAATTGCTATATGATTTGTTCGAATTTTCAAAGTACGTGGAGCAGAGGAGATAACGGTGCAATGGACTGATACAGCCCCCGGTAGTATCATGCTTTTTCCAATATACCTCGAAAATTCAAACCAAGAAATGTTTTCTTTTGAGATTGAAAATTTACTCATATCAAACTTATTTAAGGTTTTGAAGCTCGGTGG
This sequence comes from Potentilla sterilis, assembly GCA_963682095.1. Classification (NCBI taxonomy): domain Eukaryota; kingdom Viridiplantae; phylum Streptophyta; class Magnoliopsida; order Rosales; family Rosaceae; genus Potentilla; species Potentilla sterilis. The sequence goes on from OY821764.1 coordinate 13,823,312, forward strand.
ACGTGCGGCCTAGGTCTATCGACTAGACACAAGATTCCGTGGTTTCAGAAGGCTAGAACGAAAGTACTAACAATGGAGTGAGGCAAGACTCGTTGTTGGTTACCACGGAGAGCGAACTCCCAATCGACTCACTCACAGAGAATGAACATCAGTCTGTGGGCCTTGAGATCTAGTTAAACAAACCTCAATACCAAAATTAGAACAAACGAACTATGATTGCCCCTTACTCAGTTGAGAACCTCATGTTGTCAGTACCACTAAAGTGCATAAAAGCCGCCCTCAACCTCATAAAAACGCAAGCGCTAGTATGAAGGGTTAAGGCTAATATCAACATTAGTGACCTTACCTATTCCTCTTCCCCTCAAAATCAAAAACAAATTCAACATAAATAGACTTTTAAAACTCCTTAACCATTTAACTAATTTTACATATCACACGAAAATTTCTATACAAGTATCTATATTGGTTCGGTTTTTTAGTGTTCATTGATTGTGTAAGTATTGTAATTACCGAAACTTAGGGTTTCTAGATGTCTTTCACACAACTTTAAAATTTGAGGTACGTGGAGCAGAGGAGATAACAGTGCAATGGACTGATGCAGCCCAAGGTAGTATCATGCTTATTCCGATATACCTCAAAAATTAAAGACGAATTTTATCTTTTGAAGAAAAATAGATTCACATATGCTCAAGTTATTTTCCAGCGTCTAAAGTGAGGTGATGCTTCGGCACAAGCGGTTGTCTAGGTCGAGCATACTTTACTTTTCTAAGGCGGTGTCGTTAAGATTCACGGAGAGTAAACTCTCTTTAGGAACAAGGCAGGTCTCAAAGTTTTTAACCACGGAGGACAAGTCCCCTATCGACTCACTCACCGAGAATGATCATCAGTCTATGGGTCTTGAGAGCCATTTTTACAAACCTCGAAGTAATACTATTGCTGAAAAATCGCTTTGTATGCGTGGGGGGGAAGTATCCCGCGTTTCCCAATCTACATAAAAACGGATCCATCAAAGCACCATTCAAATGAAGGGTTTTGGTTATGATCAACAAAAGAGGCTTCACCTACATGTTACACTTTAGAAACTACAATAAACTACAAGCATACATAAAAACTATCAACTTCCTAGAAATTATCTAAGTGTACAAACAATCACAATAATAAACAATTCGGCAATTAAGAACAAAAACCAAAAACCAAAAATAAAAATCAGAAAAAGAAAAACCCTATTTACTATTACATGTCCAAAAATCCTATTAATACATATCCCAAAACTATTGCAAAAATTAAATAATTTACAAATATACAAAGTTACAAACAACACTTTATGAATCGAAATATTATAATTTCCCCGGCAACGGCGCCAAAAACTGATGGAGGTGTTATCCAAGCATAAAATACCTGCAAAACAACTACATACAAATAATACCCTTCTTGTGTCGAGTGTAGTATTGACAAGTAGGGATCGTTCTATCCGGGGAAATCAAGGGCTTTCAATCACACAAAGTATTGCATAAAAAGGGGGTTACGATTTTTTTTACTAATTACCTACTGAATTTTTACGAAAATTTTAAATCCTACATTATTATTTACATTTGATCAACATCTTCCACACAATCACCAAACACAAATCACATTATACATGCAACAAAATTAAAACAAGTAATAGGGCAGCAAGCATATAACGAAGTCAAGATCAATTAAGTTCCAATTTAATTAGAGCCAATGCGGTATATCTAATTATTCAAAACATCATAAGTATTTAGAATCCAACATGCGTGTAATCCTAAACATGGTACTAATCAGTTTAATAACACAATGCGTAGAAATTAAACACAATTAGCACATAAGCACAATATGTCGAATTGGAACATGTTAGCAAGTATGGCGTCACTCATCTCACATCGACATGTAAATTTCCAGAATTACTCTAACCCTTAGATTAATACATATTAAATCCAACATGCGTGTAATTCAACATGTATTAAATCGGCATATGAATTTGACACCTAGATAACACTCATGGCCATCGAATGCATCTAGATATCTCCTTCGGTTCCACACGAATTAAGGAAATAAACCTAATTAAAATCAAGAAAACATGCTAAAACTTGCTGTCCAACATACCATATTCAATTAAGAGCATGCATAATTCGGCATTCACATACAAAATATCCAAACATGTATAACAAAGATCCGAAAATCCCATATGTAAATATCAATACCGAAATTAAATCCAAAAACCAAAACATACTTCATAGACAAAGTTATGTTTAAATACAAAGTAACAAAAACCAAAATAAAACAATCCATATTACAACCTTGGTTAAGATTCGGCAAGGATTGGTGAGATGGTGATTGAATTGATGTGAGGAATGGTGGTTCGGCTTTGCTCCTTGTATAAAATTTCTGAAAATAATTTGGCAGGGATTCGGCAAGGCTTTTGTGGAGGGAGAGATGATTATTTTAATGAATACAATGTGTGTATATATAGAGAGGAGAGAGAGCTAGGGTTCGGCCTTGAGTGGTGCACAAGAAAACCAAAACCATATGGGATTGGGTTTCGGCAAGAGTAGAATTATTCCACCGAAATTCTTCTTTTCTTTTTCTTTAATTCGGCAATAAGTCTTCTTTTCCATGCAATCTTTAATCAGCCGAATATCACTTGTATTTTCTTCATTTAATCTTCTTTTAATTCGGCAACAAGTAATGCATCAAGCTTCAATAAAGTCCACATGCATTCCTCTCTTTTCTCTTCACTTCTTATCCGAATTTTCTTCTCTTTTTCTTATCTTGGCCGGCCTCCTTGATTTATCTTCAATAAGTTCTCCTTTAATTCGGCAAAGAGTCCCTTGCAAAATGTTACAAGGAAACCAAATCCAATTTGGTTTCCTCCTTCTCTTATCTTGGCCGGCAAGCATCATTTCTTTTCCACCGAAAATTCTCTCAATATTCCTCCATTAATCTTCTCTTTAATTCCTGTAAATAAGAATAAGAATTAAATTAAAAAGAAGATAAAAAGATGTAGCACAATTATCATGAGTAAGAGTCCTAGATAGATAAGGAATCCTAGTCCAACAAGGAGTTGTATTTTCAATGAAATTCTTTCGACATTAAAAAAACGTCGAGCGTTTGTAGACTCCTTGTTCGACTAAAACTCTTCACTCGTAGACTTCAATTAGGACTCAAACTCGTAGAATCCTTATCCAACTGGGATTCCTACTTTAGTAAGGATTCCTTTTCCAAATAGAGTTCTACTTGAAAAAGGAGTCCTAGTCAAATCAAACTCTTATTAGGAATCCTAGTTCAATAAGGACTCCATCATAATTATGCATTTTCACAATTTATAGCACAAATCGATTCCACCCAAATATTAGAAACGACGAAAGATAAAGAAATCAATTCCGACAAGTTTCCTAGTCAAAACAGGTTTCCTAGTCCAAACAGGATTCCTAGTACAACAAGGAGTCCTACTCAAACTAAAACTCTTCATAAATCGACATTTCTGCATTTTTAGCTCAGTTTATTCACCAACACTTGCCAATGACTCTAACATGACTCAATGACTCTATATTACAACAATAAGGGAAAAGAAATGCATAAATGGGGGTAAAACATATTAAGAACGTCGCATTTTATGCTCCTATCAGCAGATCAGCCTTTTATGTAGATTGGGAAACGGGCCCTGTTCAATAATGGAATTGGTCCATTGTTGGCCCCCACGCATACGAGCGACGACTTGGCAAATCCATTTTTATGAGGTTGAGGGCGGCTTTTATTTGACAATAGTGGTACTGTCAACACAATATTCCAAACTGAGTAAGGGGCAAAAAGGTTCGCCTATTAGTTCGTTTGTCTTTATTATGGATGTCAAAGTTTGTTTAACTAGATCTCAAGGGCCATAGACAGCTATCTCTTCTCAGTGAAGGGGGCGATAGGGAGTTCGCTCCCCATGGTAACCAACAACGAGTCTTGCCTTGCTCCATAGTAGAACTTTCGTTCTAGCCTTATGAAACCACGGAATGTTGTGTCTAGACGATATCATCTAGGCCGCACGACCGCCGAGCTTCGAAACCTAAAGTAGATTGAGTATGAGTACGTCTTAAAGCTTGAACTAAAATGTTACCTTAAAATTTTTGAGGTATATCGGATAGAAGCATGATACTACCTTGGACTGTTTCAACCCATTGCACTGCTATCTCCTCTGCTCCACGTACTTTGAATTTTAAAGTTGTGAATAAAAGCAATTGGACACTAAGGAGTTCGACATATTTGATCTAAATATTTTCGGAAATATTGTAAAAAGTTGAGTTCGAATTCTTTGTTATATGTTAAATTGAATTCTTGGTTTAATACTTGTAAAATTTCGTATGACATGATACTTTGCTTTATACCTTTTACTTGTTTATACTCTTACATTTTGTCATTACACGTTTTACTTATACTAATTTTTCGTTACTTTGATAGGAGCATAAAATGCGACGTTCTTAATATGTTTTTATCCCCATTTATGCATTTCTTATCCCTTATTGTTGTAATATAGAGTCATTGAGTCGTGTTAGAGTCGTTGGCAAGTGTTGGTGAATAAACTGAGCTAAAAATGCAGAAATGTCGATTTTTGAAGAGTTTTAGTTTAAGTAGGACTCCTTGTTGTACTAGGAATCCTGTTTGGACTAGGAAACCTGTTTTGACTAGGAAACTTGTCGGAATTGATTTCTTTATCTTTCGTCGTTTCTAATATTTGTGTGGATCGGTTTTGTGCTATAAAATGTTAAATTGCATAATTATGGTGGAGTCCTTATTGAACTAGGATTCCTAATAAGAGTTTTAATGTGACTAGGACTCCTTTTTCAAGTAGAACTCTATTTGGAAAAGGAATCCTTACCAAAGTAGGAATCCCAGTTGAATAAGGATTCTACGAGTTTGAGTACTAATTAAAGTCTACGAGTGAAGAATTTTAGTCGAACAAGGAGTCTACAAACGCTCGACGTTTTTGAATCGTCGAAAGAATTTCATTGAAAATACAACTCCTTGTTGGACTAGGATTCCTTATCTATCTAGGACTCTTACTCATGATAATTGTGCTACATATTTTTGTCTTCTTTTTGATTTATTTCATGATCATATTTTCAGGAAATCATGAGAAGACAAGGAGAGAATTTTCGGCAATAATAATGATGCTTGGCGTGTGGAACAAGAATTAGAAATCCAAAATGGATTTGGAAACTTTCCTAATCTCCTAACCTTACCTATTACATATATGTCTTTTTAAGACATCATTTGTCTAGATTAGGACAAGTTTAATACATGAATTAATTGTGTGTTTCTTTTATTTATTTTCAGATTTTATTTGGAGATAAATATGGAGATAATATCTTGAAGGAGTCTTTGCCGAATTACCATGGTAATTGTGAAGTAATTTTCGGTAGATAACAACTTGTGCCGTGCATCTCCAAGAATTAAGTAATGAATTGAAACTCTTCAAGGCCGGCCAAGAAAGAATTTGTGAAGAGATAATCCTATAATTTTATGGGATTTTCGGAAATTACTTGAGAGAAAAGAGGAAGAACTTGAGGAGGAGACTTCAAGGCCGGCAGCTTTTGGAGATAATGAAGGAGAATTCTTTTGCCGAATGTGGACAACTTCTCAAGCATGATTCATTGATAATTGCTGAATTATTTGTTGATTAAATTCAAGAGATAATTTGAAGACTTATTCAGCAATTATCTTTGGATTTTCGGAAAAGAAGAAAAGAACAAAGCATGGAATGAATGTGGACTTAATGTGTGCTTGATGCAATTGCTTGGTGCCGAATTAATGTGTTTTTACTTGAAGAATTTGTGAAGGGATAATTCGGAAATTGCATGAAGAGACCAAGTCTTGTTGCCGAATCCATCACCTAATTGATTTCGGTTTTCTTGGAGAGAAATACCTTGCCGAAACCCTAGCTCCTCCTATCCTCTATAAATACCACACATTGGTATTCAGAAAATATCTCCCTTTCCTCACTTTTACCTTGCCGAATCCCTGCCAAATTAATTCCACAAATCACATACCAAGGAGCACAGCCGAATCCACCTTCCATCTCTCACAAAAATCCATCATCACCAATCCTTGCCGAATCTCTAACAAAGGTTGTAATATGGATTGTTTTATTTTGGTTTTTGTTACTTTGTATTTAAACATAACTTTGTCTATGAAGTATGTTTTGGTTTATGGATTTAATTTCGGTATTGATAATCATATATGGGATCTTTGGATCTTTGTTATAAATGTTTGGGATTTTTATATATGATTGCCGATTTATGCATGTGATATGATTAAATATGTTGTATGGGCAGTAGTTTTTAGCATGTTTTCTTGATTTTAATTAGGTTTATTTCCTTAATTCGTGTGGAACCGAAGGAGATATCTAGATACATTCGATGGCCATGAGTGTTATCTAGGTGTTGAATTCATATGCCGATTTAATACATGTTGAATTACACGCATGTTGGATTTAATATGTATTAATCTAAGGGTAAGAGTAATTATGGAAATTTACATGTCGATGTGAGATGGGTGACGCCATACTTGCTAACATGTTCCAATTCGACATATTGTGCTTATGTACTAATTGTGTTTAATTTCTACGCATTGTGTTATTAAACTGATTAGTACCATGTTTAGGATTACACGCATGTTGGATTCTAAATACTTGTGATGTTTTTAATAATTAGAATAACCGCATTGGCTCTAATTAAATTGGAACTTAATTGATCTTGAATTCGATATTTGCTGCTGCCCTATTACTTGTTTTAATTGTATTGCATGTATAATGAGATTTGTGTTTGGTGCTTGTGTGAAAGGTGATGATCAATTGTATATAATAGCTTAGGTTTTGTAAAAATCGTATAAATTCAGTAGGTTATTAGATAAAAATCGTAACCCCCTTTAATACAATACTTTGTGTGATTAAAAGCCCTTGATTTCCCCGGATAGAACGATCCCTACTTGTCAATACTACACTCGACACAAGAAGGGTATTATTTGTATGTAGTTGTTTTGCAGGTATTTTGTGCTTGGATAACACCTCCATCAGTTTTTGGCGCCGTTTCGGCAAACACTTACATTTTGTCATTACACGTTTTACTTATACTAATTTTTCGTTACTTGATAAAATATCACTAACTCATAACACTAACACGTATTACTAACTCTAATTATACTTTACAAAATTTTAATTCGCCTTTCGTTTTAGTTTCTAACTACTGACAACTTGATCTTCACAAATTCGCAGGTACATGAATGTCCATCATTCCAGGTTGGTCACAAGAAATTGAGGATCGCTTAAACAGAATTTGTGGAGATAGAACTGAGCAAGCATCACCGAGCACACCATTGTTCGAACACCAATTTGTCTCTCCCACATCGTCACTCTTTGAACGTGACATAGCATCTCCATCATCACCATTTCCATCCAACATCTCGTGTGAACTCAATCCTTTGTTCCACGAAGATCCAGAGTTTGAGCTACTTACATGTCTATTCCCTACACATCTGAATTTCAACTTACCTAATCCACCACAACAAATGGGTTCGATCAGAGAGAAGAATGGACACGTCACGGGTGAAGGCATGGCACCTTCCAACATCACTTATCCAACAGTTGCAACTGGCAAGTCGGATGATTTCAAGCTAAAGAGTGGATTTTTGCATCAATTGCCGAAATTCCATGGTCTTTCAGGAGAGGAGCTGAACTCACATCTACAACAATTCCAATTTACTTGTGAGACCATGTGTCCTAGAGGAGCTGATATTCAACATGTGAAGATGAGAGCCTTTCCATTTTCACTAGAGGACAAGGCAAGGATATGGTTGTTCACTATACCATCCGAACGAATTGTTTCGTGGAACACTATGGCCAACGAGTTCCTTCTCAAATATTTTCCAGCATCTAGAGTGACTCAGCTGAGGAGTCAGATAACTGGAATCAAGCAAGCATATGATGAGCCATTCTATGAGTACTATGAGCGTTTTAAGACGTTGGTGTCATCTTGTCCAGCTCATGGCATTCGCCAAGGTCTCCTTTTGCAATACTTTTATGAGGGGATGCGTGATTTGGACAAAGAATTCCTTGATTCAGCTCCTGGAGATTCGTTTTTGGAGAAGACCAACGAGGAAGCCACCACACTTTTGGAGACACGTGCCTTGAAGAACCAACAATTCGGGCCTCAAGCCCGAACCAAGCAAGTGCATGAGACAAGGGCAAATCCGGCTCTAGAAGAAAAGGTTGACAAGCTTGCCAATATGATGGCACAAATGATGAAGTCTCAACGTGGTCAAGTTGCTCAAGTATGTGGGGTGTGTGCTAAAGGACATCCAACAGATCAATACCGTCAAATGGGAGGAGAAAGCATAGAGGAGGTCAATGCTTTGGAATACCACGGAGGAGGATTTCAGAACTTCAACCCAAGGTATCGTGATCATCCTAACTTCAGGTGGAGAAACAATGACAATGTGCTCAAGCCCAATGTGCCACCAAATGCTCAACCAAATGGCGTGCCATATCAACAAAGGGCAGCGGTACCGTACCAAAGGCCCCCATTCGTGCCACACAATCAAGGTGTTCCCAATACACCTAACTTTGATGAGATACTGAAGTCTCTACCAATGGGGCAAAGCCAGTTGAATGCCTCGACACAAGACTTGTTGGTAGGATATCAAACCAATGCCAAGGATATAACTGAGTTAAAGAATCACATGGGGCAGTTTGTTGACTTTATGGGCCAATTCAATGAGCAAGGGAGGTTGCCTTCTAATGTTATAAAGAACACCAAGAAGGAGCAAACTCAAGCTATAACCACAAGGAGTGGTACAGTGTTGGAGGGACCAATCCCGAAAACACCAAAGAAGAAGGGCGCAGCCCTAGATGATGATGAGGCCGAAGGTAACAAATTCGGCAGTGACAAGGTCGAACAAGAGCCGAGCAAAGACGAGCTCGAAGTGATGAGGAAGAGAGAATTGGAACAAGATCCGGCCACTTCTAATAAAGAGGCACCAAAGGTAAACGATGTTAACTCAAATGGTTTAGTTAAAACTAACCCAAATTCGTGTCTACCTTTTCCCTCTAGGTTAAACAAGTCCAAAAAGGACAAATCTTATGAAGAGGTATTAGAGGTGTTCAGAAAAGTGCAAGTGAATATTTCCCTTTTGGAATGCATCATGCAGATTCCAAAGTATGCCAAGTTCTTAAAAGAGCTATGTACAACAAGAAGACATACAAGGGAGGAGCCTGAGTGAGACGGTTTCAGCCGTCATCCAAAGGGAACTACCCCCAAAGATGAAAGACCCAGGCAGCTTCACCGTGCCTTGTGTAATTGGTCAATCACATTTTTCAAATGTAATGCTAGATCTAGGCATCAATAAATGTGATGCCTTATAATGTGTATGAGTCTCTAGATTTAGGACCATGGAAAAAGGACAATGTGATAATTCAGTTAGCTGACAGGTCTAACAAATATCCTGAGAGATATGTTGATGATGTTCTTGTGCAGGTAAATAATCTAATATTTCCTACAGATTTCTATATACTTCATATAGAAGAGTCGCCCCTTAATTCTACTCAACTTTTGTTGGGGCGACCATTTATGAGAACAACAAGAACCAAGATTGATGTTGCCGAAGGTAACCACACCATGGAGTTTGATGGTGAAGTTATTAGCTTCAACGTGTTTGAAGCAATGAGGTATCCAATGTCTGATTTAAAACCATGCAATGCTATTGATATTGTAGATTCTCTTTCACAGGTTTTATCTGAAACATTGGATCAATAGCAACTAGCTATTGAGAGAGGGGCAGGAATTGACACACAAGGGGAACGAATTTCAGAGGAAGCACGTCTCGAACTCGAGCTATGCATTGCACAAGTTGTTGCCGAATTAGATGCAACACCCCATTTCAGGTATAACAAGTTCATGTCAATTCCTATTACCACTAACAAAATCCTACCATCTGTGGAACAGGCCCCAATACTAGAGCTTAAGGCTCTACCTGATCATCTGAAGTACGTGTACTTGGGAAACGATGACACTTTACCAGTTATTGTGTCATCAAAGCTGAGTGAGCAGCAAGAAACCCAACTGACTGATGTGGTTAAAAGAAACAAGACCGCCATTGGTTGGACTTTGGCGGATATCAAGGGAATCAGCCCTACCACTTGTGTTCACAGGATCTTGCTTGAAGAAGGAGCCAAGCCTAATAGGGAGGGTCAGAGACGTTTACACCCCCATATGATGAAGATTGTGAAGGACGAGGTAAGTAAATTACTTGATTGTGGCGTAATATATCCTATCTCGGATAGCCAATGGATCTCACCCGTCCAAGTTGTACCCAAGAAGAGTGGAGTGACCGTTGTGAAGAATGACAAAGATGAACTCGTGCCACAGAGATTGGTGACAGGTCATAGAATGTGCATCGATTACAGAAAGTTGAATGCTACTACTAGAAAAGATCACACGCCTTTGCCCTTCATGGACCAGATGCTTGAAAGACTAGCTAGACACGAGTTCTATTGCTTTTTGGATGGGTATAGCGGATACAATCAGATTTGCATTCATAAGAATGACCAAGAGAAGACAACGTTTACATGCCCCTTTGGTACATTTGCCTATCGACGCATGCCTTTTGGTTTATGCAACGCACCAGGTACGTTTCAACGTTGTATGTATTCCATATTTTCGGATTTTATTGACAACATTATTGAAGTCTTTATGGATGATTTTAGTGTTTATGGAAAAGACTTTGATACATGCTTCGAAAATTTGGAATTGATCTTGGAAAGATGTGTAGAAACTAACCTTGTTTTGAATTGGGAAAAATGCCATTTTATGGTCAATCAAGGGATAGTTTTGGGACACATAATATCTGCTAAGGGAATAGAGGTTGATAAGGCCAAGATTGATGTTATGCAACACTTACCCTCCCCCAAAACTATGAGGAAGATTTGTTCTTTTCTTGGCCATGCAGGTTTTTAGAGAAGGTTCATCAAAGACTTCTCTTTGGTGGCAAAATCCTTGTGTTCCTTATTACAGAAAGATGTTCCGTTCGTTTGGGATGCAGCATGTGAGGCAACATTTTTGAAGCACAAAGAGTTATTAATTTCGGCACCAATCATGGCGCCACCTAATTGGGAGCTTCCTTTCGAACTCATGTGTGGTGCAAGTGACTATGCCGTTGGAGCGTTTCTTGGGCAACGAAATGAGAAGAGGCCAAATGCAATTTATTATCCCTCTAGAACTTTGAATGATGCCCAAATGAATTACTGCACCACAGAAAAAGAGCTTTTGGCTGTCATATTTGCTTTAGAAAAATTTCGATCTTACCTTTTGAATTCTAAAGTGACAGTTTATTTAGATCATGTAGCTCTTAGGTACTTGATGAAGAAGAAAGATGCTAAACCATGCTTGATTCGATGGATCCTCTTACTCCAAGAGTTTGACATCGAAATCAAGGACAAAAAGGGAACTGAAAACGTGGTAGCGGATCACTTGAGCAGAATTGTTAAAGAGGAGGACATTGGTGCGAGCCGAAACTCACACTAATTTAAAACCCTGCAAAATGTCATCGTTAGTATGGATAAATAGGGTTCGATCAATCCGGGGAACTTGAAGGGTAATCGAGAATTAAAGTGTTAACAAGAACATAACAATGGGGGATTCGAAATTAGGATTAAATACTTACTGAAAATAAAAACCTAAATTATATATATACAAGTGATCAACAATTCCACACAAAGCATAGCACAAAGAACTCAAAATCATGCATGACACGAACCAAAGAACAAATAGGTAGCAAGCATACAATCGGCAATTCCTATGATTTAACCTAATTCCAATTTTAATTAGAGCCCTCAGCGGTCCATCTAATCGTTAAGACTTCACAAGTAATTAGAGTTAACTCAGCGTATCACCCTAATCATAATGCTAATCGGTTTAAAAACACTCAGCGTAGAAGTTAAACACGAAGAACATATAAGCACAAAAGCCAAATTGGAAACACATAAACAAGCAAGTCGTCACACATCTTGTTTAAACATGCAAATTTTCAGAATTATGGTAACCCTATTAAGTGACTTAGACACAACAACTCAGCGTATGATGCAATCTAAATTACTTTGGCAAGTGAAATCAAGACCATTGGAACTGCCATGACAAGGGCAGCCCGCACGTACAAGACTTTTATGCATAGAATTCATGAAAATTAATCAAGCAAATCATAGAAACATAGCCGAATATACCACTGCCCTATTCAAAGAATTCGGAAATCATACATGAAATTGTTTATACAAACATCACATAACTTCAATAGAAACCGAAATTATAACATTCATACAAAACCAAAATTAAACCAAGTATTATTACAACAAAGATTGTAACAAGGCAGAAAATAATACAAGCCATAGGGATGAATCACAACTTTAAAAACCTTGGAAGATTCGGCAAGATGTGGTGGTGTGCACGGATGAAGGTAGGTTAGGGTTCTTGCGATTTTGTGGTGGGAGAATGGATGTGTTTCGGCTTGATGATTTTCTTCCTTCACTTGAGAGAACTTGGGCAGAAATTTTGTTAGTATTTTCGTGTAGAATGTGATCTTGAAGAGAGGCAGCCGGCCTCAACATATAGGGAACAAAGAAAAACCCTAGCCATTAAGGAATGGTGCAAAACCGGCAAGTAGAAGGACTTCTTTCCTTTTCTCGTTTTGGCTGATTTCTTTTCCTTTTTGCACAAAGGTTTCATACCTATTTGATGTAAGAATAATGTCCCTTTCCTTGTAAGATTCAGCAATTAAGCCTTCCCTTTTGTAACTAGGACAAACCGGCCAAACCTTCCTTCTTCTTTTCTTCTTTTCTGAAATCGGCAGACTGACCTTTCGGCAATGATTCTTGCATAACTTTTTACTCAGAAAAGCTTTTGATGCGATTCCAAATCCTGAAGAAACTAGACTCACAGGCCTTTCTCACCATAAAAGGGTTTCCCCAAATTCGTTGTGGTTTGTCCGGCAGAAATTCCGGAAGTTGGCAGACAGAAATCTACCCGATTCTGATCAGGGTTCCTTATGTTTCTTCACTTCTCTCTTGTTTCTTCTAAGCTTGCATCCGAGCTTTCCTTGCCTCTTAAGGTCTCCTTTTCCTCTTGCTTCAAGATTTCAATTGTGGAAATATTTTCTGAAAAGTCAAGAAAATAAATATGGTAAGTTTCGGCAAGAATAATCTTCCCTATTCAAAATAGGTTTCCTTGTTCAATCCGATTTCCTAATTCATTTTAGTTTCCTAGACAAGCTAGGTTTCCTAATCCGAATAGGTTTCCTAATCAAATGAAGTTTCCTAATTTTAATGTTCGTCGTTTTTAGAAACGACAAAGCATTTTTACTTTCCTGGTTCAATTAGGATTCCTAGTTTGACTAGGAATTGCCGAAACTTTTCTAATTCAATATCAATGCGCACAATTTCATATTATTTCTGCCAAAGACTCAAGACTCACTCTAATGACTCGATCTTACACAAATAAGGGTTTAGCAAAGCATAAATGGAGGTAAAAACATATTACGAACGTCGCATAAAATGCTCCTATCAGACATGCTTCCATTGAGACTGTCCTTCTCAGATGAGCAGCTATTTCGATTAGAGACACATGACCCTTGGTATGCTGATATTGTGAATTATTTAGTTACTAAGACTTTTCCTAGTACATTTTTGCATGCAGCCAAGGTAAGGATCAAGAAGATTGCGCGACACTACATTTTGGATGATCCATATCTATAAAAACATTGTAGTGATCAGATCATTCGACGTTGTGTTCCACCAGAAGAGCATAGGCCGATCCTAGCTTTTTATCACAATGAGGCATCTGGAGAAAATTGCGTTCTCGTTGGGTTGGACCATATATTGTTGCTAATGTGTTTTCTCATGGTGCTATAGAAATTCAAAGTATTGAAACAGGAAAAGCGTTCAAGGTGAATGGTCATCGACTTAAGCCTTACTACGAACCTTTTGAGGAGCATAACATTGAGGAGATACGACTTAGAGACGCATCAAGATCCTGATGAGCATGGAGAAGAGTCTAGGCTGAGTAGACTATAAACATTAAGCGCTGCATGGGAGGCAACCCATTTCAACCAAAATTTTGAAGGAGCCATCTACGAGAGTTTGAATTTCTAAACCCTAAACTCTTTTTGGTTGAATTGTATAAATATGGAACTTGTGTGAATTATCAAATGCTTAGAAATTACTACATAATTTTTGTGTAACATTGAGGACAATGTAATTTTCTAAGTGTGGGGTAGGGAATATATGTTTCACATGTTTTTGTTTTTGTTTTGAGTTTTTGTTTAGAGTCATAAAAAGAAAAGAAAAGAAAAAATCAGAAAATCAGAAAAAATTAAAAAAATTTCGTTGCTTTTTGTTTAAATTTTCGTTGCTTTTTGTTTGTTTTTATTTGTTTTTGAGTCTTAGGTGCCCCTAAATAGTCTATGATGAATATATCTTTGAATGCATAGATGATGGTTTTGCATAATCTTGAAAATAATTGTGAGTTTCATGGACTTTGTGATTGGTATGAACATTTGAGACTTGAACTTATTTGTGTAATAAGCATGTATGTTGTGTTGATTTTGTTCCATAATAACCTATGTGAACATTTGAGATTTTGTTCCATACTTTCCTTCTTGAGTGATAAAAATGGGCAGAATTTTTCAAAACTTCATTATTCTTTGATTATTCAATGACTATGTGCCATAGCTTTTTAATGAACTCTAGAATGCTAGAACTTGTTCTTGACAATTTTTGAAACTATTATTCATGAAATGCCTTGATTTTGAAAAGGATTGAAAAGATCATGTTAGGATTACCACCAATGCCAAATAAAGCTTATGCCTGATTTGTGCCTGTCGTGGGACTCCTTAGTTTTAACCCCTTTGAGCCGACATTATGCCATTTTATTTCATCACCATGATACACATTCCTTGTGTTTAGAATAGTTTAGCCTTTCCATTGTTGTCAAGACTTGGTAAAATTTAATTGGAATTTGTTATTTGAAGTGATGTTGTGAAGTAAGTGTGGGGTAAAACTTGTCCAATTGCATGAAAAGAATGTTGTTGCCAAAATTTAAAAGAAAAAGAAGAGAATTCGGACAGAAAAATGAAAAGAAAAATTGTGCCGAATAAAATGAAAAACAAAGATTATTTCGGCAATGAAGAGAAAAGAAAAGAAATTGGATGAGTTCTTGTGGTGAATTTGGAGTTGTATTATTTGAAGGTCTATTATTATCATATTTGACCTTTGTTCATATTCACTATGTTATGGGGAAGAAAAGAATGAAGTTTGGGCCCAACATGATAAAATTTGGCCCTTTGAAGTGAAGACATAAGGATTTATTGAATTTTGCTAAGTTTTGGTGACATTTTATCACCACTATCCTAAATGCGAATGCCTTATGCCAATCCCCGTTATCACCTTTATGTTGATCTTTTCATGATTCTTAAAATAGGTAAACTTTGATTTGTGGAGATTTTTGTCAATAGTTGAGCTTATGGCTTTGGTTCATTGGTGTACATAGTTGTTACATGAAGTTTTTCCAGAAAAATTGATCCACAAAGTGCTTTTATCTGATGAAATATACAATCTGTTCTCTTGCATATACTTTGAGTGAATTGCCGACGAAAATTTCGTCGGCCATAAGTCGTCGGTAATACGCCGTCGGTAATACCAATGGCCGACGAAAAAAAAAATTTCGTCGGCCATTCCAACCTTGGCCGACGAATTATGGCCGACGAAAATGATTTCGTCGGCTATTTGTTCGAGTGTGGCCGACGAAATTTGTTCTGAAGTATAGCCGACGAATTGGGCTATTTCGTCGGCTATTTCGTCGGAATATATTAATATTTTAAAGTTATAGCCGACGAAATAATGTCAATTTCGTCGGCTATAACTGCATTTTGGGCAAAAAAAAATACCGGATCGGAGGAGGAGAAGGAGGAGAAGGAGGAGGAGGAGGAGGAGGAGGAGGCCGGAGGAGGAGGAGGAGGAGAAGGAGGAGGAGGGGAAGGAGGAGGAGGAGGAGAAGGAGGAGGAGGGGAAGGAGGAGGAGGAGGAGAAGGAGGAGGAGGGGAAGGAGGAGGAGAAGGAGGGGGAGGGGAAGGAGGAGGAGGGGAAGGAGGAGGAGGAGGAGGAGGAGGCCGGAGGAGGAGGAGGAGGAGGAGGAGGGGAAGGAGGAGGAGGCCGGAGGAGGAGGAGAAGGAGGTGGCCGGAGGAGGGGGAGGAGGAGGAGGGGAAGGAGGAGGAGGCCGGAGGAGGAGGAGAAGGAGGTGGCCGGAGGAGGAGGAGGGGAAGGAGGAGGAGAAGGAGGTGGCCGGAGGAGGGGGAGGAGGAGGAGGGGAAGGAGGCCGGAGGAGGGGGAGGAGGAGGAGGAGGAGGAGGAGAAGGAGGAGGGGAAGGAGGAGGAGGAGGCCGGAGGAGGGGAAGGAGGAGGAGGCCGGAGGAGGGGGGGGAAGGATGAGAGAAAAAAGGCGGGAGGAAGATTTAAAAGATTTAGAAGGAGAATAGCCGACGAAATACAATGTTTCGTCGGCTATACTTAGAGAATAGCCGACGAAATTAATATATTTCGTCGGCTATACATTGGAAAATCAACAGCCGTTGGATCTGAGCCATCCAACGGCGGACAATAAAAAGGCGCGGATCAAGAGTTTAGCCGACGAAATACAATGTTTCGTCGGCTATACTTAGAGAATAGCCGACGAAATACAATGTTTCGTCGGCTATACTTAGAGAATAGCCGACGAAATTTGAATGTTTCGTCGGCTATTCTATGAAAACATACTAAACTGCGGTTTTGAGGCCCTAAACGAACTCGAAAGCCCGAAAAAGCCCACACGTCGTGGCAAAGCGACGAGTTTGATTCCTGGCGTCGTTCCCTTTCCGGAATGGTATCACAATCGTCATTCGGACGCCGGACGCCAAATCTACAGTAAACCGGGTTTTGACTGATTTCATTATTTCGGCACACGGATTTTATCGGAATCTTGTCATTTTTCAACCATAGACGTATTTCATTATTTCGGTCATATCTTATTTGACGACATATTTGCATTTGAAGAGTGTACGTATAGTAACTATTTGAAACTATACATTCACTTAAACACTTAGTAAACAAGTTAAGGAACATTAGTACATATGTTCCGATTTTGAATCTAAAAGTTTGGAAAATCTATTCCAACCGTCAGATATCACCGTTAAGATTAAATACATGTATGAAAAAAAATCCAAATACATCTGACAACGTTAAAGGCTCGATCGGGACGGTCAACCGGGTGAGTCAAACCTCTAAACGCTTTAAAACGGAAATTGGCCCGTCTAAATGACGTTTTTTGGCCTGATCTTCAATAGAGAATAGTTTCAGATTGATGAGACGCGACTAATCGTATAAAAATTTTCCACAAAATATTTACCGACCGTAAGGCTACCCATAGGAAAACAGGAGTAAAAAACAGTTAACCGCAACATTCGGCACACAGATTTTGTCGGAATCTTCCCATTTTTCAACCGTAGCCGTATTTCAATATTTTGGTCATGTCTTATTTCACGACACATTTGCATTTGAAGGATGAAGCAATGGTTTGTCGATAGTGATAGAAAATGGAAACTGCTCTTTTTTTGTTTTTTTTTAATCATAGCCGACGAAATCAAACCTAGTATTCGTCGGCTATTCTTTTGTCGTTTTCTGTCAAAAATAATCGTATAATTATTTTTTAAAAAACTTATGGCCGACGAAATGCTTAATTTTCGTCGGCAATTGTTCGTAAAATAATTATTTTTAAAAAACGTATGGCCGACGAAATAATTAATTTTCGTCGGCCATTGTTCGTAAAATAATTATTTTAAAAAAAACTTATGGCCGACGAAATAAAAAAATTTCGTCGGCCATTCTTCCAAAAGTTTATAGCCGACGAAAACTTTAAATCGTCGGCCATTATAGGAGTATAGCCGACGATTTTTCATTTTTACCGACGAAATTTTTTTTTTGCCGACGACAAAAATTTTCGTCGGCCATTCTTGGGAATAGCCGACGAAAAAAGTGTTTCGTCGGCCGTTTTTTTTTTTTCGTCGGCAAAACCCTTTTTTCTTGTAGTGTATCATGAGTGAAAAAGGGAGAGTATGCCTAGTGAGGAGGATGAAATCAACATAACATGTCATTGCTTGCTATTTTCGTTTCTTACTTGTTCATGCTATGATACATGTCTATGACGCTTGGGATTATTGTGCTTACATTGAATGCTTAACTTGAAAGCTATGTGTTTAAAGATCCTGAGACAATTATTTAGGGGCAGTAGTGTTGAGTCTTTTTGTTTGTTTTGCTAAGGGACTAGCAAAGGCTAAGTGTGGGGTAGTTGATAGGAGCATAAAATGCGACGTTCTTAATATGTTTTTACCCCCATTTATGCAATTCTTATCCCTTATTGTTGTAATATAGAGTCATTGAGTCATGTTGGAGTCGTTGGCAAGTGTTGGTGAATCAATTGAGCTAAAATGCAGAATTGTCGAATTTTGAAGAGTTTTAGTTTGAGTAGGAGTCCTTGTTGTACTAGGAATCCTGTTTTGACTAGGAAACTTGTCGGAATGGAATTCTTCATTGTTTGTTGTTTCTAATTCATGTGTGGAATCGGTTTGTGCTAGAAATGTTAAAAATGCATAATTATGGTAGAGTCCTTATTGAACTAGGTTTCCTAATAAGAGTTTGATTGCAACTAGGACTCCTTTTTCAACTAGAACTCTAGTTGGAAAAGGAATCCTTATTAAAGTAGGAATCCCAGTTGGATAAGGATTCTACAAGTTTGAGTCCTAATTGATGTTTATGATAATAGGAGTTCTAGTTGAACAAGGAGTCTACAAATGCTCGACGTTTCTTAAAAAGTCGAAAGAGTTTCATTGAAAATACAACTCCTTGTTGGACTAGGATTCCTTATCTATTCAGGACTCTTACTCATGATAATTGTGCTACATATTTTTATCTTCTTTGTGATTTATTTCTTAATCTTATTTTCAGGAATTCATGGAAGATAAAAGAAAAGAATTTGGAGGAATTATTTCGGCAAAAAGGAAAGCTTGTTGCCGTGAGAAAGAAAGAAGAAGAGTTGTTTGGAACTCTTTAATTCCGGCCAAAGAGAAAGAATTATGGAAAAGATTATGCTTGGGATTTTCGGCAAATGCAAGAGAGAAACAAGGATGAGTTATTGCCGAATGTGGACATTGTTTCAGTCAAGATTCATTGATAATTGCTGGATTATTTGTTGATTAAATCAAGAGATAATATGAAGACTTATTCAGCAATTATCTTTGGATTTTCGGAAAAGAAGAAAAGATAAAAGCAAGGGATGAATGTGGACTTAATATGAAGCTTGGTTCAATTACTTGTTGCTGAAATTCATTAAGAGAAAATTCAAGGGATATATCAGCCTTTGACCAAGAAGATTCGGCAACAATTGGAGAAAAAGAAAAGGTCTTGCCGAAACCCTAAAGAGTTAGGTTTTCGGTTTTTGCTGAAAAAGACTTGCCGAAACCCTAGTGCTTCCTCTCTCCTCTATAAATACTCCTCTATAATTTCAGAAAAAGCATCTTCTCTTCCTCACTTAAACTAGCCAAAACTCTGCCGAATTGCTTCCAAGAATTCTCACCAAGAACATAGCCGAACCATACTCCACCACCTTTCATAAAATCATTCCAATCATCAACACCAATCCACTTGCCGAATTCTTCAACAAGGTTGTCACTTGGATTGTAATTTTCGATGGCTTTAGTTTCTTTGTATTTATACATTAATTTGTGTATGAATTATGTATGGATTCTTGGTTCCGATTTTGGTTTTGTTATTTATTCATGGGATTTCCGAATTCTTGTTATAATTGTTTGGTTTTCTTATGTTTAATTACCGAATTATGCATGTTATGTAATTGAATATGGTATGATGGGCAGTAGGTTTTTGCATGTTTTCTTGATTTAATTAGGTTTATTTCCTTAATTCGTGTGCAACCGAAGGAGATGTCTAGATGCATTCGAAAGGCCATGAGTGTTATCTAGATGTTGAATTCACTTGCCGATTTAATACATGTTGGATCATACGCGTAGTTGATTTTAATGTGTATTTATCTAAAGGGGTAGAGTAATTCTGGAAATTTACCTGTCGATGTGAGATGAGTGACGCCATACTTGCTAACATGTTCCAATTCGACATATTGTGCTTATGTGCTATTTGTGTTTAATTTCTACGCGTAGTGTTGTTAAACCAATTAGTACCATGTTTAGGATTACACGCGTAGTTGATTCTAAATACTTGTGATGTTTTGAATAATTAGATATACCGCGTTGGCTCTAATTAAATTGGAACTTAATTGATCTTGAATTCGATATTTGCTTGCTGCCCCTATTACTTTGTTTAATTTCGTTGCATGTTTAATGAGTTTTGTGTTTTGTGGTTGTGTGGAAGATGTTGATCAATTGTATATAATAATTTAGGATTCAAATTTGTAAAAATCAGTAGGTAAATTAGTTATAAAAATTCGACAAACCCCCTTATGTGCAACACTTTGTGTGATTGAAAGCCGTTGATTTTCCCGGATAGAACGATCTCTACTTGTCCTAACTACAATTGACAAAAGAAGGGTATTATGTGTATGAAGTTGTTTTGCAGGTACTTTGTGCTTGGATAACATCTCCATCAAGCCATCAACGAGAGTTTGAATTTTCTAAATCCCTAAACTCTTTTTGGTTGAATTGTATAAATGAAGATATGAGAATTATCATGTGCTTAGAAATTACAACATTATTTTGATCTACATTGAGGACAATGTAAATTTCTAAGTATGGGGTAGTGATACATGTTTCCATGTTTTGTTTTATTTATTTTAATTTGTTTCGAGTGTTTTGTTTAATTTGTTTCGAGTATTTTGTTTCATTTAGTTTAGTTTGTTTCGAGTCAGAAAATGAAAAATAAAATACAGAAAAATTTAAAAAATTTTGTTGCTTTTAGTTAAGATCGAGTCTTAGATGCCCCTAAAATAGTCGATGATGATTATATCTTTGAATACATAGATGATTGTTTTGCATAATCATAAGAATTAATTGTGAGTTTCATAGATATTGTGATTGGTATGAACATGTGAGATTATGATTGACATACAATTAAACATGCATGTTTGAGTTAAATTGTTTCCATAATATCCTAAGTGAGCTTTTGTGCCCAAATACTTTCTTCTTGTGCGTAAATGATAACATACATGGCAGAAATTTGTCTAAACTTCATCATTCTTTGAATATTCAATGACTATGTGCCATAGATTTTAATGAACTCTAGAATGCTAGAACTCACTCTTGATGATTTTTGAGACGATTATTCATTAAATGCCTTGATTTTGAAAGTGATTGAGAAGATCTAACTAGGATTACCACCAAAGCCAAATAAAGCATGTGCCTAATTTGTGCCCGTCGTGGGACTCCTTAGTTTTAACCCCTTTGAGCTTACATTGAGCCTATCTTTCATCACCTTATACATATTCCATATGCCTAGAGTAGCTATAACTTTACATTTGTTCTCAAGACTTGGTAAAGCTTATTATCATGGAATTGTAACTTGGAGTGATGTTGTGAAACAAGTGTGGGGTGAACTTAGCATTGTTTATAAATTGATGAATGCCGTGCCTAAAAGAAAAGAAAAGAAAAATAATTCGGACTGAAAAATACAAAGAGAAAAATGTTAGTCCGAAACAAAAGAAAAAGGAAGGCACGGTTTCAAAGTGATTTTTGCTAAGCTGATTGTGAAATTGGAGTTTGTTTGAAAATTGAAGGTCAATCATTGTATACATGACCTTTGTTCGATTTCACTATGTTTGGGAAGAAAAGAATGAAGAATGGGCCCAACAAAGTGAAACTTGGCCCTTGGAGTGAAGTCATAAGAAGCATTGAGCTTTACTAAGTCTTGGTGACATTTATCACCACTATCCTAAATGCGATTTCCTTATGCCGAGCCCCAATATATTCCCTTGTAAAAATCTCTCTTGATTCTTAAAATATGTGAACTTTGTATGTGGAGATTATCTCAAGTGTTGAGCTTATGGTTTTGGTTCATTCGTGTACATGATTGTTATATGAAGTTTATATTGATAATTCTATTCACAAAGTGCCTTTATTTGATGAAATATGCAAGCCATTTGTTGCCTTACAATCTATTTTCTTGCATATACTTTTAGTGAATATTGTCATATCATGTGTGAAAAAAAGAGAGTATGCCTAGTGAGGAGGATTGAATTAACTTGACATGTTGACATGCTTATTTTCTCACTTCTTAATTGTTCATGTCATGAAACATGTCTATGACGCTTGGGATTATTGTGCTTACATTTGGATGCTGAACTTCAAAAACTATGCGTTTAAAAGATCCTCAGACATTCATTTAGGGGCAGCAGTTGTAATAGAGTGTTTTATTTTGTTTTGCTAAGGGACTAGCAAAAGCTAAATGTGGGGTAGTTGATAAGAGCATAATATGCGACATTCTTAATATGTTTTATCCCCATTTATGCAATTGTTTAACTCTTATTGTTGTTTTATCGAGTCATCGAGTCTAGTTGGAGTCTTTCGCAGAGTTTGTGGTGAAAAGAGCTTAACTGCTGAATACAGCATGATTTATGAAGAGTTTGATTCAAAGTAGGATTCCTTATTACATTAGGAATCCTAATCGGTTTAGGAGTCTACACGTGTCAACTTTCTCAAAACGTCGAAGTTTTTAAGAGTTTCATTCAAAGTAGAACTCCTAGTTGAACCAGGAAATCCTGACAGAATCAGGATTCTATCAAATCATAAATTGTGCTGCATTTTATCTTCTTTAACTAAATATAATTCTTTTCTTATTTTCAGGAATTGATAAATGGTTTTCGGTAAGGAATTATATGAAGAAATTGGATTGGAAAAAAAATCTTTGCCGAATTCATTAAAGAAGAGAATTGCAACTCAACTAGGAGAAGAAAGAAGCATGCCGTGCACATGCAATGCAAGAGAAAAATTCGGCAAGAAAGAGAAGAGATTAATTCCAAATTGCATGAAGAAACCCTAAATGAATGTTGACTTGATTCCATGCACATTCATTTAGGTTTTATGCCGAATTTCACAAGAAGAAAAGGAAGAATTTTTCAGTAATTATCAAGAGAATTTCGGCATGAAAGGAAGAAAAAGAAAAGACTTGCTTTGCTAGTAAAGGAATTAGAATTCGCCACAAACTTGTTGTTGCCGAAACCCTACATGCGAAACCCTAGCCTCCTCTTCTCTCCTATAAAAAGAATTCGGATGCTCCAAAGAAATCATCTTGTTTCTCACCTTCACAACACCAAAGCTCTGCCGAATTCTCTTCACAACTTTCATACCGAAAATTCTAAAGCCGAACCACCACCTTTCCATAAAATCACACCACTTCATCACCACCGAATTCATCCTTTGCTGAAGCTTTCTTCAAGGTTCTTCAAAGTGTGATTTACTCTACTCTCATGGCTTTATATTTTCTGTATACTTATGATACTTTGTCTATGAAAATTATAAGGATTTGTGGATGTTTATTTGGTTGTATTAATTCTATTTTGGATTTCCGAATTTGTTTGGATGTTTGATTGCCGAATTATATATCATGGCAAGTTTCGAATTTAATCAGGGTTTGTTATTGTAGTATGATCGCATGTGTTTTTGATTTATTTTGGTTTATTTTTCTGAATTCATATGCATATAAATCGATGCATGAGGACAGCGATGGCCATAGCTGATTCTTGTGTATTGGTTTCAATTGCCGAATATAACATATGATGGATTATACTCAAAGTTGATTCATCTTGTGTTAGTTCTTTGGGCTAGAGTAATTCTGAAAATTTACATATCGATGTGAGATGAGGTGATGCCATACTTGCTAATATGTTTCCAATTCAACTCATTGCGATTATGTGTTTCTTGGTTTAATTTCTACACGAAGTGTCTTTAAACTGATTAGTACTATGTTTAGGATTATGCACGAAGCTGGTTCTAAATAATTAAGGAGTTTTGACTAATTAGAAGAACCACGAAGGCTCTAATTAAATTGGAACTAAAATCAATCTTGATTGCATGCCGAATTACTACTATGTTTACCTTGTCCGAATTTGATACTTATTATGTGAGTTATGTGTAAAGTGATATGTGTGGAAGATAATGATCATGTATATATGTTAAATTAGGTTTTATTTATTTGTTTTATTTTTCGTAAAATTCAGTAGATTTTTAGATATAAATCTAAAGCCCCCATATAGATATTTGATGCTTTGTGAGAATTAAATGCCCTTGATTTCCCTTGATAGAACGATCCCTACTTGTCAATACTACACTCGACACAAGAAGGGTAATATATGTATGAGATTGTTTTGCAAGTACAAATTGTGCGTGTAATTTTGTCCCATCACGGGTTTAGACAACAATGCGGCACCCGTTCCTCCACTCACAGAGAATAACCTTGGGCAACCCATATTTACATCTACTGCCGCAACATCTTTGCACCTAAAAAAGAAAATATCCATAAGTATGCAAGGCACTGCTGATACAGCAGACGATACCGCAAAATGAGATCAATATGGACACACATCTCATGCTTATTTGTAATACAAAAAAAAAAAGCAGAATAAAAACGTTGAAACCAAATGACATCAAAGCAACATCTTGAAAACCAGTTCTGTGTGCAGACTTAATTCTATCAGAAGTAGTGTTTTTTAAAACTTCAACCTACTTCAATGAGCTAAATTAACCGAAAACACACACAAAAATATGAAATTCACTACAAAATAAGAACAACGAAGTGAGACCAAAAATCAACTTACACAATCTAAGCAGCATTGAGGGCTCTAACAGCATCAGAAGTACCCATTTGAAACACAACTCGACCCCGTTCCTCGTCGCATGTTCTGAAATCAACAGCGCCTGTCCCCTTCTCCACAAAACCCTAAACAAACATAAAACACAAAACCCATTAAAGAAAAGCTTCTTCAACTAAAATATGAAACTAACAAACTCTTAAGGACAAGTTACCATTCACTCTGCGATCGCATTTGATGAGCTTATGATCAATGATTTCCTCGTCGCAGGTTATGTCGGCATGACGGCAACTTCAAATATATTATTTGTAATTTAATTATAGATTCATAATCTTTAATATTTCATTAGTTAAATAGTTTAGGATACTATGTTATTTTAATATAGGATTTTCGTTTAATTAGTTGAATATTTCTGGAATACACCGACGTAAGTTTACGTCTAACGCTGCCCTTTAACGTAATGGCATAATAGGTATTTCAACTTGAGGTGGTAAATGAGTTTTAACTTTAACCAGCTGAAGGGCAATAATGTAACTTCAAAATTAAATCCCAGTGCAGTGATGGCAAGGTCGGAGGGATGGATATTGGCAGACTTCCGATAAGAATGAGAGGAAATTCCAATGATTAAAGTGAAGTTAATACGGTGGTTCTGATTTTTCCGGGAGAATGATGTGAGAGGTTGGCTTGGGTTCGTTTGATTTTTTTAAACGTGGGTAACCCAGAACCCATAAGTTCGAAGATGCCGCCGGCGAACGTGTGGGAGAAACTGAGGAGGCGAAACTTAAGAGCTACAAAAGAGGTGGACGGACGCAGTGGTGGTCGAGGTCGTGTTAACCTTTCGTTGGTGGAGAGATCGGAGGGTGGGAAGGCTTGGTTTGCAAAAAAGAGGTGCGGGTTCTGGGTTTCAGTTTCAGTCTTTGGGTTGCAGGTTTTATGCCTAAACCCAAGCGTTTAATTAATACATAATGAAACAAATTGATGTTATGGGACCATAGTGCAGTGGAGATGCCACGTCTAACCTGTCTGGCAACCCGGGTTCGAGCCACGACGACAGAGTTTATTCCCACATTTTTTTTTTCTTGATCATGATGTCTATAAAATAGTAAAAACAAGAGTGCAATACACGGATGCCATGGTATGGTGGTACTTCTAAGTCTTTAGCATGGTGACATCTGGGTTCGAGGCCTCTGCCACATTTTTCTTTTCTTGAAAAGTTGGGTTTAATTGGATAAATGCAATGTTTAATAATAAAGAAATTATAGTAAATCACCAGAAACGTTTAATTTATGACGTGGACAAATAGGCGGCCCTTAATTCGCCACGTAGCTCATTTTAACTTAAAAATATCTTTTAAAATTTTGAAATTCTTCAAAAATTCTAATTAAATAGCTTGAGTAGTTGAAAAAATCCCCAAAAATTCTTACGTTCTCATGATGATGAGCTCTATCCTCCAATGTAAAATTTTTAAGATATTTATCTTCACATTACACAGTTAATCTTAGCGAGGTATAAGGATATAAATGGTTGACTGAGTGGATCAAAACCCAAACATCATTGAAAATATGTGAATTTTTTACCATATCCATATTCCACTATAGTGTTCACATCCTACAGTCAATTTTGTCAAAATCAAAATTTTTGATATAGTTGGTTTAAAAACATATAGATATACATACAACGAAGTAAACATGTTATACCACATTAGTAGCCATGTTGCGATTCATATGACTAAATTTACAAAATAAAATTTTAACCATTAGATGTGATTACAACCACAATATATGACAACTGTACAAAATTTACCTATGTTCGTCATTGTTTGGGTCTCGATCAACGTAATTTCTTAAACTCTATGTATCCATCAAGAGGATTCGTATCACAAAGATGATGAATTGTATAACGTAGGTTATTATAATAGAGTAGGGGTCATGATCAGTATGTTAGAATTTTCTGAGATTTTTTCGAACAATCCAACTATTTATTTAGATTTGTTTAAGTATATGCATATTTTTTTAAGACATCGAGAATAATTTCCCCATTTTTCCTCGATGGTGAATCCCCGCTTTTACAGGTGTGGTCATAAACTGATGGACGTGTTATCCAAGCATAAAATACCTGCAAAACAACTACATACAAATAATACCCTTCTTGTGTCGAGTGTAGTATTGACAAGTAGGGATCGTTCTATCCGGGGAAATCAAGGGATTTTAATCACACAAAGTATTGTACTAAAAGGGGGGTTGTCGAAATTTTTATCTATTATTTACTGATTTTTACGAAATTTAAAACCTAATCTATTATATACAATTGATCATCACCTTTCACACCATCACCAAACACAAATCACATTACACATGCAATATAATTAAAACAAGTAATAGGGCAGCAGCAAATATCGAATTCAAGATCAATTAAGTTCCAATTTAATTAGAGCCAATGCGGTTATTCTAATTATTCAAAACATCACAAGTATTTAGAATCCAACATGCGTGTAATCCTAAACATGGTACTAATCAGTTTAATAACACAATGCGTAGAAATTAAACACAATTAGCACATAAGCACAATATGTCGAATTGGAACATGTTAGCAAGTATGGCGTCACCCATCTCACATCGACATGTAAATTTCCATAATTACTCTTACCCTTAGATTAATACATGTCAAATCCAACATGCGTGTAATTCAACATGTATTAAATCGGCATATGAATTTAATACCTAGATAACACTCATGGCCATCGAATGCATCTAGATATCTCCTTCGGTTCCACACGAATTAAGGAAATAAACCTAATTAAAATCAAGAATACATTCAAAACCTACTGCCCATACAACATATTTAATTATATCACATGCATAAATCGGCAATCATATATAAAAATCCCAAACATTTATAACAAAGATCCAAAGATCCCATGTATGATTATCAATACCGAAATTAAAACCAAAAACCAAAACATACTTCATAGACAAAGTTATGTTTAAATACAAAGAAACAAAAACCAATGAAATACAATCCATGATTACAACCTTATGAAGATTTCGGCAAGGATTGGTGATGGTGGAATTTCGTGAGAGATGATGAGTGGATTCGGCAAGGTTTCTTGGTAGAATTTTCTGGAATTAATTTGGCAGGGATTCGGCAAGGTAAAAGTGAGGAAAGGGAGATGCTTTTTATGAATACAAAGTGTGTATATATAGAGGAGAGAAAGGGCTAGGGTTCGGCAATGAGTAGTGCACAAGAAACCGAAACCAATTAGGTTTTGGTTTCGGCAAAACTTAATCTTCAAGCAATCCGAAATATCATGTCTTCTTTTAATTCGGCTAGGTCTTCTTTTCCATGCAATTGCCGAATTAAATCTTCAATTTTCTTCAAGTAAAACTTCTTTAATTCGGCACCAAGTTATTGCACAAAGCCATAATTCAGTCCACATGCATTCCCCTCTTTTCTCTTTTCTTTTCTTTTCCGAAAATTCTATGTAAAATAGAATTAATTCTTCCTCCTTCTCTTATCTTGGCCGGCCTCCTTGATTTATCTTCAATAAGTTCTCCTTTAATTCGGCAAAGAGTCCCTTGCAAAATGTTACAAGGAAACCAAATCCAATTTGGTTTCCTCCTTCTCTTATCTTGGCCGGCAAACATCATTTCTTTTCCACCGAAAATTCTCTCAAAAATCCTCCATTAATCTTCTCTTTAATTCCTGAAAATAAGAATAAGAATTAAATTAAAAAGAAGATAAAAAGATGTAGCACAATTATCATGAGTAAGAGTCCTAGATAGATAAGGAATCCTAGTCCAACAAGGAGTTGTATTTTCAATGAAATTCTTTCGACGATTCAAAAACGTCGAGCGTTTGTAGACTCCTTGTTCGACTAAAACTCTTCACTCGTAGACTTCAATTAGGACTCAAACTCGTAGAATCCTTATCCAACTGGGATTCCTACTTTAGTAAGGATTCCTTTTCCAAATAGATTTTTACTTGAAAAAGGAGTCCTAGTTAAATCAAACTCTTATTAGGAATCCTAGTTCAATGAGGACTCCACCATAATTATGCATTTTTAACATTTATAGCACAAAACCGATCCACACAAATATTAGAAACGACGAAAGATAAAGAAATCAATTCCGACAAGTTTCCTAGTCAAAACAGGTTTCCTAGTACAAACAGGATTCCTAGTACAACAAGGAGTC
Source organism: Potentilla sterilis (assembly GCA_963682095.1). Lineage (NCBI taxonomy): Eukaryota > Viridiplantae > Streptophyta > Magnoliopsida > Rosales > Rosaceae > Potentilla > Potentilla sterilis. The sequence continues at coordinate 13,852,405 of OY821764.1, forward strand.
CTACTTAAACTAAAATTCTTCAAAAATCGACATTTCTGCATTTTTAGCTCAGTTTATTCACCAACACTTGCCAACGACTCTAACATGACTCAATGACTCTATATTACAACAATAAGGGATAAGAAATGCATAAATGGGGATGAAAACATATTAAGAACGTCGCATTTTATGCTCCTATCAACTACCCCACACTTAGCCTTTGCTAGTCCCTTAGCAAAACAAATAAAAAGACTCAACACTACAGCCCCTAAAATGATTGTCTCAGGATCTTTAAACACATAGCTTTCAAGTTAAGCATTCAATGTAAGCACAATAATCCCAAGCGTCATAGACATGTATCATAGCATGAATAAGTAAGAAACGATAATCACAAGCAATAACATGTTATGTTGATTTCATCCTCCTCACTAGGCATACTCTCTTCTTTTCACTCATGATATGGCAATTCACTCAAAGTATATGCAAGCGAATAGATTAAGAGTTACAAAGAGTAACTTGCATATTTCATCAATTAAAAGCACTTTGTGAATTAATATTTCAGGAAAAACTTCATATAACAACTATGTGCACCCATGAACCAAAGCCATATGCTCATTCTTGACAAAAATCTCCACTAATCAAAGTTTACCTATTTTAAGAATCATGAAAAGATCAACATAATGGTGATAATGGGGATTGGCATAAGGCATTCTCATTTAGGAAGTGGTGATTAAACGTCACCAAGACTTGGCAAAATTCAATCCTCCTTATGACTTCTATTCAAAAGGGCCAAATTTTATCATGTTGGGCCCAAAATTCATTCTTTTCTTCCCCATGACATAGTGAAAATGGACAAAGGTCAAGTATAACAACAATAGACCTTCAATTATCACACAAACTCCTAAATTCACCATAAAATTCATCCAAAATTTTCCATTGCCGAATCTTTTTCTTTTTATTTCGGATCTCTTATTTTTTTTTTTTTCTTTCTTTTTCTATCCGATTTTTCTTTTCTTTCTTCTTTTATTCGGCAACACCTTTTCTTTTCTCAACAATTGGACAAGATCACCCCACACTTACTTCTCATCATCACATCAATTCACAAATTCCATTAAATTTTACCAAGTCTTGACAACAATGGCAAGGATAAACTATTCTAAGATCAAGGAAAGTGTATCAAGGTAATGAAATAAATGGCTCAATGTCGGCTCAAGGGGGTTAAAACTAAGGAGTCCCACGATGGGCACAAATTAGGCATAAGCTTTGTTTGGCACTGGTGGTAATCCTAACATGATCTTTTCAATCCTTTTCAAAATCAAGGCATTTCATGAATAATAGTCTCAAAAATTGTCAAGAGCAAGTTCTAGCATTCTAGAGTTCATTAAAATCTATGGCACATAGTCATTGAATGATCAAAGAATGATGAAGTTTTGAAAAATTCTGCCCATTTTTATCACTCAAGAAGGAAAGTATATGGCAATCAAAGCTC